>PVIW01000557.1:0-457027 GCA_004026585.1 Noctilio leporinus | reverse complement strand
TTTTTGGATCCAATCATCCACTGATGGGCACTTAGGCTGTTTCCAGCACTTGGCTATTGTAAATAGTGCCGCTATGAACATAGGTGTGCATAGGTTCTTATGAATTGGTGTTTCAGGATTCTTTGGGTATAGTCCAAGGAGTGGAATGGCTAGATCAAAAGGCAGTTCCATTTTTAGTTTTTTAAGGAAACCCCATACTGTTTTCCACAGTGGCTGCACCAGCCTACATTCCCACCAACAGTGGATGAGGGTTCCAGGGGCACTCTTTTATTTAGCTACAATTTCTAGTTACTTCTACCATGCTGAGAACTTCCTAGTCAACAAAATTTCTCAACCCTTCCCCTCTGCCCCCGCCCCCAACAGGCTTAACTGCAAAGCACCATTGAAACTAGTTCTAATTCAAGTCAATAGTTTGTATACATGGAGGACAGTACGTAAGTTCAGGATCTGCAGTCAACTTGGACTAGATCTGACTGCCTCTGTGGGAGGTATGGCCGGGCAACTTGAAGAAGTTCGTGTCAGCCTCCTCATCCCGAAGGGTTAAGTGATGCGGGGGCTCGTAAGGCACATGGCTTGTCTCCCCCTAGGTGTCCTGGCATAGCTGTGTTTCTTCCCCTGAGCCCCAGTGAAGAAGCTTTGGTGAGCACTGGGGAATAGCCTGCCAAGGCCCACTGTGGCTGAGCATCTAAATTTTTAGCTTCTTATAACCGGAGGCAAGGTGATTACATCAGTACTTGCTAGGTATGTGCACAGAAGAGCTTTAAAAAAATACTAATTTCTTGGTCCTACCCAGATTTGCCACATAAGAAACTCTGAGGGCCCTGGCTGGGGTGACTCAGTGGATTGAGTGCCAGCCTGAGAACCAAAACGGTCACCCGTCAACTCCCAGTTGGGGCACTGGGAGTTGGGGCTGGGTTGCAGGCCAGGTCCCCAGTTTGGGGACACATGAGAAGCAACCACACATTGATGTCTCTCTCCCTCTCTTTCTTGCTCGCTTCCCATCTCTCTCAAAGTAAATAAATAAAATCTTTTATAAAAGGCCAGATTCCTTGAGGGAGGGGCAAGTACTGTGATTTTGTGTATTTTTGAAACCTGGAGCCTAGGTGGCTCTATGGTGCAGCCAGTCATTTCACCGTGATGGGGAAAAGATGAGATTTAAAAACCCAGTTCTTCCCACCATAGGAACCTGTTACCCTAGTTTCTACTTGTTGAGTGGAACAGAAGGGAAGCACCCACCGATTAACTAGGGTTAATTATGGCCATTCCGAGGACATGCATTTTTCATACTTTGGGGTGCATTTCTATACCACCTTTGTGTTTCAGCTGGGTTCTTCAGTGCCCTGAGTGGGATGACCATCATTTCTGAATGGGAAGCATGGGGTGGGAATATGGATTTTAATTCTAGGACAACCAATGTAAACCAGAGTTGTCGCAGGCAAAGAGGAATGTATGGTTGCCTGTAAGTCAAAACCGAGGGGAGGAGAACCCACTGGAAGAGGCCACATGGGAGCAGAACATCTGCCACGGTTTATGTTCTTCCTGCTTCACTATCCTCCCTGGTGCCTGTTGCTACCCAGTGGGACATGCTTGAAGGGCCGTTAGATCAGCAAACACCGGTGTTGTGTAGGCTGTGGTGGGGGTGGAACAGTGTTGGAATGACCTGTGAACTGGGTGTGGCTTAGTGGCGCAGCCTGTCCATTGAATCCAGACATAAGGACCCAGCCAACCACAAGAGGGAGCAAGTATTTACGCTAACCTCCCATGAATGCATGGATGAGCTGGGCTCTGGAGCACAAGAATAAATGAGGTTCCTTGCCTTCAGGGAGCTAACGGAAGAGTAGAAAGCACAAGCAAGAGCATAGACCGCTCAAGTGCTGTGTGGCAGGAAGTACTGGTTTTCTTGAGGAAGAAGTAACGTGCTGGAATCCAAAAAATAATGCTGAACCAGGAGCCCAGCCAACAGCACAGACCACATCAAAATTCCCCATTGTTTCCTGCTCTTTCCTATTGCTTAACCTTTGGTTGCCCATTTGTACTTTTTGTGTGCATTTTAGAATCCTAAATTTTATGCAGCTTTACTCAGTACTACAGATATAAGTGCATCAATCCCTAAAATTTCTAACTGTAAAATCTTATTACCTATTCACAAGTCTAATTTTCTAAGTCCAGTAATGCCGAGTGAGGACTGTTTGAAATAATTGACATGAGGGTATGGCTCTCCTAGGAATTACTTTTAATTCAAAAGTGAGGTATTTTAATGCAAAGGAATCTCAAAATTGAGGGTTGCCAGGTTTAACAGAAATACAAGATCCCCAGTTAAATTTGAATTTCAGGTCAACAATGAATTACTGTTTTATTTTTTAGTAAGAATACCTGCCATACAGTATTCGGGATATACCTACATTAAAAAAAAACCATTTTGTTGTTTAACTGCAATGCAAATTAAACTGAGTGTTCTATATCTTATCTGGAAACCCTACATATTTGAGAGCTAAGTTTCATTTTTTAAAAAAAATATTTATTCTTTTCAGATAGAGGGGAAGGGAAAGAAGCAGAGAGAGAGAGAGAGAGACAGAGAGAGACATCAGTGTATGGTTACCTTTCACTCTGGCTGGAGACCTGACTTGCAACCTGGTTATGTGCCCCGGTGGGAGCTAAGTTTCAATCAAGAACTACCAAGAAGTGTTTCCTTAAAATGTTTTATTTATTTATTTTTAGAGAGAGGGCAAGGGGGCAAGGAGAGGGAAACACCAATGTGTGGTTGCCTCTCATGCGCCCCCAACTGGGGACCTGGCCTGTAATCCAGGCATGTGCCCTGGCTGGGAATCAAACCAGCGACCCATTTTTTGATTCGCAGGCCAGCACTCAATCCCCTGAGCCACACCGGCCATGGCAGAACTCTTTAGAACTCTTACACATAGTCTTCATTTTTATAACCTTAGCTTCAGCCATGCCCCACCATGAGATGGTTTTTATTTTCTTTTTTCATTCTTTCAAAAACCATTCGTTAGCCCTACTGTGGTTCAGGACTCAGAGGTACAAAGGTCATTGCAGTGCATCCAGAGTGAACTGTGCAGTTGCTGGATGGAAGTCCAGGTCTGGTGCCAGCAGCTGATGGCTTGCGACTGGGGGCGGAGTGTGTCCCCAGAACTGTGATGGAGGGTGGTCTGTGGCTGGATCGGGATTGGGGTAGATTGGGAGTAGAGGCAGACAACTGTGGGCCACAGAAACAAGGCAGGGACACTTCCTGCAGTCAGGGCTTGCATTTTGCATTTTGCATTTTGTATGGTTGCCTGGCTTAAACCAGCTCTGCACATAGCAATTGTTGAGATACTTGGTGAATAAAATGGCCTCATCCAAGGAGCTGTCTTTTCCTTCTGCATGATCCCCCAGGAAATGAAATCAGCGACCAACTTACTTCTTAGCTGGCACCTGTACACGGTGTCTTCCCTCCTTTCAGTTGGTACACGGGCCCATGGAGTTCAGCAACTGCATCAGCATGAGCAAGAACGAATCCACTGGTAGGCTGCAGGGTGGGCAGAGGGTTTCCTTTTAACACTAGGGCTGAGTGTGTGTGTGTATTGAGCGTGATGGAGTGTGAACATTATCAGGCTAAGTCTAGATTGCTGTGTTGGCGTTTTACAATGTAAAACTTTCATCAGGACCTCCAGAGTAGAGATTAATTACGAAGTGGGCCCGAATCAATCCCGAAGGTAGGACATGACCCAGTGTGAAAGACGAGTGCTTGAGTGTTTGTCCTGGCTGGAGCAGAGGTGCACCACGTCCCTGGAGAGTGAGCAGCTCTCACGCTTTTCCGCGGCTGCCCTTCCTGCAACTCTGATCCGCAGCTTCCTGAGACATTGCCACCCAAGTCCACGGGTGGTAAGAAATCCCCAACACAACGTAAAAATAAATTCACTTTCATTCAGAAGGCAATGAATATGTATATATAATTCAGAAGCAGTGGGATTGAGTGTTAGAAAACCAGACAAAGCCACAGAGCCGCAGTGGTACGACTGCAAAGTTGGGGAAAAAGAAAACGCACTATGAGCGCGTTAGGAGAAGGAGCACTGCTGGAGAGGAGGGAGAAACCAGGGTCAAAATAGCCTCTACACTTAGTTTTAATCCAATTCCTGGGAACTGACCTCTTTTCTTAAACTGTCTTCAGTGGAAAGGCTTGTGCGGGTGGTAGCTCATTTTTCAATCTTTGTTTATGATTCATTGAATTCATTCAGTAATGTTCATCTTGGGTGCTAACTCTGCTAACCACCAGCTTATTAACGCATAGGGTGCGTGTTTCATGGGGTCATCGAACACCCTCATGTTGCCATTCCCTACTCCAAATGCATCCTGGGAAACAGGATGCCATGTCAGAGGGCTGCATTTAGTGCGCCCTGCGAAAAGGGTTATGGTTGCTACCCCAGGTGGGCAGAGTCACGAACATCACTTCCAGGGAAGGTGGGGATGCGAATGGCTCTGAGTGTGAAATGATTTGTGCTCAGTTCAAGGACAAATAAGGGTAAAACAGTGGGAAGAGAATGAAATGTTCTCTCCTTTTACAACCCTAAATTTAATTGTAGTTAGTAGTAGCCGTCTTTCTCTGTGCCTTTCCTGTGGGAAGAGAGGCCTTCCAAATTTTGTGTATGATCGCACCAAGAAAGAGACCAGACTTCTTTCTTACAGCACAACTAGATTTTTGTTTGACCATCAGATAACTAAAAAGAATGTTTTAAGACATCAAAAATCATGCTTTTTCAATGTCAGAAAAATGGGAAAAAATAAGCTTTTGGCATGTGCAATGAATGATGTAATAAGTACCATTTAGCTGCTTTAGAAAATTAAAAGGGTAGTGCTTAGATTTCAGGATAGTATTTTATATCTATTACTCAGTGTTCTACTTTCATCTGGTACTGTATTTTATATTGAGCCATTTTTTAGCACATATTTAAAATTTAGAGTAGGGTCATAGAACATGGCTTGTTATCAAAAAAGATAAACAAGAAAAATATGGCATCAGAAAAGCACTGAGTAAGAAAGATATACATATTTATCAAATAACTTATATATTTAGTATATATTTTAAAATTATTGTTAGTACAAAGAACGGTAAGACACAACCATGAATGATGATAAAGCACAGCCCAAATGTGTGCCTACTTTTACAATGATGACATAAAAATTTTATAATGAACTTAGTAAATTAATTTTTTTTAGATTTCATTTATTTACTTTTAGAGAGAGGAGATGGGAGGAAGAACAAGAGGGAGAGAAACATCAATGTGGGAGAGATATATCAATCGGTTGTTTTCTTACATGACCCCAACTGGGGACCCAGCCCACAACCCAGGCATGTGCCCCAACTGGGAGTTGAACCTGCAACCTTTTGGTTCACAGGCTGATGCTCAGTCCACTGAGCCATGCCAGCCAGAGCTAAACTAAGTTTAAAAACAAAAAACAAAACAAAACAAAAACAGAAATAAGCAGAAATAAAAGATGAGATAATAATTTAAAAGTAATTCCTGCCCTGGCTGGTGTGGCTCAGTGGGTTCAGCACTGGCCTGCGAATTGAGGGGTCACAGGTTCGATTCCCAGTCAGGGCACAAGCCTATGTTGTGGGCTGGATCCCTGTTTGGGGGCGTGTGAGAAGCAACTGATTGATCTTTCTCTTACGCATCGATGTTACTCTCCCTCTTTCTTCCTTCTTTCCCCACTCTAAAAAATAAAGAAATGAAATTTTAAATAGACAAGGCCACTTCTGTTCTCAGGGATCCATCATTGAGAAATTGGTGGCTGGCAGTATTTGTCCCAAAAACATTTGGGAAGTTGGCACATCACATGATCCTTGACAAATGTGAGAAAGGGTGAGGGGAGGAAGCAGGGAAAGGACCAAAAATATCCCCTGCTTGTACAAGTCCTTGAGTTCAGGCAAGTCTAGATGCTGAAGCTTGTCACAAGGACCCAGTCTGGAAACCCTTTGTTCATGTCTGAAACCATTTGTATGCTTTCTTCTTTTCATGATGGTCAAGGTTTTTCTATTGCTTTCGAATTAGTTCTCCAACCCCTGTAACAGCCTCGGAGACTTAACACAGTCGGAACAATTTCATTGTTCAGTGTGGGGGGGGGGTGTGTGGGGTGGAGAGTCACCGTTGTCATACAGGGACTCAGTCTTCAGTCTGGGGGAGCTATCGCCTGTGAGCTAAGTGTGGAGTTTATGCTTTTCCAATGTTGAAATGGTTCAGTAATAATTAAAAGCATGGCATTTTGTGACACATGAAAATTAGACACGATTCAAATTTCTGTGCCTGCCACCCTAAGCCATGTTAGGTAGGCTAGGTTGTAAGCTGAGGCAGGGGGGAGTGGGGAGACGTGTCTCACTGGCTACGGTGGTCCCCAGCCTGGGCCATGAGATGGCTGGGCACTCGGAATCCCGCAGCAGAGACAGCGCAGCAGGAGGGGAGTCCTTGGCACTCTGCCGGGAGATGGACCCTCTCTAGCCATTTCACTAACTACAGCAAAGAGCCTTTGTAGCCACTGTACATTAACCCCAAGGTCTAGAAGAGGGATAAGGAGGGGAACCTAGGACCTGACTTAAATATATAAGCCCTGAACCCCAGTAGTTGGTGCACTCAGATTAGCCGAGGGCCCCCTTGTGTAGCCAGGTGCACAAGTGTGCAGGACAAACTTAGTCACAGCTGTACTGGGACATAGCCATGCTGTTTGTTCCTTATTGTCTGTGCTGCAAGGTCAAGGTTGAGAGGTGCAGGCTGAGACTATGTGGCCTACAAAGTGTAAATATTTTCCACCTGTCCTGTAGAGAAAAAGTGGACAACCCCTCGTCTATGAGCTTGACCATCTTCTAGGGTGTCCTAGTACCCACTAGAGGGAGAAGGGAGGGGAACCTGCTGGATTTGGTGGGTTTCAGGGCAAGGATAACACATGGCATTGCCAACACAATTGGCCAGGAGGCAAACAGGTGTTCCCAGTCCCTGGAGGGGTGGCCAGTCAGTGCCGTCTAGCAAAGTGCTGTGGATGAGAGAGTGCAAATGCTAGTCGATGTCTGCCATCTTGTCCGAGAGATTGACTTTTGTAGACTCACCCTGGAGTCCTGGCCTCAACTCTGACCTCTCATGATTTTAAGTTCTGTGCGTGTCCGAGTTCTTTCACTCCTCCCCATGCTGCCATCATTTCAGCTCATCCCGCTTGTCTTCCTCAGTGTGCAGAGTCACAAAATGGAAGACAGGTGGTTATTTGGTTTTAGATTTTTGTTTTAAAGATCAAGATGAACAATGTGATGAAGACAGCGAGGGGGCCCAATGACTGAGCTGGATTTGATGGGCTCATTGTGCACTTACTGAACGAGTCATGCAGTTGGTGTTTGAAATATTGATCAAAGCAATGCTTTATTTGGGTGCTGTTGTCTCTTTTTGGTCGGATTAGGGCTGCTGCTGTCTGTGAGTTAGTATCCAGTGGGCACCTTCCTGGAAGGTAATGTTTCATTGCAGCATAATTTCATGTAAAAGTATAAGCTCCTATAAATTCGAAGATTGCAATCTGCCAGATTTCCAAGAGAGAGAAGGTGAATACAGCAATCAGATTTTTGTGTTTCTACAGGGAATACTTTCATAATAAAACCCAATAGGAGTCTTGATTTTCGTTGGGTTCCTGGCGCTTTTCTGACATCATGAATGACTTAAAAACCTGCCAATAAGAGAAGTGACAAACATTTATTAGTACACCAAAGGCAGTCTACCAAATTGGTGTATGACTTTTTATGTTGAAGACATTAATCAATCTGTGCTGGTTTCATATTGGAACAAGACTGACTCAGGCCTTGTCCAAATGGGTCACTTTTCGCAATCTCTGAGGATTCTCGGAGGGCCCTGGGATAGTTACAATTGCTCGGAAAGTGGGAGGTGGAGGTGCATTTGGACTGGCAACTCAATACGCCTAGATAGAGACCTTGGAGGGTGTCAAATTCCTTCCTTGACCTTCAGTTCCTTTGTGTAATTTATATTGTTTCAGCCATTCCGGGCCTGAGTTCCTTCAGTCCATCTGCTACTGCAAGTCTTTCAGCTTCCTGGAAACTTTTTGGGTCAAATCCCCAAAAAGGGTCTGAGTTCTTCAGAGCACTTCATGTAAATATTTGGAGAGCTTTGAGTAGGGCCTCCCTGTTTTCTGACTCCTGCCCTCTTGGTAATGACTTCTGAGGCCGCTGGTGGCTGAAGTAAGAGACCTGTGCTGTATATAGAGTCCTTGAAGCTCAATGGTTCTGAACTGCCATCAGATCCTCAGAGACATTTTGGGGTATCATGTCTAGGGGTTTGGGGGCCAGGGATGCTGTTAAGTATCCTGTAGTGCACAGGACAGTCCCCTACAATAAAGAATGACCTGGCCTAAAACTGCAAAATCTGTTTAGTGCCAAGGATGAGAAACCTTGAGTTACTGGACTGGCCAAAATGTCTGTGTAGATTTTTCCATAAAATAAGTATGGATTAGGATATTTTGAGTATGTCGGCTATCTCTCATGTGGTATAAAGTTGATTACTCTCAATTAATGTCTCTATTTGATCACTATTAACTTCAGCTGGTCTGCCAACTGTGGAGCATCGTCCATTGAGAAATCTCCAGCACAAAACTTTGCAAACCACTATTGACACGTTTGATCAGTCACATCACCTTCTTCACACACTGCATGAATCTTTTTTTGTTTGCATTTCAGTTTTGCTTTTACCTTTCTTGACACAATAAAGCATAATATGCTGAAAGTCCACTTATTTTCCTCCATCTTCAGTATTAAAATGGTTACACCAAAATTCACCAATTTTCATATTTTAATAAGATTTTATTTATTTAGTTTTAGAGAGAGGGGAAGGGAGGGAGAAAGAGGGAAGAGAAACATCCATGTGTGGTTGCCTCTCACATGTCCCCAGTACCTGGCTAGAAACTCAGGCACGTGCCCTGACTGGGAATTGAGCCAATGACCTTTCAGTTCTCAGACTGATGCTCAATCCACTGAGCCACACCAGCCGGGGCTAATCAATTGTTTTTAAATGTATGCTGATATGACAGCTGTCATAATACAATCTAACAAAATTATTTTGAATGAAGTTAAAGTCAACTAAGTGCTGCTACAGCCATCTTAACAGAAAAAATAACAAAGTTTTTGGCCAATCCAGTACATGATTCTTCTAGGCTGAGTAACCCTGGACTGCTCCTGATGTCATAGTTTTTGGTGAGAATTAAGTCCCTAGGTATCTGACCCCAGTAACTGAGTTCCCAGCTCCTTCCTTTTGGGCAGACTGTATCCTGTTAGGGAGTATGGCCATGCATCAAAAGCTTGTCATGATGGTCACACTTTATTAACTATTCTTCCTTGAATAGCATCTCTGCACGGCTGCAGATTAGAATAACTGGGAAGGTTTAAAATAATTCTAGTGCCCAGGCTGCACCTCAGCCACTGGAATCTCTTAGGATGGGTCTCAGGCTGGGTATTTTTTAAAAGTCCCCTGGTGAATCCATGGCACAAGCCAGCATCGAGAACCACAGCTCTGGCCCATCCATGCCACTGCCCAGCAGGGTTCTGTCATCTTTACTTTGGGCATGACCACAGACCCCCCCAGATGCCACCATGGAGGTGCCAGGGCAGCCTCTGTTGCACACACAAGTAGCAAAGGCACCTTGCTGGCCACTTACAGCCTTGTGACCCACACATGTGAAAGTGCTGCCGTGAAACCCCAATATGAGATTTCACAACGAAACCAAGCTTCTGAATTTTGTGTGTAAGTGATTGTCTACCTGGCCACCGTCATCAGAGGGAACCTGACTCCCCGGGCCTGCTGCTCTGCTGAGTGTAAATATCTTACACTTGAGGGTGGCTCAGAATTGCTCACCAGCGCCAACACGTAGGAGGAATTTTCTGGCAGTCAGTGGCCTCTTCACAGACTTCATTTCCTCTCTAACCCAGTGATTTTCAACTGGTGCCCCACAAGCATTTTGAAAGCATGAAGTATCCGACTATTAGTCTGGGCTCTGACCTCTTTCTACTCAGATCGTCAAATGAGATCATGACAGCAGCTACTGCAATAATGGCCGTTCAGTGTGAACCAATCAAAATTATATCAGTTTTTTTGTCAGGTCAGCAAAAATTATATTTTTGGGTGTGCCGTAGAAAATTAGTAATTTATATGTTTCATGAGATGAAAAATTGTTGAAAATCAGTGGTCTATCCATTCAGGAAGTTTTGCCTACTTTAAGGTTGTTACCTCTACAGGGATTGCGAGTGGAGGTCAATGTGAACATATCTATATTTTAAGGAATTAACTATTTTTCAGCTTGTAACTAAGAAGATTAAATATACTCATCCACATGGATAACCTATTATTCTTCATGTGATTGTATATTTCTAGTAAAATAAGCAGCCATCTCATCTCTGATGAAATTAACGGTGATCTCTGTTCACTAAACCTGTAGTCTTATCCCTTGCATGATTTCCAAACTGACCTGTTCCAAAAAACACGTCTGGGTGATGACAAGGACTCCTTTACCACTTTATGTTAAAAAGGAAAAGTGCATTTCCAACACATCCAAAAACTTCAGACATGTTTTCCCCAAATATCACTTAAGTAGTCTGTAACAATCCACCATGGGTTTCTGCATAATGTGAAGCGCATACAACAAAAATGATCCAATTTTTACTTTTGGACAAATGCATTGTGTTGGGTTTCATGTATGTCTTTGTGTGCAAACTAATCATGGCAGGTTTGCAGTTTAGTCAGCAAATCTGCAGCACAGACGTGCTGCCGGTGGTTAGTGAAGGTATTTGGGAGAAAGAAGCAGGGATGCTTGTACATGGCTGTTTTTGTTCACGAAGTGAGACATTTCCTTTTCACTCTATAGGGCGCTCAATGTTCCTTCCCTGCAGGGAATAACACCCAGGTTATACTGTTAATGGAAGCTTTCCTCTAAGACTGTGTGGGAAGGTGAAGAAGTAAGATAAGCATTTAATTCCAGTAGATGTGAGGCCATCAGTTCCAGATTCCAGAGTGAATAGCTCTCAGAAACAAATGTCCTTGTCCTAGGGGACCCTTTTTCTTTTTTGCATGCCTCATCCATTCTTGAAAGAAAGGAAGTGTGCCCAGTTGCTGCCTGTGATTGGGTGAGCTGGCTGTCAGTCAGAGTCTGGTATCCCTGCTTATTCGCTTATTCCCCCTGGCTGGGAAGGCAGGCAGAGCTGAGGTGCGTGAGCTGTAGGGTGGGTCTGAGCATGAGCTGGGGAAAGAGGTGGGCTGTGGCACCCCTGCATGCTGTCCTCTCAATGCCACATTGTGAGACTTGCGACAGTGTAAAATTTTAAAATTTGGACTTGGTTTGATTTTTATATGGAAATCATAAAAAGCCTAATCTGCAACTTTTGCACATTGAGATGTCATTACACGGGGCCTCTGTAGGTGTCCTGCAGATGTGGCAGCTGGGCCTGCAGGGGAGAGGGCTGCCTCCTTTCCACAGAGGCACCATGCGCAGAGGGAGAGCCGTGCCTCAGTGGACCGCCCTCTCTTCTGGCCCTGACAGTTTTGTTCCTCTCACATGTGCACAAAAACTGGACTGTGGCCTTTCCTGAGAGCCATTCAGCCCATCACTAGGCAAGAGGAGGAGTTGCCAGGGGCTGAGAAGAGCCAGCAAGTCCTTTGCCAACTAGCAGACATTTACCATGCCCTCCCGCTGAGCAGTAATGATAATGGACATAACCCACTGGATCTCCCCTCTGACAGTCACCTTTCCTTCCCAAGGGGCCTGGCTCAGCCCATAGAGCATGTCCAAGTGCAGTCATGGGGGAGAGGGGCCTGCACTGAAATCCGGCCCCTGCGCCTTCTGGACCACTAGCGAAGCCAGAGGTGTTCTTTCCCCCTTGGGTCTGGCAAACAGATGTTTTGACAGCTCACCCCTTCTTCTTGTGATTCATTTCCTCGCAATTACTGAACCATGGGTCCCATGGGGGTTCTGAATAGAAGGCTTCACAGTCTGATTGCTGGTGCGTTACAATCGAAGCCATGGTTCACAATGCATCAAAATGCAATCACTACGTCTGTGCATTCACTTGGCAGAAATCAGGAGGTTCAATTTCCCACCACCTTCTGATATAGAAAGGTTACATTTCTGTGCTCTTAGTTAGCAGACAAAGTGCTAAGGTAGTTGAAAGGTACTTGCAAAAACCCTTCAGCCCTTAGCATCATTTCTTCATTGATGGTAAGGGTACAGTGACCTGTTACGGAGTCACTGAGTTCGTGGAGGAGGCAGATAATTCTCCTGGGCTTTTGGATCTTCATTCCTTGGAAATGGACTATCTGAGGTTATTTTTTAAAGGCTATAGTTTTCACGTTCTCTGACAATGCTGTTAAACCACTTAGAGTCATAGGGAAAAAGCCATATTTTTCCCCTTGCATAATTCTTAAGGTAATTTCCATTCTTTTATTTTGCACTGATGAGCAAGAGTGCAGACAAAAGGAGATACATATTGCATGAGATTTCGGAACCAGTTTAGCACATTGTAGTATAATCTTTCTCAGACACCTTAAAATTAAGGTCTCACTTTTCATTAATGTGATGGCCATAGAGTATCATTATATCTGCCAAGCAGGTGGGGTTCTTTTAATTTAAAAAGAAGATGAAAAATTCAGAAACCAGATTTCCATCAACCTAAATCCATGGTTTTAAACTAGAAGAGTCTAGTTTAAAACCCTAGTAAGTCTAGGGTTTTTTTTTTTTTTTGGTCTAATGGACCAACGGTTTGTGCCAACTATAATCTGCAGGGGATTCAGAGTAGGTGAAATCTGTCTTCAGTTTTCTTACTGCACTCTTTTTCTTTTCCCCCAAGTCTGAGCAGATATCCCCAACTGGCCACTGTTGGCCTTCAGCGTGGGATTGCTCTTTGTTGTGGACACGAGAGGGGAATGTCCTGTGCAGTGTGGGGTGTTCGGCAGCACCCCAGCTTCTGTGAGCTGCTAGATGTCAGCAACATCCCCTCCACAGTTGATACAACCCAAAATGTCTCTAGACATTGTCAAATGGCCAAATCCCTCTTGTTGAGAACTCATGACTTAGTGCCTCCTTCCCCTAGTCTCTGGGTGCTCCAGGTGGCCTTCTGAAGTTCTGAGTTCAGCACATCAGTACCCCCCTCCTTTGGGTACCTGCTCTTCAAAGTTATTGCTCTCTCTCCCCTAAGGCATGATCCTTAATAAAGGAAGGGTAGGGTGTTTAAAGTGGTTCATACTCGTGTGTGAATGTCCCAGGGGCTCAACTCAGACCTGGAGATCTGCATTTAAAAGACTTTGTTAAGCTAACTGTCTAATCAGTTAAAAGTAAGAAACCATCTGTATGTAGCTTTGCTATTTATCACATGCTCTTTTTTTGAGACAGCAATTTTATTAGATAGGTAAGGCTGTGGAAGAGCAAATTGAACCTCGGGGAGATTCTGTAATGTGAACCAGGTTGCTTAGCATAACTAAGAGGGACTGTCCTAATCTCTCATATTTTAGCACGGTGTTCAAGGTATTTTAAAATATCCAGAGAGTCTCTCCAGGTGCTTTTCAGTTGACCCAGGTGATCACAGATGTTCTACCTCGCACCTAATATAGAAACCCATTTTCTTTTATACCAAATATTGTTCTTTGTAAGCAAGGAAAATAGTGTTCAGGTAGTGAAATTCCAACCAACCCGTCTGTTGAAGCTTTATTGCCGTGTGGGGGCAGGTGATGTAACACGAAGTGTAATTTCACCTGCTGACATTCAGTCATTTTCTGTATAGGCATCTCTTTCACAGTTTCAAGCCTCCTTTATTACAAACAAAAGCAGGAGCAAGACTCCTTTTCACACTCTTTGTATAGATGATGATGACATATTTATTCTCAGATAAGCTTTTAGCAATTTTCACAAGAGGTATTGTAATAGTCCTTGTGAGGCAGGATAGTAAGAAGCTGGGGAAGATCCTTGGCAGATGGGATGGGGACAGGAAGACAGGCGATCGGCCAAGTTGACCTCATGCAGCTCCCTGACATACCTGCCTCCTTCTCCATTACCTGTCCACTCCCTTAAGCATTACGCTTTCAGGACAATGAGGTTCTGGTTGGCATCATATAATCTTAGGAACAAAGATTTTTGCTTCCTAGGTAGTCCTGCTTTCCAGGGTGAAAAGAGTGAAAACAAAACTCACCACCATCATCTCTGACACACATTTTTTGACACTTTTATCTTTTGGTGGACCTCACAGGAGAGTGGGGTGCGTTTGAAAGTGTCTATTTCATCACTGGGAATGTACTGAGAGAGAAAGGGGATCATTTGGGCAGTTTGTAGAGACTTAGGTCATTTAAATCATTCTCTAAAAACTTTTCTAAATTTTTGGAAGACAAAGTGTTAATGAGTTGTTTAATGTCGGTTAAATGGATATGTTAGTTTTTAGACAAGTAGCCGCGTACTAGACAGTTGCATCGTGCAGTTGAGTGTGTAATGGTTGTCAGCACTCGTGTGCTCATTTTGTTCAGAATAGAATTTTTATTGGCTAGAATATATATATTTAAGCTTATTTTACAGTTGCTTTCATTATTAATGATAACATATATGTAAAAATATAAGGATATTCTGCTGCTCAAAAATTTTGAGTATAAGCCCTGACTGGTGGCACAGTGGATAAGGTGCCAGCCTATGAACCCAAAGGTCTCAGGTTCGATTCCCAGCCAGGGCATCATAACCAGGTTGCAAGCCAGGTCCGTGGCTGGAAGCAGGTGAAAGGAAACCATACATTAATGTCACTCTCCTCCCTACTTCTCTCCCTTCCCCTCGCTCTAAAAATAATAATATATAAAAATCTTAAAAAAATTTTTTTTTTTAGTATAGTAGGCACCAAAGGCATAAAGAGAATTGTTTGGGGTGTGTTTTTGTGATATCATTCTGCAAGGGAGACATGCTTGATGACAATGTCAGGGAACACACTGTGATGCCAACTGGAAACTGCTGGTTCGTGGAGTGAGTTACAGCTGGGCATTCAACCATGTCCTCTGCCATCCCTAAAGGAAGTTTCAGAGCTTTTCTTAACATTTCATTGGGCAGTGACTGTTTTCACAGCAAAATAGACCAGTGTGATCATGAAACGTATCTAAGTGGGTTATGTTATAACATCTTAACAATTCTTCAGGTACTTTTCTTCAAAGTACCATGTGTAAATACTTGACTATAAAATCATAATTTTCAGTTTCACTAGATATTTCTTTGACAAAGTATGCTGCTTTTCTACACTGGAGAGGAAATAAACCTTTGGGGAGATGGGTGCATATTATAGAATTCATTAATTTTTTTAAAGATGCATTTATTATTTTTAGAGAGAGGGGAAGGGAGAGAGGGATAGAGACATCAACGTATGGTTGCCTTTGACCTGCCTCCAGCCACAGACCTGCCTGGAGACCTGGCTTGCAACCTGGTTATGTGCCCTGGCTGGGAATCGAACCAGCAGTAGAGAAATCTCTTCAGTGGATAATTTGTGTATTTCATTCAAACAGACTACCCCAGGGAATGAAAATAAACATCTCACTAAAGTACAGTGAAAATTAAAATTCACTTAAATGTATTTAGTGAACTTCTGTCTTAACATTTTTTAATCTCGCATAGAATTGCTTGTAAAAAGAAATCAATACTAAAAGAAAAATACAAACTCTGTTCCTCTCATCCTCAACTAACTGGACATAACCACCAATTTATCCAATGGCTCAAGTGCTTTGTCCTTATTAAAGGCATCAGAGCGAAGTTTGGATATGAACAGCGCCCCTTTTGTGGATTTTGTGGAACTGCAGGTGTGGAACCTAGAACTGGCTTATTGTGTCCAGTTTTTGCCTCAAGTTGGATATCCCCCCTGAGAACCAAGAGCCCCTTGACTCCTCCTTTCTTTTGCCTTGCCCCTGCTCGGGGCCTTTGTTCATGGAGGGTCCAGCCAGGCTCAGGGCCTCCTCCTCATTGTGTTCTGGCCAGGACATGAAAGCATCCAGCTGGACTTCCATTCTTTTCAAAACTAGCCTCACTGTGAGCACTGATCTCCCATGAAAAGAATGGCAATTCTGAACATTAGAAGTGGAATTTAAGATTTGCTTGAATCTTCTGATGTTCAGAAATGCTATTTAACAAGCTACAGTCCATTTCCTTTAGTACCTAGGTGACCCAGTTGATCACAGAGCAAGGAGGAACTGTTCTTTATGGGAGGTCAGGCAGACAATGCGAGAGCCTGGCCTGGACATCCCTTCATATCCTTTGTACTGTTTAGTGCGCTCCTTGAATCCTTTCTTGTTGATTCCCTATGACTGCTGGAACCCACTTTGAAATCACTGTTTGATTTCATAGAAAGCTGAAGCACCTGGGTCTTTATGTCTGTACCCTACCTCCTACACGCCAAGTCCACTCCCCACCCCAAATATTCCTAGGGAGCCCTGCTTTTATGGTCACATGCATGCAAGACCTCCTTTTGGTGTGTACTTCTTGAGAACCAGGACTAAGACAACAAGTCAGCACATATGGGTCTGTCAAGAAAAAGTCCGGCCATCGTTAATATAGCTATAACAAGAGCAGTTTGCATGACGTTGATGTAACCTGGCAGCCAAAGAGAGGGGACTGGAATGTGCATATGTGAACAATGACAGCTTCATTGTAGTAGTTAGTAGGGTGGTAGATGCTGTTGAGTGAGCATGTGTACTGTGTGGTCATCACAATCAAAATGCCTGGGTGATTAGAACAGAGAATCTACATCCAATTTTGTGGTAAGCTTGACTATTCTCCATGAAAACTATTCAGATGATTCAGAAGGTTGTTGGGAATGATGTAATGAGTGCAGCGTAAATAAAAGTATGGCACCCATGCTTCAAAGATGGTCAAGAATCTATTGAAAGTGATCCATATTCTGGAAGGCCTACAACAAGCAGAACACCTGAGAATATTGAATATGTATGGGCTCCAAAACATGTTCATGTGACATAATAAACCCTCATTAAATACTAGCTCTGTAGACAATCCTCCTAAGATTCAAAGGAGGCTATATGTTTAGATAATTCTCTATATTACACCTCAAGCTTTATGAGACAGAATAGCAGTACTTGTCCCCATTTTGTGGGGAAGGACATGGGCTCGGAAAAGTTAAGTGACCATGTCTTACATTGTATGGTTTGCTGTGATCTGTGACCAGGACCCACATCCCTGGACTAGCAGTCCACTGCCTTGCCTAGAGTACCCACAGCCTCTGGGTATCTAGTGATCTGACATTTGGGAAATACATTTGCCTGAACCAGGAAGAACATTGAATTCCAAGTATTCAAATGGCCATGAAATCTAGCTTTTTTTTTTTTTTTAAAGACTTTATTTATTTTCAGAGAGAGGGGAACAGAGAAAGGAAGGGAGGGAGAGAAACTCAATGTTTGGTTGCCTCTCATGCACCCCCTACTTAGGACCTGACCTGAACCCAAGCATGTGCCTTGACTGGGAATCAAACTGGTGACCCTTTGGTTTGCAGGCTGGTGCTCAATGCACTGAGCCACACCAGCCAGGGTGGTCATGAGATTTTTAAAGATCAGTGATAGTATATTATTTGGGAAAGAACTGTAAGATAAAGTATGAAGGAAGGGCACAGTAAGAGTATGTCCTCTAACCATTCTTTGAATGCCTCAAATAATAATAATTCATTAAATGAGATTCTTCATTTGAAATGATTCCAATCTCTGGTATTGATTCTTCCACCTTAACTAGAGGAAATGAAAAACTTTAGATGATGGCGTTCTCAGAAACTCTTAAATCTGTGAATTTGAAAATGTCACATGAAAAATGTGAAGGTCATGTGCATAAATCTACATGATTACATTCATGTATGTGTTAATTACTCTCAAAGAAATTAAAATCAGACATATGGAAAACCATATGTGCTGGGAAGAAGAAAAACTCAGGTGTGTTGAATATATCAAAGCACAGAAACCTTCTTCAGACTGACATTGGACGGCATGTGTCAGTCAGAGCTTGAGTGTAGAATGGAGTGAACGTGATGTATTTCAGTAGTTTATGTGGGAAGGTCAAAGATAGGGAATCTATTTAGAAGAAAGAGTTTAAATAATATACAGCAAATTTCAAATCATATTCGAGTTTCCTGGAGGGTTTGGAGCTGCCAGGTCTAAGAGACTTGAGCTACTTCCAGAGGACAGAACAGTTGTAGTGGAAAAGACACGAAGGAATGTCATTGTAAGTAAGGTGTCTTTATTTTTTGTTGGTTTGAGGCAAGGTACAAGTAAAAGTAAGACATGTTCTTTGAGTACTGGGAGGGCCATGATCTGGATGAAGGTGGAGGCTCCTTGCTGGGGTTTCTGGAAGGTAGAACAAAAATGGGAAGAGTTAGCGCCAGTGAGTTAATGGTGCGGGCGTCTACCGTCACTAGAGGTGTTCTCTGCTTATCAAGGATGTTACAGAATGCTGTGGATAACATAACATCTGACCTTCCCCGACTTCATGAGTATTCATCTTAATTTTCATAATCATTTGTGGTCCGTATAATTGACACTTAATCAATGTTCTTAATAAGGTTTTTAAAGTATCATGAGTTCTATACCGTTGTGATTTCTGTGAATCTAGTTAAGAAGCTGGCTGTGTCTTGAAGTCAAATATACCCTAGATAATGTCATTACCCTCAACTCAAAGCAATGGATGTTAATTATTGATGCTACTCATATAAAATGAAGATTGTATTTTTTCAAATGGGCAGAATTATTCCAAGCATATTGAAAGTAATTGAAAAATGTGTGTGTGGTGTAATAATATCTCAAAGTGCTGGGGTAGAAAGAGGGATGGGTGTTACAGATGAAGGGAGGGAGGGTGGGAGGGGCTCCCTGCCAAAAATTACATATTCAGAGCAACTATTAAGTATGGGTTGAAATCAAAGATATTTTCTATTTAGAGATGACAACTATAGAGTGTGTTCCAGGAGCGGGGGAGTATTATCAGGAGAACACGTAAATGACTTTTTCTTTCCTCCTTTTCCTTCCATCTGAAAGGGCAGCTCACCTTGAAGGAATAAGTCAAGCTTTCTCACCTTGAAGGAGTTGAGTGGAACAGAGCACAACCTCAGAATACAATTTTTTAAAAGATTTTATGTTTTTAAATTTATTTTTAGAGAGAGGGGAAGGGAAGGAGAAAGAGAGGGAGAAAAACATCGATTGGTTGCCTATAGTAGGTCCCCAACTGGGGACCTGGCATGCAACCCAGGCATGTGCCCTGACTAGGAATCGAACCAGCGACCTTTCAGTTCATAGGCTGGTGCTCGGTCCACTGAGCCACACCAGCCTGGGCCTGGGATGCAATTTTTTTAAGTGGAAAATGTGATGATGCAGCACTCATTGGGGGTGGTGTAACTATATTGGGCAAAGGCAAGAGTGCCTATAGAAAGCCAGGTTGTAAGCCAGCTCAGGGAATTGGGCATTGAAGGAACTGGAAGAGAACAGATACGAAAACAACGTGTTAGAATCTACAGAGCCTGATGCCTAACAAATAGTGAGGTTAAAGGCTTGCAGGGAAGCCAGGGCTAGTGCCTAGACTTGGCGCTGTACAGTAAAAAAGGATCAAGATCATTAGTTCTGAGACTGATTTATAAGACTTCTGTGAGACATCGAGGGAAGAGATGTAGTGGGCAGTTGACTATATTGGTATCACCTGGAAGGCAGCTGAGTCCATTTGGGGTTTCAAATGAAATTACGTGGAACCCTGATCAACATTCAGCAGGTGGTCCACAGCCCTTCTGAGCGCTGGGATTCTTGATGGCAGGGTTGGTGGTAGGGAGGTGGGCGTGCAAATGTCTTTCTGCTCATCAGCAGGCCATGTAAAGCTGACTTATTCATAAAGTCCTATTTATAGTGGCAGCTCCTCTGTTTGAATCTCTACTTCCCACCCTTGTCATTGTCATGACAAATGCCGGATCCCGGAAGTGGGTTAGGCTATGATGACACAAGGTGCAAACCCAGAGGGTCCAACTGTCCTAGGCCATTTCCTCTGGTTATATACCTGGTTAAGACTCTCCAGTTAAATGTCACTGGACACTTTTACCCCGTTCATGGCACACCAGTGTACTTTGGCTTTGTATGCCGTTCCACAGTTCTCTTCTCTTAATGTCTAGAATCTGAACTAATTGAAAATAGGTTCGTTAAAGAAACTTTTTTTTTTGTCCCGACTGATGAAAATGCTCTTAGACAACTTCAGTGAAAAGTGACAAGTGAGCCCTGGCCACTGTGGCTCGGTGGATTGCGTGCTGGCCTGAAAACTAAGGGATCCCGGTTCAATTCCGGGTCAGGGCCCACACCTGGCTTGCAGCCCAGAGACAACCACACACTGATGTTTCTCACCCTCTCTTTTTCCCTCCCTTCTCTTCTCTCTAAAAAATGAATAAATAAGGCCTTTTTAAAAAAGTAACTAATGATACTAACCTGCAACTCTTTTTTTTTTTTCTTTTCAATTACAGTTGCCATTCAATATATATATATTTTTTTGTTTCAGGTGTACTATGTAGCTCTATATAAATGTCCACCATTCTTCTTAATTCCCCAAATATTTGTTCCGTTGAAACCAAATTATTATCACAATGTTCTCATTTATTGAATGATCAAGGTAATGTAACTTTGTAAAGATATTTTCCAGAAAAGGTGTTCACTGGTAAGGATTAAAAATATCACTTGGTTTCTCATTTAAGTTTTAATCGTCATACAAGTGGAAACAACAACTCCAAGTTCTTTATTTTTACTGGTGTAGTTTCTCTTGGCAACATTTTAATTCTCTTTCTTTTAAAAAAGGTTTAGTTTTAGAGAGGGGGGTAGGGAGGGAAAAAGAGACAGAGAGAAACATCAACCAGTTTTGCCTCTCACATGTGGGCTGACCTGGGACCTGGCCTGCAACCCAGGCATGTGCCCCAACTGAGAATCAAACTGATGACATTTAGGTTTGCAGGAGGACACTCAACCAACCAAGCCACAATGGTCAGGGTTATTTACATTTTCTTCTTGTTGTACTGGTTTAGTGCTTACTGGTCCTGGGTTTCACCAGTATTTGGCTCTATGACCTTTCCTTGCAAATTTTCCAGACCCAAGTGTTTAGATGGAGACCGGGTCTTGATTGAATACGTTACCATAGGCTTTATCACATGTGGGGGTTGTTCTTTTTTCCCTTCTCTTCTACCACTTTTCAAATTTCAGGTAACTGATTTGCTTGTTCCATTGCCTTCTAACCACCTAAATTAATTTTTTTATTCATGCTCTGATTCTTTTCTCATTTTCCACATTTTGATGCTTGATGCCAAAGACTTGTTATTTTATTATCTTGCCATTACCAGCTTTATGGAAGCCAGGATAAATATTTTGTTTTGTTGGTTTCCCCCCTTTTTTGGTTTTGTCCAATGAAATATGAGAAGCATGGTAAACAAGATTAGATGAAAGACTGTTCTAACCTGCCAGGTGGATTAGAAAGAACTATATATATGTGATATATATATGAGATAGATATCATTCATATATATGTGTGTGTGTGTGTGTGTGTGTGTGTGTGCGCGAATGATATCTATTTTGGTTAAATGAACCTGAGTTCTTTTTTCTCTTGTCCTTCAAGATGATGTGAGTATCTGTTCTTAAGATGCCTTCAAATTGATCCAAATCGCTCTCCTCTGGGTTCTTTCTACTCACAGCCTGTGCTTTTTTTCTATCTTTGCACTGATGTTACCCATAAATCCCTATGTATTCATATGTGTTTCCTCCCTTGAGTACACTCCCTGATAACAGAAGTGTGTCATGGGACCCTATATACTAGTTTCTGGAACATAGTACATACTGAATAAATGTTTCCAGAATAGAGCCTGGCTTCTTGAACAGGTGCAAAATTCATTTTATGTCAAAGTTCATTTAATGGCCCATTTTCAACCACTCTTTTTCCTAGATAGACTTTAGCTCAAAGTTTAACTTTATTTTTCCCCCACAGTCACTAAAGGATCTGTGTGCCATGGTCAGAGTTCTTAAGATTGTTAAGAGGTAGCATGGATTTAGCATTGTCATCAAGAAATATATGGTCAGTTTCATTCAGCCAGTATTTACTGAGCATCTCCTGTGTGCCAGGCATTGCTCTAGATTCTGGGAACACAACAGGAAATAGAACAGCCTTCATGGGCTTACCTTTAAGTGAACAGAGTAGGAAATGGAACCAGATAACTAAGTGTGGGGCACATTAGATGATGATAAAGATGGATGGAAAGGGAATAAGGAGATGGGATAGGGATGCTTGGGAGGGGAAAGGAGTCACCTTGTTAACTATGGCTAGTGAGCCATATGGTGCAGGAGGAGGAATAGCAATGAAAGGGTCTGACAGGGAGAGAGGCAGGGTGGCCTCCATTTTGGTGTGCTTGGCACTTACCTGTATTTGGCATGGAAGGTTCTGCACCACAGGAAACAGCTCAGTTCCTGGTCAACCAGGATGGTTGGTGATCTTAGAGTTGGTGAGAGTACCTGGCATGCAAGAGGACTTGCAAACAGAGAAGCTAGTGTCAGGGAAGTGGCAAACGAGATGAGAAGTGAGGTGAGGCCATTGGATGTGGGGGCCTTGACTCTGAATGAAATACAAAGCCAATGAAGGGTTGACCTCAGACTGACATGGGTTGATTGACGTCTCTTATTGAAGGCCCTGATGGCTTCTGTTTTGATCCTAGAGAGGGGAGCCAGGGCAGCAGCAGGTCGATGAGTTGGGAAGTTCCCACAGCGATCCAGGCTCGAGGTGATGGGAGCTGGGAGCACAGCTTGAAGTTGCTGAGCGAAGCTACCTTAGTGACCAAGAAGCAAGATGATGTTAGCTTGGGCCAAAGCCACATAGCCATGGAAGTGAGAAATGCTGGTGGCATTCCAGGTGTCTGTTGCAGATGGAAGCAACCATCCCCTGGCAGCTTGGATGTGTAGCGGAATGATAGAGTCAGGGGTGACTCTTGAGCTCTTGTCCAGAGTTATGGAAAAGAGAAAATTGCCATTAACTGAGATGGAGAAAAACAGGTTTTTAAAGAGGGAGTGGAGATTAGGAATTACATTGGAAATATCCGTTAGATATATGAATTAAAATGACACAAAGGTGGTTGGATTGAGAACTCTGAGGGTCAGAAGAGAGGACCCGCGAACAACTCGTCCTCTGCTCATGATGGGGGGTGGTATTTCATACTACAGCTGCTTTTCACAGACATTTTATTACAGTTCTGCCCTTTGTTAATATGTCTCAGAATACATTGTGATTATAAATTCATCTCTTCAGAGCAGGTGTTGAGTGGAATTAAGCGAGATGTATATGTAGGGTGCCTTATGTTTGTTTTCCCACAAGACTTGAATGGGTTTGTTAGTTTAGTGTAACACATTTTGAATACCGGGAGACATTTGATTATGTCATAGTATGTTCTTGAAGAATGCCTAAAGCTATTGCGTGGTTGATTTAAGTGCAATCTTGTACTATTTTTCAGGGACACAATTATTTAAAAATTATTCTGAACTGGGGAAATTCACACCCAGTTGGGTTGTGCTAAGTATAGTACCTACTGTAGACTCAACTGTGGACTCTACTAGTGAAATAGGCTGTGTTCCTCCCTCCTAAACAGGCTCAGGGGGAAGCCCTGTGGTGCAAAGTAAACCTGTTTTTAGTACAGGAAAATTAAGGCCTGTTGCTGTACATTGCCATGTTAATATATTGTAGTAAAAGAAAAAAGTTGCCTTGCTGACTTTGCGTTAATGGAAAAGCAAGGGCTTACCCGTGTTTTGGCTTCAGCCTGTAGCTGTAACCAAATACAATGTACTTCTGAGCCATGGTTGTACTTTGCTTAAAAAATACCTGGAATCCACTTCCAAACATTGTGACGTAATTGGTATGGTATTTGATCTGGGCATCAGGATCTTAAAAATCTCCCCAAGATGATTTGAACGAGCAGCCAAAACCAAGAACCTCTGGTATGGAACATATTCTGATCCAGTGATGTGATATTTCAACAGGGAAGATTTTTGTAGTAAATCAAGTCAACTTCTTAGAAGGAAAAAAGTCCTATAAGTGTAATAAGAGTCTTCTGTGTTTGGGTTCTAATTCTTTAGCTAAGCCTGTAGGTGTATTGAAACCTTTCAAACATAGTAATCATGGTCCAGGCACATTTTTGTGTTCTTATCCTTTCCTGAGGAAGCACTGTTGGAGATCTGTCTCCTATGATTGTGTGTTCGGGAGGCCTGCAGCATGTTTGAAAGACTGATTTAAATGTCTATATAACCAACCACTTGTTCTCTTTCTGCACATTGTGGATCTAGCCACTTAGATGAAATAAAATATATTTTAAGCATGACTTCAAAAGTAGCTTGTAATTTCCCCAAATTTCCATTACAGTAGTAAGCACTGGCAGTATTACTATGTTTGATTATTATGACAACCCCTTTTCACTTTTGTGTAATAGAAAAAAAAAATGTCTATTGCTCCAAATAGCCCCCTCCCCATTAGACACATGGGATGCTTGAAAGTGAAATCTTGAAGCATGGTTGGTAATTTAAGGCTTGAAAAATTCATAACAAATTATTGGTTCACTCTTGGGTTACTGGCTGTTATTTGTCTTGTTCATTTACATGATATCTGTATAGAAGATATTCAGGAGGAGGGCTGCGCTTGGATATTTGGGGATCTTCCCATAGTTCAGTGAGGGAAAGCTAGGGGTCCTTCCCTCAAAGCCAGTTTCCACTAGGATTGTTGCTCAAATGGAGGTCAGTAGGAAAGTGCTTGGCAAGTGAAATCTTTGAGCAGGGATAGAAAGGGCTTTGCAATGGTGTATACCACACAAGCTGGGGACTGACTATACTTGGTAATTGGTAGAGACCACCTGTAACTCCCTTCTATATGCTGAAGCCCTGGAAGTTTCCTGTCAACCAGCTGGGCGTTCCCTTTCCCATGTGCATTGCTGTCCTCATTTTTGACAATTGGTGGTAGTGTCAGGTCTGATCTTGTTGGGTCCAAGACCACCAAATGATGACGATAGGGAGAGCCCTGGTCTCGAGGTGAAGGAGGATTTGCACAGAGTATTTAGGAGGGTTTGCATGCTTTATTGGCAGCAGCAGGGTTAACAACTACAGAGTACAAGCATTTCTACACCTGCTCTTCTGCTTCAGCTGAGGCCGGTCACTGGAGAATGCTGGTGTTTCCACGCATGGTTTTCCCACTCTCCCACAACAGTAGAGCATGTGCGCCTAGGTTATAGCAAGGGCATCTTATATACACATTGGGACAAGGAGGCTCAATGCCACAGGGGTTGACATCAGCCTGCTCAAAGTTACTAAGTCAGTAACCTCTGGAGCCCAGTGTTCTGGAGGCTCCAGAGATAAGATTAAGGCTGACCCCATCCGAAGGCCCAGCCATATATAGACAGGGGACTTCCTTCCCCTGACAGGTAGGAGTTAAGATAATGGTACCCCCAAACTCAGGGCTTTCCTATAATCAAAGTGTGTTTCTTGCTCACATCCCCAGCCAATGCTCTTTGGATCAGCATGGCCCAGGTCCACATGGTCATTCAGGAATCCAGGCTTATTCCATCTGATGGATCAGCCTTTCTCTAGGTCTGTAGAGTCATATCCATTTGCTAGCAAATTGGCAAAAAGAATGAGGACCTCAACTGGGAAAATTTCATTGACTGAGCTTGAAAGTAGCACTTTCATTTCTCACATTGCATTGGCTAGAGTTCATCACACAACCTCGGCCTTCCCATTTTCCCAGGAAGAGGAGAAAAATAGGAACACTCATGAGTAGTCACAGGCTCTACCATAGCCAAGGGCCTGACAACTTCTGGGAGTTTGATCACTGCAAATACCCAAAGGGCAGGAGCCTCCTGCTCTCCTTTGTAGAATCAGCTGATGTATAGAGCAAAGAGCAGCAGATTTCTCAGCATAGAATCTGGGTTCCAGTCTCCAATCTGCATTTCTTTGCCTACAGATATAAGGGCTTCAATCTCTCTGGATGATTTTGAAGGTCAAATGTGCCATGGTCAGGAAATTACCGTGGAAGTATCATCTTTCTATTGTATTCTACATTCTCTTGCACACACCTAGCATTGCCTATGACTGTCTCAATGGAAGTTTTCCGTATCACTGACAACAGTTCCTTAGGGTACACAGCCTTCAGCTGTGTCCCCTAACTGAGGAGGAGTTGTGTCCCTAACTGAGAGGCCCTAACACAATATACCTAAGGAATTTTGATATGTCACTTTGAGGTTTACCTTATTAAGAATAGTCCTAAGGATTCTTCACTCTTATTTTTAAATTATTTTATTCATTAGTTTTTAGAGAGGAGAAAGAGAAACACCAGTTTTTATTGTTCCACCTATTTATGAAGTCTTTTGTTCATTCTTGTATGTGCCCTGACCAGCGATCAAAGTGACAGCCTTGGTGTTAAGGTACACATCCTAACCCACTGAACTACCTGGCCAGGGCTTTTCACTAAAAAAGTATCTGCAGTACTTTCCCTCCACTGGCCATTTGGCCATAAGCTGCCCTAGGGTAAAATGTTACTCTTTTTTCTGGTTCTATTGCCATTTCCATCTTCTTTTCTGCTGTTGCTCACTAGTGTGGAAGACTGAGCTTGTGGCTTTATGTGACATAATCAGGTAATCTATGGTTCATCAATAAAATGACAAACTATCCAATTATGTGATCAAGAGTGTGGGAGAAGCCAGGAAGGTCACCCAGGGTAACTGGACTAGAAGCCATACAACTTGGCTTGTTTAGTGATTGTGGAAAAATATTTACCTCATCAAAGGACCTCAGATTTTTCATTAATAAAATAAAAGAGAATCTTCTGTAAGTAAAGTTCTTTTAAACCTCCCAACCGTAGGCTTTATTTTAAATATCCATTGATTGGAAAAGTGAGAGGACATTTTTTTAAAGCTGGAATGGAAAACTTATGACATTGGGTTCCACTCACATTGATAGATACAATTTTGGTCACTTCACGCTGTGTCTGGTTTATTGTTCAAAGGACTTGAGTTTTTGTGTTACTCAGATGGGCTTTTAAAAACTCAAGTTTTTAAAACCTCAGCGTAAATGTCCTCAGCAGCCATTTGCAACATCTGCAGACATTTTTGATTGTCACAGTTGAAGGGGTTATGTTACTGGCATGTGATGGGTAGAGGCCTGGGATGCTGCTAAGCACCCTGCAGTGGGCAAGAGAGCCCCCACCCCCCATTCTGCTGAGGCTGAGCAATTGAATTTGAGACAGAATACGGGCACTTTGTGCCATTGGGATGGGGAATGCATTTTCCAGAGGAAGTGGGTATTGGAACCATGTGTGACCTAGGGTTTGGCATATGTAGATGAGGAAAGAGAAAAATATGAAGAATAATGAGAAAGTGGCCCTAAAATGTTCATGTAACATTTGGTTAACATTGAATTCCCAAAGTTCTAATGGCTTAGTCAAATGTTCTATCTGGTGAAATTACTGATTCCTGGACCAGAAAAAACTTCAGATGCATAAATACCCTTGTGCTTATTATACCTAATATTATTTCCTGGATGTGGAGCCCATGTAGAATTTCTTTGTTTACTTTATCAGTAGATGTTTTTTTCCCCGAGCAATTCATTATAATGTCATCCTGGATGAGGAATATTAGTTAGCATGCCAAATGCCATTGTCTTTTCCAAAAAATGCTTTTTAAAAAATACCTTCTTTGATTTGTCTTGGATGAACCGCGTAAATGAGCCATGTGTCATATAATTTTCTATTCTCTTAAGACTCGGTGACCATCTGGTTGATTTATAACTCCTAAAAACTGAAATTAGTTTCCTTTCACTTAGAAACATCCAAGGGAGGAGAAGATCCAGAACAGCCCTGATACTGCAGTTAGGTAGCTGGTCAGACTAGGTGATGGCAGTCAACTTGTGTGGCAGTGCCATGAATAGGAAGAGTCAGTTTGAAAATTCACCTCATGATTGTTACAGTTTTTGATATCAGATATGCATATCTATTTGTATCTGTGTATCTGTGCATAGATTTATATGTAAATGTTTATATATAGCCACATATATTTATGCATAATGGGCACAGAAAGAATAATGTCTAACAGTAAAAAACTAAGCAGTTTATTTTTACGATATTAGGCACCATTGTTTCTTTTTTAAGTCTTTGAAGAGGGCCACAAGGTATGACATTAGCAGCTAAAACAGATTATTTGTTTTTAAAGGATTTTATTTGAGAGAGGGGAAGGGAGGGAAAGAAACATCAATGTATGGTTGCCTCTTGCACACATATCACAACCAGTGACCGTTTGGTTTGCAGGCCGGTGCTCAATCCACTGAGCCACGCCAGCCAGGGCAAAAACAGAATATTCTTACTGTGAAATCTCAGTAGACTCTATCATTTACTTAATGGTATTATGCCAGTGTCAGCTTCCTGGGTTTGACAAAATACCAAGGTTACAGAAGATTGAATTACTTTGAGAGAAACTGGGTGAGACATACATGGGAACTCTGTATTATTTTTGCAATTTCTTGTGAATCTAAAATAAAATGTCTCCAAAATACGAACAACTAGGATTGTCTTTCTTCTGCCAACAGGCAATAGGTTGAATTTTCTTAAAAAATGAGCATACCCTGCTTTTGTGTTGGAAAATGTAATAATATTCCCATATATGCTATGTAATTCCCAGCACTCTGTTATGAAAACTATTATGTTGCATATCTGTTAGTGAGACTATTTAGATATAAATAGTCATTTCTTTTATCAGCATGTGAGTTGCATGCAGAAATCCCATCTGCAGCCATTGATTTTTCACAAATGGGATACACTCCCAGCCAGCCTCCAGATCAGGAACTGTCATAGATCAACAAACACCCAGACCAACCACCATCATCGCCACACCCTGCCAGCCCCTGATGGGGCCCCACCACTTTGAATGGTCGTAAAATCCTGTCATCTGGAACTATAGATTAGCTTTTCTAAAAAATAGATTTTCTTTATTTACTTTTAGAGAGAGGGGAAAGGAAGGAGGTAGAGAGGGAGAGAAACATCTTTGTGTGAGATCATTTGCCTCCAACACACCCCCAACTGGGGACCTGGCCCAAAACCTAGGCATGTGCCCTGACTGGGAATTGAACCTGCAACCTTTCGGATCACAGGCTGGTGCTGAATCCACTGAGCCACACCGGCCAGCACTAAGAGTAGTTTTCACTGTGACTTTGCAGTGCAATTTCAAGTGCCTCACATTTTCTTCCAGGAGAAAGTTGTAAACCCATACCTGCCATCATGATTTCTGCTTCCACATCATGTGCAAAGGGAGGCCAGTGGGCTCCTCCTTGCCACTGCCCTGTGCCAGGCGACACAGAGTGAGTAAGCAGGGCTGGCTACTCCAGATTTTAAATTTTTTTCTAATTTGATTTTACAGCTTTGGCTCTGTCATTTCAAGAGCTTTAATTCACCTGACAGCAAGGGCTCTTGCATAATGATCAAAAAGGTAGTGCTTTATCTTTTGTCATTAATAAGTTACCTAGGCAACTGCATGTCAGACTTGGGGAGCAGCAGGTTCCCCTAAGGGTTTAAGTGCAGCTTCTCGCACAGTAGGTTTGTGGTGGAGTCAAAGATTCTGCATTTCTACCAAGCTCCCTGGGGCACTGACCCTATGGATGTGAGGATCACACCGGTGTGGGCATCTCCTCATCTCCAGGGGCAGCACTGTGTGGCGGTTGCCAGCAGAGGCTCTGGGGCCAGATGGCCCCAATTAAAATCCTTGTTCTGCCATATGAGGTCTGTCCCCAAAGTATCAAGCAATGTCAATATAATTAAAACAGTTGGCTTGGCCGATACTTTTGGGACAGACCTCGTAAACTTGAGACTTCAGATAACTTTCCTAACCCTTCTCTGCCTCAGTTTATACAGCCGTCAAGCGGGGAATGTAAAATAATAAGGTCTTGTGAGGATTAAATGATATCTTACACATAAGCTGCTTCAAGAAGTGCCTGGTGTGTATTAAGTGCTCAAATGTCATCATCATCATTCCATGATGGAGCATGTGGCATATTGTCTGTCACTGGCATTGAACTTGTAGCCATTTGGCCTTCTAGCTAGATATGGGTTTATTTCTGGGAGAAGTGTTGAGTACAGAGCTTAGACCTAGCGTCATGAAGACATTAGCCATGTTGCAGAACCTGAAATTAAATAAGTGACGGGGGTGATGGGAATCATTTACTCAGCGCATAAGCAGCACAGGGTGAAATCAGTGACTTTGGTGGTTGGGTGTAAGATTACCATTAAACGAGTAGTTCCAAGGATGTTAAACAATCCCTCTTCTCCTTAGATCATCAGATCTCAAAGTTGAACAGGTGGGTCTTGGCCTGTTCGAAGCCTGTAACGACTGTTAGCTAGCGATGATTAGCTAGCATGTATGGAAATAAGTCAAGGTGGACAAAAGACCACACCCGAGCTGTAGTAGAGAAAAAACAATTCTTGTATGAAACCAAAGGTTAACAAAAGAAAAGGATTGCCACATTACTTGCTAGTGCTACCGACATAGTCACGTAGTCTTTTAAGGAAATACAGCTCCTGCTCCCTACCAATTGTACGCTTGCTTTTTTAGATAAGGGTGACTTCATGAAATCATAGGTATTTTGTTTTACAAATTGAACGTTGTTAAAATGCATCCAGAAAGCACCAAAGGTTGTGAAACTTTGAAGGTATTAACAAGTAAGTGTCTAAAATTGTTAAAGAACTAGATTGCTGTCCATTTTACTCCATTTTCTTCCATTTTGTATTTTCAGCCAAAGGATAGCGTGACTATTTTTTAGCACTTAGCATAATTTGACTTTCAAATCAGACACATTTGGAGACACTAATAATTTTGGAAGCATAAAAGCTGACATAGATTTATTTTCCACATACAGATTGTTTCATGAATAAAAACATTGAAAGTGACCTAAACAATGTTTTATGTAAATGCCATGCTTAATCATGTGATATGCTAAAATGATAGCACTCTTCTTAGTTAATAGTCTGTGCCCTGCTGAGACCATGAGTTGGGCTGTCTGTGGCTCTTTTATGCCTCATGACCAAGGAATTACTATGGGGACATTTTCCTGTTTGTATTGCATTTGCATCTCTGTGTCAAGAGCTTGGGCACTCCTAAGTGGTCTCTAGAACACATTCTTTTTTAAGATGAAAAAAGTAGGAGTAGGTATCTGGTCTTACCAATTAACTCGTAAAAGGGAACTAAAATCAGGCACAGATCCCGGTCCTGTGGAGCCAGAAATTGTTGCGTTCACAGAAACCCTCTTTGGGGCAGAGGAACACAAAATTATGACAACAATTTGTCAGAACCCCACGCTGAGCCTCTGAAAGAGCCTTGCAAGCAGGGCCCTAAACTGAGACATCATAAGTCTCCCAGTGAATCCGCTTTGGAAGAAATACAGGCCACGTTACTCTGAACAAATGCATGTTCTCACTTCCCTTCTGTAAAAAAGAGAGAGTGCCAGTAGAACAATGAGGCAGAGAAGTGGCACGATGGCATTTTGTGGCTTGTGTCAGCAGCCATGGAATCCATAGCAGGCGGCCCACATTTGTCTCTGGAGGGACCCGGCCAGTGCCAGTGCTCCTGCCTGCAGTGTGGCTCACTGCTGCCTCCACTTAGGGTTCAAAGCTGGGCCCTGCCTTTCAGGAGCGATTTCCAGTGAGGAGACACACAGAAGTGACGGTTGCCCAACGCAGGATGCACTTCCATCTTAGAAGGCAGCGAGATGTGGGGTTAGAGAAACCCTAAAGAGTTAAGGTTCCTGCCAGCTGGGGAAATGCGAGCTCTCAGGGAAAGGTAACATTTCAGCGTGACTGAGTGACAGATTGATCGGTGACATTTGACGGTGCGGGGATGCAGCTAAACTGGATTTCGAGCAGAGGACTGGATGCGCACCACAGAGGATGGAAGGCACGAGGCTGGATCCCCGTGGCAGAAAAGTGCCCACCGGGAGGGGAGAGGCGGGAAAGGGCCCCCCATGATCTGCCAGTGGGGCCAGGTGGGATTTTCTTTTGTTACGTGGATAATGGGAGTCCTGTCAACCAGTTAGTTGGGAGTGACAAGAGCCTTAGGAAGATTAATTGATAGTATTAGGGTGATCTGGAGATCAGTTTACTTGAACTCCTAACTGTGTGGATGAATAAACCAGGACCCAAAAAGGATAGTGACTTGTCAAGACCACAGTGGGAGTTGGGGAGCCAACATAGGTCTCCAGAGGGACAATGTTTCCTTTTTGCTACCAGGACAACTTGGACTGGATCACTCTACAGATCCTGTTTCACAAAAACCTTGCCCCTTCCTGTATCGAGGGGATTGACATCTAGCTAAAATGTCAGGTATTGATTTGAACATGAACATCAGCTTTCAAGTCCTTTTTCTTTTTTTTTTCAAGTCCTTTTTAATATAAAGCAGCACTGTCCAATAGAAATGAGATGTAAGAAATTAAACTTCTTCTAGTAGCCATATTGCGAAAAGTGATAAAATGGTGAAAAATCATTTTAGTAACATAATTTACTTAAGCCAGTAGATCCCAGGTGTTATTTCAACATGTAATGAAGTATCAGCCTTTAAAATTTATCAAGATGTCTTACATTTTTTATACTAATTCTTTGTAATTTTACAATCAAGGAATAACTCTGTTCAGACCCACCATCTCACATGAGCTCCAGGGTCACCTGGGGCTAGTGCTGTCACATTGACCAACAGAGGAATAAAGCTTCAGTCTAAGATTTAAAAGAGGGAAAATCTGAATTTCTAGTAAAGCATTTCATATTCTAATTAGTCTCATGTCTGAAATGTAGCTAGCAGGAATTGCAAGAAGAAACCGAATTGAAGTCCCCCAAGTCAGACCTTTGTGTGAAACGTGGAATGTCACTTGTTACTCTCTAATGAGGGACCTGGGGGAAGGTCTGTGTAGCCCTCAGCTCCATGACCACTCTTTCCCCTTGCTCAGTCTCCAAAGGTCCATTCTTTCAAGAGAGTGGTGAGTACCTTTTCTTATTATTTTTTTTCTTCTCTTTAAAATTCAGGATTCAATATTACCAAAAAGTGCAATAAAGGACCAAGCCCGCTTTTGGACAGGAAGCACCAGGGAATGTTGATTTTTTTTCTTCCAGCCCCTCTGATTTCCACCCAGTTTAGCTGCTGCTTCTGTTCACAGATGCTCCCAGCCACCTGTTCTCTGAATATATATTCTCTTCCCAACTGGCTTCCCCATTTGTCTTGATATTGGGAAAAGTAGATTCCAGCCATCACCCATTTATTAAGCCCATTCAATCTGAAAAGCTCTGTCCGCATGGAGCCAGGAAGACAAAATCACAGCTATCCTTTTCAGGTCTGTTTCCAAAAGCTCCTCAATGGCTAGCCAGCAGCTTAACTCCCAAAGGGAAAATACAGAGAAAGGAAAGATACTCATCTTACTGAAATCATCCCCTCCAATATCTTAGGGGGACAGGCCACTGAGGGGGACATCTTCCCACCCCACCATCCAGGGGACTTGGCACTCTCACCTAGGGTCTTTTTCCTTCCCTGGGTCCTAGCTTTCGCATTTAAATGCCTTTGGCTTCAGACAAGCTCCACATCTCCACATTTCAGTCCTGCCCTCTGCAAAATGGACATGGAGATGCCACATTACGACATCAACTGAGTCGCTGTCAACACTGTCAGCCTCTTTCTTGCTGGCCCATTTCTACTGCTGTCCGAGGATCCTCTCTCAGCTTGTGCCAATATTTTTCTTTGCTTCTGTCTTATGTTATTTGGGGAGGGGAGAGGGAGAGAGAAGAAGAAAGAAGCTCCAAGCATTATTAGGGAGAAAGGAAACAAACCAAAACTAGCAGCTTAGTCTCCTTATTTTCAGTAGTGACAGGGAAGTTTAGGTGATAGGAGGCTGACCTCCCATTTTGCTCTTTTCTAGCATCTCATTCCCAAACCAAGCCACTATACAAAAGGAGAGAGAATCTGCTATGATCACCATGAATTACATTTTCCAACCTAAGACTCCCAAGCCGGTTGAATACAATGAAAAACTCAGTTCCTCAGCTACTCTAGCCTAACCATATTTCAGTAGTCACGAGTGGCCAGAGTCTCCCTTGTTGGACAGTGTAGGTGTAGAACCTTTTTTTTTCTTTTCTTTTTTTTAAATTTAATTTTATTATTGTTGTATTACATCCATCCCTTTTTCCTCTCCTATGTCCCCTTCTCCACCCACCCACTCCCCAGCAATGTCAGTTCCACTTGTTGTCCATGTCCATGGTTCTTCCATGTTAGTTACTTGACTAAACTGCTCCCCTTCTTTGCTGCCTCCTCCCACCTTCCCCCCTGCCCACTGAAGGTCTATTCCTTGTATTCTGTTTTGCTTGTTTCTTCGTTTTTGTTCATTAGTGTCTTGTAATGGATGAGATCATATAGTTATTTGTCCTTCACTGACTGGCTTATTTCACTAAGCATAATACTCTCCAGTTCCATCCATGTTGTTGCAAAGGGTAGGAGTTCCTTCTTTCTTTCTGCTGTATAGTATTCCATTGTGTAAATGTACCAAAGTTTTTGGATCCAATCATCCACTGATGGGCACTTGGCCATCAGTTAGGCTGTTTCCAGCACTTGGTTATTGTAAATAGTGCTGCTATGAACATAGGTGTACAGAGATTCTTATGAATTGGTGTTTCAGGATTCTTTGGGTATAGTCCTAGTAGTGGAATCGCTGGATCAAAAGGCAGTTCCATTTTTAGTTTTTTAAGGAAACCCCATACTGTTTTCCACAGTGGCTGCACCAGCCTACATTCCCACCAATAGTGCACAAGGGTTGTACCACAGTTTTTTGATCTAATCATCCACTGATGGGTACTTAGGCTGTTTCAAGCACTTGGCTATTATAAATATGCTGCTATGAACATAGGGGTACATAGGTTCTTATGAATTGGTGTTTCAGAGTTTTTCAGGTATAATCCTAGTAGTGGAATTGCTGGGTCAAAAAGCAGTTCCATTTTTAGTTTTTTAAGGAAACTACGTACTGTTTTCCATAGTGGCTGCACCAGCCTGCATTCCCACCAACAGTGCACCAGGGTTCCCTTTTCCCCACATCCTCACCAGCACTTGTTGTTTATTGATTTGTTGATGATTGCCATTCTGATAGGTGTGAGGTGGTATCTTACTGTGGTTTTAATTTGCATCTTTCTGATGACTAATGATGTTGAGCATTCTTTCATATGCCTCTGGGCCCTTTGTATGTCTCTCTCAGTGAGTTGTCTATTCAGGTCCTTTGCCCATTTTTTAATTGGGCTGTCTGCTCCCTGGTGTTGAGTCACATAAGTTCTTTATATATTTTGGAGATCAAACCCTTGTCTGAGGTATCATTGGCAAATTTGTTTTCCCATACAGTTAGTTCCCTTTTAATTTTGCTGGTGTTTTCTGTAGCTGAACTAAAACGTTTCAGTTTGATATAACCCCATTTTGTTTATTTGTTCTTTTATTTCCTTTGCCCTTGGTGAAGTATCAGTAAACATTTTGGAGTACGATATCTAAAATTTTACTGCCTATATTTTTCTCCAGGACCTTTATGGCAGCACTGCTTATGTTTAAGTCCTTTATCCATCTTGAGTTTATTCCAGTGTATGGTGTATAGAACCTTTTCATCACTGCAGAAAGTTCCACTGGGCAGCACTAGCCCATGCTGTACCAAAAGCTTGTTTAGGATTATTGGCTTTGGGTTTCCTAGTAGCAAAAATCACATGAAGAAGAGTCTTTGGGCTACCAAATCCTGTTTCTACTAGTGTCTAGTCTACACTGCCCTTGAGAAGTTCCATCGGTTGTGAGGATTCAGTGTTCAGGGAGAGGGCCAAGTGGGAAACCAGGTCTAGACCTTCTTCCTTCAATGAAAGGATATGAATGGTTTACCATCAACTCTGTCATCATTTCCAACAGTTTTTCAGGTGCTTAGGATCACTTTGTTCTTGTGGGTAAATTAGCATGTCTTTGGAAACCTCATTTGTGCCATTAAACTGATGAGCATAGTGTACTCTTCATAGTGAAGAGATAAATTTAAGCTTGGACAGGGTCAACTGATGACACAAGCTAAATTGGTGGGCTCTTAATTAGTGAAGCTTTGGTGGAACTAGCATTTTCAGTTCAGTTTTCAGAGTCTGAGTTGCCCAGATGACTAATTCACCCAGACATTGGATTCCTCTTTAGCTATGCAAATGATTTTCTTTTTTTCCTCTGCTAACCGTTTTTCTCCCATTCATTTACCAGACTGGCCCAAAGAAATTATAAATAACACCCTAGAGAGGCCCATAAGCTCATGTAGATTGTTTTTTTTTTTAATGGTTCTTTTATTTCTTTAACATACGTTTAAGAAAATCAGAAAAATCTTCTTGAATGGAAACATTATTAATAACTTTTATCATATACCTCAGGAAGTAACTTTTGTAGTTCATTGTATCATCAGATATTTTCCACGACTCAATCTTGAGCTATCCAGTTGTTCTGTGAGCTATGATAACATGGTTTCAGAAAAAAATATTTAAAAATATCATGAAGGAGTGTGGGAAACATTACTTATGAATTCAATAAAGTTTCTGATAATTATTTCAGTAAATCTATTGAATATATTCTTAGCCAGCATTTGTCACATTTATTTGGATACAGAACATCCTATTTTGAAGTCATTCAACAGGATGTTAATGTAATTTCTTGAAACGTTTTGGACATAAATCATGGGCCTCAATACAAACTAATAAACTTCTCTCCTCTTATTTACTCGCTGCCTCTGAAGTTGGAACCCCCATTTGGGAGTCTTTGTTTTATCAAAAATATTCTTTCTTCAAGATAGTAGGGATGTCAGGATGATTACTTGACTCCTCCTTCCCTCCACTGCTGTGTCCCCTCTGGCTCCCCATGTTTCTTGAGTAGTGACTGGTTCACTAGCTCCTTGTGATAAGAGCAATTCATTTTGTAACTTGACCACAGCAGGGGAGAATGTCTTTGCAGCAGTAAGACCTGGATTTTACAGACAGGAATGTGCTTTCCCGAAGTGGTGTAGTTGGGGTTGAGGAAAGGTAAAATGACCACATACTGGATTACATGTTACATAGATTGGTAGAATTCCTAGGGCAGTAGAGCAGGGATGGGTATCAGAATCAAGTGGGGAGATCTTGGGACTCTTACTTCCTCTCACCATTTTACATTTTGAACATATATCAGGAGTTTGCGAGATGGAGATGAGCAAATATAGTAAGTAGTTTAGTAATGTTTGTGATATGTTGGGGAAATCCAGGCAGGTAGCTGGGTGTGTGTCTTTGTGTAGTTAGGTGTCTCGTATCGGTGAAGACAGGAGAAAGAATAGGTAGACAAACTGCACAGCATCCAGTGGGATCAGTCTGGGGCATAAAGGGCAGTTCTGGAGTGACAGGATTCATACATTCTCTGGGCTGTTGGTGGCCCAAATATTCCCTGCCAGGAATCTGCTCTTCAAACTCTGGAGAAAGCTTATGGGAAACCATTTGAAAACTCACTCGCTTTTTTTTTTTTTCTTCTGAAAAGACTTTCTCAGGCATTCTTTTTATAGGAATCCAGCATGTAGCGGCCGAAATGCCAGGTATACATGAGGTCTCAATGCATATGGGTTGTACTTGTCAAAGGATAATCCTCATGGAAACCACTACATGCAGAGGAAATTCCTGGTTTGGGCTTTATACCCAGTGCTGATGTAAATAGATTAGCACACATGACATGTCACTTTTGGCCAAGTGCTTTGTGACACATCCCAATTCTGCTAAGCCCAGCCTCAGCAAAGAAGAATAGCCCACTTCTTCAGTGATGGTTCTTTTCACTTAATGAGTGAAATGCTTTTTCTGTACATATCAGAGCTCACTTAGGAAGACAATGGAGCTAAAGGAAAAAGTTTAATGTGTTATAACAGGCACTACATACACAAACCATCTATATTCAGACATATAACTATTCTTGACAGCTTAATTGGGGGCTGATTGTTTGCATAGTAGTCAAATTTTGGTTTCTATGAAAATGTCTTGCCATCATTTTCCTCCTAATCATGCATCCTGCCAGCATATATAAAAATATGTATTGTGAGTGCAGACCAATCTTCCCACCTGTAATTTGAGCAGGTGCCCTACCATGTGAATGGTGTGGAACAGTGTAATAGGACTGGAAAATGAGGCACTGAATTAGGCTATTTGAAAGGTCACTTTGATTGCTATGATTTGTGAGTCTTTAATGACATTTATGAAATACATAGCTATGCCTTTGAATGAGGTTCACCTATTATACTGCAATTTTGTGATTGACAGAATGTTGGAATATGCACAGGGACACCTCTTTTGTGCTCATGGGTGTTTTCATAGTGTTATATCTTTGATTATGTTGATCATAGACTGAGCGCAGAACTTTGTCTTGTGGTAGATTCTCCAGGGCCTCATTTGTCACTTTGTAGACAATACTGAGTTGATTAGAAAGGTAAGGAAAGTCTACCGCGTGATAGTTGGATGTGCTCTAAAGAATGAAAGTAATTGTCTATTGATTTTTTAAAAATTGTGCCAAATGCTGGAGTGAATTTCATAGTTGTAGTCTGGATACCTGGCCTTCAGGACCTTTGGGCTTGCATGGCAGAAAACCCTGCATGGAGGTATACTTTTTACATGGCCCAAATCAAGAACACTTGGCCTAATGACTCAGTCCATATCTTTTCTAATTTGCTGTTGAGTCAGGTTGTGAAGAAAAGGTCTATCATTTAATGTGTTCATGCAACATTCAAGGTCTGTCCTGAAACTATCGAGCCAGAGTCAATAGAATTAACATTGGCTCGATACTTTTGGTACAGACCTTTATGTTCATGTGTTCTTGGGTTTATCTAGGTGCTGGAGATGTAGTGATGAGCAAAGCAAGGTCAAATGTTTGCTCTCAGGGAGATTATTGTATTGGGGTTTGAGCGATTGGGAAAAGTAAATGGGCAATTTTCAAGTTAAAGGAAGAACGGTTGGAAGTCAGAGGTCTTGGGGAGGCACAGCCAAAAACCTGGTTGCAGTGAGTGGAGAAGCTTGCCTCCTGGGAGGACTGTTGGCAAAAGGGGGTTTGGCTCAGTGGTGGTGGGGCACTCAGCCTCCTACATGGAGATTGTATGCCAGGAATTGGCAACATGGGTGACCATGGCACATTTGGGTGCCTTGCCAGACAGCGGAGATTGACTGTAGTAGGAGGCATGAGAGGAAGCTATCAAAGGCCAGATCATGGAGGACTAAATGCATGGCAAGGAGCAAGGTCAGGGTTCCTCTCCCCCAGAGCATCCTGGGAAATGTCCAACATGGCACTTGCCTCTTGCGGTCACCACCCAGCAGTTTCCCCGCACAGAAATCAACAGGAGTTCTCTGTCAGCATCAGCAAGACAACTATCAAAATTACTCGCTTCATGTTGTCTAGGAACAGAGGTCATGAAGAATTTACTGATTAATTTATTTAGATCCTCCAAAAATGACTCCACTAATGACAGGGCTTAATTTTTTTCAATGCCCAAAGGTAGAAGGAAGAGAGCAGGTTTTGAAATCAAGAACCATGTGTTCATTTTCTGATTTTGTCACTTCACCAGTGTTACTAGTGCTTAAACTCACCAAGCCTCAGTTTTCTCCTCCGTAGTCTATAAATGAAACTTGAAATCTTTTTAAAGTTGGCTAAATATATAAATTGGTTAGTATAGTACTAATGTTGTCTATTCCTTTATCTTTGCTTTTCCTTTATTTATTTATTTATTTTTTACAATTTACTTTTAAAGAGTGGGGAAGGGAGGAAAAATGAGAAGGAGAGGAACATCCATTGTTTCCATCTCCTAAGACCACAAGGGACCAAACCCACAACCCAGGCATGTGTCCTGAGTGGGAATCAAACTGGTAACCTTTCGTTTTGGGGGACAATGCCCAACCAACTGAACCACACAGGTCAGGGTGATATATTGCTTTTTTACTGTAAGCTTTTCTTGACATTCACCATTCCAATCTCTAACACCCCAACACACAAACTTACAAATAGATAACCTTATATTTCAAGGGGTGGTAATAGGTTCCCTGAACACATTGAAGGTGGACCACTCCTTTGTTCTGCCTTGTTTTAGAAGAAGAAAGATCCTCTTTGTTATGATACTGTCTCTTCCAAGGCCCTGGATTGATTCCCTCTGCTTTACCTTGGTACTTGAATTATTACTTCTCTTCTAAAATATTTACTCTTTCTAGGTCCCTGGCTGTATCATCATGGTCAACTAGCAGTCAAGTCAAATTCTCCCTTGCATAATAAAAATAAAATGCTTTGCTATTCCTGTGTCTCCTTTCCTATCCTGTTATTTATTGTCCCTTAGGAAGCATCATTGTCAAGTCCCAAGGCCAGTTTCTGATCTTCATTTTCCTCTGAACCCTTTGTAACATCTGTCAGTGCCACTTTCCTTCTTGAACCTTTGTCTCTCTTTGATTTCTAGCTGTTTGCATTATCATAATTTTCCCTATACTTCCTTGACTCCCTATCATTCTTTGCTGGCTGTTCCATGTCCATCAAATGTTCTAAATCCCCAGCAATTGTTCCTGGCTTCTTTTCGGGCCTCATAGTACATTCTATCCCAGGATGATCTTATCCATCCTCAAGGCTTCAAATGTCATTTATATGCTAATTACTCTCTAGTCTTTGGCACTGGATTTTCTCCCAATCTCCAAATCTATACTTCCAAATTCAGGACATCATCTACGTAGATATCCTACAGCAATATCAACCTTATAATTGCAAATGGTATCATTGATCTTCTCTCCCTAACCATTTCTGCCTCTTGCATTCCCGAACTTAGTAGTAGCAGTGCTCAGTCAATGTTCTCAGTGTACATCACAGGCATTCTCTTGCTCAAGTCTCCAAGTCTCCCTTCTTCCCTCAGTGACTGGTCAGTTCTTAGTTCTACCTTAGACATGTGTCTAAGTGTAATCTTTCCTCCTGTGCACTCATTGCCCTAGTCTTATCCTCATCCTCTGTCTTAGGGGTGGTTGTTTCCTATTCCATCTGATCAGCACCAGTTCCTCCCCAAAAAGTTCATGGCCACGTTACTGTAAGAGCTACATTCAGGAACATTTGTTATTTTACTTCTCTGCCTGAAGACCTCTCGTTGTTCTCTCTTGTCTAGGAAACACAAATTAATAAGTTTGTGCATGGCAAATATGCCTTCCAGACAGTGACCACCAGGAAGAGACCTAGAGTTGAACAAGTTGGGATTTTGCCCATTGCAATGAGGGAGAATACACATCATGGGGTAACATCAGGTGTCTCATGAAAGAGTCATAGAAAGGACTTATTCTAGGAGTTGAGTCTTTTTTTCTTTTAAAAGATTTTATTTAGTTAGTTTTAAGAGAGGGAGAGGAACAGCAATCAACCTGTTGCCTCTCGCATGTGCCCAGACCAGTGAGTGAACCCACAACCCAGGCATGTGCCCCAGCTGGGAATGTAACCTACCACCCTCTGCTTTGTGGGGCATCGCCCAACCAACTGTGTGCCACACTGGCCAGGGCCAGCTTGTGTTTGTTAATTTGGTGGAGAGTTCAAGGAACCTGGCCATATCTCTGGATTGGATGCTTCAGAATTAGGGGCAGTTCTTTGATCATAGGTAGAATTAAAAAATTGGATCTACTTATAAATCTCTGTGAGAAGGAAGAATGAGTTGAGGCCCAAGTTAGTAAATAAACAGCAGCCACATTAGCCAAGTTAGATGTTTGGCCATTTTTATGGTTTGGATGAAGGTTTTGTTCTGTCTGTATGAAGACAATTACGGAGTGGTCTTGGGTTGGTTCGTTTTTTTTTTTTTTTTTTTTTCTTGATTCACTATAGTCACAGGGTGGCCTTGTCAGTTATTGGTTGCTATTCTGTGAAACTGCTCCTATTCCACAGGAGGGCACCAGGCCCAGCCGAGTATCCACCAGCTGCCACATGTTAGGGCTACTTTCCTCTGCTCGCAAGGCCATCCTGTCAATGGGCCCCTCTAGCCTTCCACTCTGCCCTCCTCGACACTCTGCTGCTCACTTCTACTGAGGTTTCCTAGTTTGCATTCTACATTCTTGCCGCACTGAAAGTCTCATAGTTTTCTTAACTGTGCCGTGATGTTTCCTCTTTTTCTGCCTTTGGCTTTTTCTGAACACTGACCCTCATGAATACTTCTGTACTTTTGGCTGGAAAATGCAAAATCATTAAGTATCTGCTGCTCAACAGCGTTACATTATGGCACTTTCTTTCTTGCAATGTAGTATATTTCTTCCCCTTGCTGCATTATGACCTTCCCCAGTGAATAACTTAGCAGCTGTACAACTCTGAGCCAATTACATAACCTTTAATGTTCTTAGCTTGTTTATTTGTAATATGGGAATAATAATAATACTAACTCAAAAGTGTTGTGGGGCTTAATATATACTAAATGCTTAGATCATTGTCTGGACCATAGTAAATAAATAATAATATTATTATAAGACTTATTATTCCTGGATTATTGGTGGTGTTGGTGGCTTAGGGCAGTATGCCCTGCTATTACTGTTTTATTTCTAAAATTTCAACAATGAATTCAGTGCCTGGCTCAAAAAATGGTGGTGGAATGAAAGTGTTGTATTTGTATGTATGTTTTTCAGTGGAAAGTATTTCTGCGATCAACATCTGACTCAGATTTAGGGTAACAATATAAGATAATTCTTTTCATATTCAGTTTGCCGTTGAGGGAAAAAAGTGTCGAGTCATTAGCTGGCTTGTTTTTGTGTGTGTGAAGATCACACACACACACACACAAATTGATGTATGAGGCTTGAACCAGGGTCCCCTCATACCTGATTCGGTGTTTTTCAAACTGAATATGCCAACTCAGATGACAAATGTTCAAAATATATTATTACATTCAAACCATGCTTTCTAGGTTGTGTAGTCTCTTGACAGACATTAGGGGAAATATTGAATGACCTCAGGCATCTTAGTATATTGGAGTCTAATTGAAAAAGCTGAGACAACATTTGGCTCCACTAAATGCAACCCAAGTATAAAGGGTTTTGGTATATATGTGCCCATACAATCTGGCACACCTCTTGTACATCTTAATATTCCTTTGTGGACGACAGAATATGGCGTTTTAAAAGTAAAGTTCAGTAGTAACTGTGGCTGCACTGTTGTTCTATCCATCACCTAGAAGGTTGTTTATGTTTAGTAACTGTGGTCTGTCATTAGGAAAATGTCAACTATATTTTTGGATCATTTGAATATATGCACTTCCAGAACTCTGCACCTGGAAGGTTAAGCTGGCAGCTGCAGTAATAAGAATACAGGGGTGTAGAAAGCAGAGATGGGGAACAGAATACTAAGACTTTTGGAGGAGAAAGATTAAATCTGCTAAACAGATTTACTTCATGGGAGTCCATTTGCAAGTGGTAATATAAATTAATGCCTGGAGAAGGAGAACAATAAGAAATCCAACATCACAGAATAAATATGCAAATTTTTTCATTCTTCAAAATAGCTAAAGAGAACGATAACTTAATTCATTTGTGGTATACAGTCCATTTTAATACAGAAACCCTGGATTCTTTCTACATTTAATTCGTTCATGGCCTTTCCTTAAATTATTTTTCTTGCAGAGGGCAGCCACTGTTGAATAACAAAAAAGTTTAGAGTAATTCATTAAGACTGAAAGCACCATCTGCATAAGCCAATGCACCTGACCTAGGAATTAATATTACGTAATTTTGCTTGAATTCAGTAAAAGTCAACCATTGTGATTTGTAAGTATTTTTAGTTTTAGAATTTGTGGCTGCATGTTTTTAAATTTTTACATAACATCCAGCATGAACTGTGCTGTCAAAGACCTATTTCTACTTTTGTTCTTCAGCTGCATGTTATTTGATTATCTATATTACTAAATGTAATATTATTTAAAAAAATTAGTTTTTCTCTAGATTTGATGAACTATTTTATGTGTCAATAAATGTAATTTTCTGTAAACATTTTTTTGACTGTGACTAGTAGGGCAGCCCTTACAGCAATATATTATACATGAAAAAAGAATAGATTCACCGGTTATTTGGGCATGAAGTGTTTATTGGGTACTCAGTGGTCCAAGGTGGTGGTTATGTACTGAAACAGAGCAAAGATAGCATCCTTTGAACTAGTTCATACTTGCATCAGTGCTTTGCTCTCATTTCTTCTTTCCTTTACTCCTCAGAATCTGTTGTTTATTTAAACAAGGTATTACCAAACTGCTTTTTTTTTTTTGCAAGGACACATATGGTGGTGGTTGAGGAAGGCTCCTTGCACTTAAATAATATGTATTTGACCAAGATGTTCCCCACATGTAATGGGTATATGTCAGATATTTTACTAGATGCTATATGGTCTTTTCTAAGGTGTTTTTGATCCAATTTGCCAAAAGTTACTTAATTAGGTTGGGGCTGCCCCCACTAGAGAGGTTACCTGCACCAGAGCTGGACCCAAGACACCCTAGTTGTCCCTGTGCCTTCACTCCTCAGTGTAGACCATGGTCAATATGCATTTAATGAACAATGGAATTCAGAAGGCCAGGTGATAGCCCTGATCACAAAAGTGGTCTTCAAATGCAGTTTGGGAAACAAATCTTGTTCTCATACTGAGCAGGAATTGGCCTCTCAAGGAAGGAATACTATTAATCAAGCTCATGGAACTGAAGTATAAATTAACATATTTCATTTATTCATGTAACTATGCAGAGAGTATATTTATACATTTTTATGGAAATGTTAATGTATGAATTTACAATGAGAAACAATTACAGTTGTCAAACAGACCAGAATATTCCCTGTCTCATATCAATATGTTCCTTCCCTGCAGGTGAGCTATGTGGTAAGTTAACTTAGACTTTCATGTCAGCTCTGTGTGCTCTGTGTTTCCTTGCAGAGACTCTACAGGGATGACCAGATTATCAGAAAACTATATTGCTGAGTTGGGAATCAGAATTGGGCTTTACTGATATCAGATGACTATGTATCAGGGTTGTTTTTTTTAAAGATTTTATTTATTTTTAGAGAGAGGGGAAGGGAGGGAGAGAAACACTGATGTGTGAGAGATACGTTGACTGGTTGCCTGTCAGATGCCCCCAACTGGGGACCTGGTCGGCAACCCAGGGATGTGCCCTGACCAGGAATTGAACCAGCAACCCTTTGGTCGCAGGCCATCACTGAATCCACTAAGCCACACCAGCTAGGGCTGTATCAGTTTTTTGTATTTCTGGTCCTACTCATCAGGACACGGGTGTTTTGTGTGCGTGTAAAGAAAGCCTGTCTCTTCCAACTAGTGCACATGTGTGTGTGCACTCTGCCATGGCCTGCTTTCAAGGAAGAGGTCTTTCTTTGTAATGGAAACAATCTCATAGAATTTTTGTGAGCATCACATGACATAGCCTCTGTAAGGTACATCCTGGCTATTTACTAAATACTTAGCCAATGAAGTAATGTAAGTTTATTATTCCTTCTTTGTACCTTCCTTGCTTTGGTCTTGTTCATCATCTTACTTTCATCTCTGCCTTGGACGACTAACCCTTCTGATGGTCAACCCCTTTCCCTCTAGGAGTTGGTCTCTTCTAACTATCTTCAGTCTATGATAGGACTTTTTTTGCTGCATTAAGGAGTGTTTGCATGACTCTGCTATAATTTATATGTACATATTTTAATGTTTAGTTCTCAGATATCAGCATTTCTCATTTCCATGTTCTTGAGAATTGTGGGGACCTTTGGCTTAGCATCTGCATCAACAGCAATTTTATTTGGTAGGGAGGGCTCACAATGCCCAGTGCCTGATGTGTGGCCTGGCGTATGTTGGACACTCGATAACCATTGTTTGAATTAATCATACCTCCTAAAACCCTTTCCTTTAGAGCAGGCCCTGTTGACATATGGGGTAAAATTTGTGGCTGTATCAGTCTGTGGGAGGGACTGTCACGTGCACTCAAGGGTGTTGGGCAGCAGCTCCAGCTGCTCTGCACAGTTGGTGCCGGTTGCATGGAGAACCATGGGGGACCTACAGGGGGACAGAGTAGAGAATTGTGCAGGAGAATAGAAATTGGTGCAACGAGCTCTGGCTCCTGTGTTTCACTTGTTTTGGAGCACGTCCTGTAACGAAATTCGGTTGTGGGTTCGATTTCCCATTAGGGCACAGGTTTCGGTCACAGTTTTGGGCCCTGGGTGGGGCATGTATGAGAGGCAACTAATTGATGTTTTTCCTCTCACACTGATGTTCACCTCCTCTTCTCCTTCCATTTCACTTTCTCTAAAGGTCAATAAGCATGTCCTGTATGGAGATAAAAAATTTTGAGATTTTGGGGTTGAAACAGGGAATTGTGGGCAATATAGATTGCCAAGGGGAAAGAGAATATAGGGAGAGAACACACAACTGTGTGGAAGCCAAGGAATAGAGAAATAGAGAAGTGTGGGATATTTCAGGAAATTGTGGGAGAGCAGTAGAATTGGGGAGAAAATGGGGAATTGTGGTATAGGGAGGGAACAAAGAATTCTGAATACAGAATATTGCGGGAGACAGTTCATGGAATTATGGGACATATGTAGGCTAGTACTATATATCCAGTACTATGGAGACTTGTGGATCACTGCATGGAAGTATGGGAAATACATGGACTTGTGGAACAGTATACGGAACTTAGGAAGGATAGAATTGGGGGGGAATGCCAGGAATTATGGGCGACATAGAAGATTGTGTGAAAGAATAGAAAAATGGGATACAAATGGAGTTTTAGAACACTGGCAGGAAACCTGTGGAATTGTGTGAGACGTGCAGAATTCTGGAAGATGTGCAGAACTTTCCCCTACAACAAGTTATTGTGGGAGAGTATAGATCTTTGTGACAGTAATCAGAATCACCTCTGACCTCCAGCCACTAGATGCCAGTAGCCTCATGCCTCACAAGCTGTGGACCGAAAATGTCTCTAGACATTGCCTCGTGTCCCTTTAGGAGCAAAATCACCCATGGTTGAGAACTACTGCTTTGCAGTAAGTCTCTGATAATACCACCCAAATCCTCCTTTTGTCCCCAAGACGATGTGGGTAAGGAAATAAATTGGTGATCAGCTTATGGAGCTCATTTTCGGCAGACACTGTGCAACCCCACTGCCTGCCTCTACCTGGGGAGCTGTCCATAGGCAGCATCTCCCATCACTCCTTCACTCACTTGAGGCAGAAGCCACCCTGGGAAAGGTTTTTTTATACTCCCATGTAAAATATAGATACCTGGTGCCTGATTTTAAATTCTAACTTGATGCATGTCATACGAAATGAATTATTTATAATGAAGGCATTATAAAGATACAATCTATTGTAGGACAATATTTCACAGAGAGCCTTGTTAATTGGGTGACCGTCAATAAAATACAAACTTGCAGGTCAGATTTTACTCCACCATTTAACCAATTTATGACAGCCCATGGAAAAAGTATGGATAGAGATGATTAGAAACTAGAAATTAGGAAGCATGGTTGATGACAAAAAAAAAAAAAAAAAAAAACTTGTGCACCCTGACATAAATATAACTCCTCAGTAGGAAAAAGTGTTTACTAGGATTTCCCCTCAACTTTATGCACTGAAGTAGAGCATCAACAGCACATTTAATTGACATTCGGTTCTATTACTGAGGGTTTGGGTAGGTAGAGGAGGTGGATAGATGAGGATTTACATAGTCCCAAGGATCCTGCCTCACAATTAGCCTCTGCCCACAGGCAGAGGCGGGCAAAATTGGGACCTTCCTGCCGGTAGGCAAAGTCCAAAAAATATTTGAATGACATTCAAGGCCCCCTCCCTGTTGACAGAGAAGTGAAACACATTCTCAGTAAACGGGCAAGTGGCCCTAGAGATACATTGACCAGGAAGAGTTAGAGGGGTTGCTGAAATTGTCCCTAGGGGGCAATGGTGATGACCGCCCAAAATCTCATGTTGAGATCTTTATGAATGGACTGAACTTTCCTCAGCAGCAAAATACTTAGATGATTTAATGATTGAAACCTCTCCATAGTTCTTTTTAGATTAATGTATGTAAATTCCTGCATAGAGTTAATGTAGAGTGGTCAGGGGCGATTGAGATGTTCCAAGGGTAACTAGGTGCAAACCTAAGACCTTCATGGCCATCTCAGCTGGTTCTCTACTTTATACTTTTGCAGGAGATTTTGGTCCTTAATTTCACAAATGTATTTTGTGCTTCAGAAAAATACCCACATAGCTTAACCCAACAGAAATGAGCTAATAATGGGATCTAAATGATCAGTTCAAAATCAATACTGGCAACTTTTACAGAAATTCTTTCCACAAATAGTATTTCTTGTTTGTCTCCAAAAGCTTTCTTTACTTTCTTTCACATCCAAGATTTTTCTCAAAGCTATATTGCCTCTGATTAGTGTTTCTTATGTTTTTCTTTTCTCTAATAGTCTGATCCTTGAGGGCAAGGTCTACAGCCTCTGGTCCCTGCACCCCACCCAGCTTCCAGCATAGGGCCTTCCAGTACTCAGTATGTAGGAGAAGAACAAGGAATGAATATTGGCTATGACCACATAGGCTCGATGTAACCAGTGCCCCTTTCCTGCTTATTATTTTTTTATTGTGCCCAGAAAAATCAAAATGTCTCTTAATGTTAAAAATGTCTTTTAAATCTGCATTTTATTGAAATTAATCAGACCCAGAATGTCATCCAGCTGGTTGATTTGTCAAATTCTCCCACTGCTTACGCTATTAAACTGTTAATCTGAGTGTTTACTTGACGAACAGATTTTAGTGACCCCAAGAAGGGATGTCCTTCAGTACATGGTACAAGTGACATTAAAAGTGATTGAAAATAGCTGCTGGACCCATTCAGTTCTGGATGTAGTTCTTATGCAGAAACCACTGTGGTCAGCACTAGTACCCTGACACAGGAAATAAGTGCCTTGGCTGGGCTTGCTCGGTGGATTGAGCACAGGACTGTGAATTGTAAGGTTGCCTGTTCGATTCCCGGTGGAGGCACAATGAAGAGAGAATGCGCCAGTGGGATTCCATTTCTCTACATGCAACAATGGGATGAATCTCACAGACCAATGCTGAGCAAAAGTCTCACAGGAATCGTTCCATTCATATGAAGTTCAGTAAAGGGCAAAAGTCATCTATACTGTCAGCCATCAGAACAGGGCTCACCTTTCAGAGGACTATTGACTGAACCCAGAGCTTGGCGCAGGATGGGATGATGACTCAGAAGGGAAGGAAGTTAGGGCTCTGAAGTTTTTGAGGGCATGTAACCGTGAGCTGTGTGTACGCATGCGCCTATATGCATGCATGCATGCATGCAACTCCAGGAACTAAAGCGGATAATGATCCTGGTGTGCTGGGGACCTTGTGGTTGGGTGACCATTTGGTGTTCAGCGGTATCACAAGCCTGGCAGAAATCACCTGGGCTCTGGGGCCCTGACCTTTTCTGGTGTGCTTTGGCTTCCTTCGAGCACACATGGAAAACACGAGGACTCGGTCACGGTGCTTCATGTCCTGAGCCGCCCTGCATCTTTAACATCCACCTTGTATCCTGTGCAGATTCCGCTCTTCAGCCTGAGAAAGTGGAGTAAGGTCAGTGCAGAGCTGGCACAGAAACCTTTCTGTACCCAAGAGACTGCGGTCTGCAGGCTGCAGTTGGAGGAAGCTTGGTCTCTTCAGGGCCATTGTGACTTTTAGATTTTGATGTTTCGTATCTAATGTTCAAAGGCGATTTGGGTCTTGTTCCTGTACCTGTCTTTCCATTTCTCTGCGTACAACTTCGCCCCAGACAGGGGGTTTCAGGCTGCACATATGACCTGTTTGCTGTGTTGAGGCCTGCATATGTGAATGTAACAGTTTTGGGGCTTCCTGATGACAGATGCTGTGGGGGAATAGATGGCAAAGAAGCCAGGCTTTTCCAGGAAGGCGGAGTCCAGGACAAATAGCCCTCCTTGGCCTTGCTAGCATGATATATCCCAGAGACAGCACCGATGTGAGTGAGCATGCCTAGGTCCCAATAAAACTACCTACAAAAAGAGCTGGCTGTGAGATTTTGCCCATGGGCTGTGACTTGCCATCCCTGCTCTAGAGAGCCCTGCATGCTCAGAGCCAGGTTCAGATAGAGCTACCAAGTGGCTCCGTGTGCTGCCCCAGGAATCGGGGATGTTTGTCTGAGTGGGGTTATCCCTAAGAGACACCGATAGAATCACTTTTACTATTGACAGGTTCAAGTTTAAACAACTGACTGAAAATTATCAAGAAATAAGGCCTGGAAATTCTTAAGGCCTAATGTTTTCTTGCCTCTTGGAAGAGTTACAGCAACCATTAAAACTTTTTCCTTTTAGATTTTTTTCATTATTTCTAGAGAGAGGGGTAGGGAGAGAGGCAGAGAGAGACATCAATGTGTGGTTGCCTTTCACCTGCCTCCAGCTACGGACCTGGCTGGAGACCTGGTTATGTGCCCTGGCTGGGAATCGAACCAGTGACCTTTGGGTTCACAGGCTGACTCCTTATCCACTGTGCCACCTGCCAGGGCCCAAACATTCAAACTTTTGAACCTTGGTTTGTCCTACTTAATGCTATTAAATTTGGGTTTGAAGAAACTGGCATGTAAAAGTCAGTTAATTTGTCCACTTACCAAACTGTGTATACCATGATGGTGGAGACCACTGCCTTGTGCCCCCCATTGTATACTGAGCTCCCAGTCATAGGTGCACAACTGATATTTTAAAAATGAACTATGGAATAGGGCATAGAGCTATAATTGTTTGTTTTCTGAGAGTATTTCAAAAACAAATTACTGTAATATAATACCAGTGCTCACAACACGCCCCGCTTCTTACAGGATGCCTGGACATACACTTCAGGTAGGACATCCTTCCATTGTATTCTGACATTGCTTTGTGTTCTGGCGTTGCATTGTGTTCCAGAATTGCAGATTTGCTCTGCTCAGTTGACAGCCTTGCCAGTCCCCTTGGTGTAAGAGGTGCTGATTGGATCAGAAAGGACATCTGTGCTTGTGAAGGAGCAAAGCTAACTGGTCCCCACAGATTGAATTCTGCTCATTTGTGTTTGGTGCACTGGCCTTGTGGCCTAATGAGCTGAACAATGTCACATAACTCATTGCTGGTCACAGTCCTAGCCAGTGCCCTCAGGAAAAATGAAGTGAGAATGTTCAAATGAAAATCAGAAATCACCTCTCAGTCTGTCTGGTTTTCTACCTTTCCTCCAGTGAATAAATATCATTGTCATTAAATAAAATCAATAGTTTTCCTTGAGGCATACCTGCAAAAAGTAGCATTCATGTGGAGCAAAGGAGTGACTGCTTGTTAATTTATATTATCCCCAAGCCAGTGCAGCTAGATTGACTTAATTTGAGAAGCAGGTCATAACAGGTAACTATTTTCAACTTGTGCAGCAGTATACCCTAATATAACCAGGAGTCTTCATCTGCCCAGCAGGGGAGAAGATAATAATTCCTTTAAATTTTCCACTGTATTTCTGCTGGTAGACAGATGTTTCTCTCTGGATTTCCTTATGTTCTTTTTGCCCTTTACCTTTCTTCTATAGCCTTACAGTTTCTGTTTTAGGAGAAGCATGGCCTGCATGGGAACAGATATGCAGAAAAAAATATTAACCATGGTGACTAAGGGAGTTGGGGTTGTGGGCTCTACAGAGTGATTGGGGCCAGGAAGGGAGCTGTGATGATTATATCAGGCCTTGGTATCAGCTAGAACGTCACTGGTTTCATGAGGATTTGGTTGGTGGATGTCAGGTCCCAGCACCTTGCTATCCTGTTTGTGGCACCAGTTGTCAGGTCCATGGCCTCAGGCATGGGACCAGCAAGTAATAATGGCTGGGAGGCCTCTGGTCTGGGGGCAGAAAAGAACTTACTCGGAGCCTTCAGGAGGGTGTGCATGCTTTATTGTAGCGGCAAGCTAATGACCACACAGCCAGGCAGCTAAGAGTGTCGGCTCCCTCATGCATGGTTGGCCCACCCTTATCACAGCTGCACTTAGGTTAACGACCGCAGAGAGTCCGGGTGTCTCTACACCCACTCTCCTGCTTCCACATGTCTGGGTGCTAGAGAGTGTCGGTGTTGCCACGCACGGTTTCTTTGTTCTACCACAGCAGCAGTGCACCCACCGAGCTCACAGCAAAGACAGTCTTATATACACATTGGGACAAAGGAGGCTCTATACACATCAGAACAAAGAGGCTGGATGCCCAAAGTTTACATATGGCGGTGACATCAGCTGCTAAGTTAGGTACCTTTGGGGCACAGTGTTCTGAGGCCGGGGATAAGAGTAAGCCCAAGGCTGTCTCCGCGGATGGCCCAGAGGAAGGCCCAGCCATGCCTAGACCAAGAAATCCCTCTGGCCTGACAGTGGGTTGCTGTGAATTCTCTGTGCTCTCATGGATCATGGACCTGGGGTGAAACACAGCTGACGTCAGGATGTTGTTGTCTTAAATTTGAAGGAAACTGGTCCAGTCCTCAGCAGGACTAAGGCTTCTCTGAAGACGGTTTGATGCTGACTCCAACCTGACATCCTAAGGGATTTAAAGGAGGAAGGAAAAGAAAGAAAGGCAAGTGAGCCATGGTGCCCTTAGACTGGACAAGTCCGGTTAAAATCAAGAAGGCAGAAGGGAGGCCCTGGCCGGGTAGCTTGGTTGGTTAGAGTGTCGCACAGATGTGCCAAGGTTTCCGGTTCCATCCCAGGTCAGGGCACATCCAAGAATCAACCAATGGATGCGTACATAAGTGGCACAATAAATAGATGTTTTTCTCTCTGCCTTTCTCTCCCCCTTCCTGTCTCTTGCCTTAAAATCAATAAAAATTAAAGAAGATGGAAAGGAGATAGTGTCATGTTAAAGAAATGGAGTTTCTGCATGGTTACCCTAACACAAATGAATAATTATTGCTCTTGCTTTCAGCACATGCTCAAATTCCATGATCTTGCCATCCTAAACACCCCCACAGTCACTGCGCTGTGTGCAGCACTGGTGCACATTGACTTACCACTTAATTATTCCTGAATTTCCACCTGCTATTTCAGGTGGCCAGAGGAGCACACTTTAAGCCAATTCAAAGAGATGAGTAGAGGGGAAAGGCTGATGGAGAGAGGCTAATTGATGATGATGCTTCTCAAGGAAGTGGGATCCTAGGCCTGAGTCACTATACAGGCAAGAGAGAGAGAGAGACAGTGCATGTATTTACCAGAATTTTGAACTGAAAAGCAATTTTGAGAAAGCTTATGACCAGAGTTCCAGCGATATTTTGCACTTTGTAATTAATACCCAGGAAGTTGAGAAACCACAACCCTTTGAAACGGTAAGGCTTTGTGAGTTCTGTTCCCAGGTTTTCATCTTTATACCCAAGTCCCTTTAATTTCCTGAGGAGTGGATGGTTTCATGGTTATTGTTGAAATCTAGTTTCTGACTTGAGCCTTCTACTATTTTTAATGTCCGCATTCTCTTTTCAATGGACCTGATCCCCTCATCCCACATGAATTTTTGAAAATCACTGCATCTTTAGGAGTTGAAGTGGAGTTTCTCCAAAATGTGGTGTAATGTGTGGATTATAATGTAACATCTATGAGGTAAATGTCTTAAACTACAAGTGGGGATGAGGATCGAAGAGTGACAAGTGTCTATAAATGATTGTATCTGTAAGTTATGTTAAACAAGCCCTAGGGTTCAAAGTTGGTGGCTATTTCTGGATTTTATAGTAAACCCCAAGAGATTGTATTGTGACTGTCAGTATCAGAAAGATGAAAGTGTATATTCAATCATATAGTTAATGAATTCTTTCTACAACTAGGCATGGAGAATTATGCAAATTTTCGACACTTTAACTAGTTTAGATTGAGGAGCATGCTAATAACTGAATCCGTTCCACTATAGATAATAAGGGTGGTGATGATATAAGACAATTCAAGGCTCCTTGCTGACAAGAGATGGTCATGTGAACCTGCTTTCAGCATTGAGCAGCCCTTTCTGGAGAAGGCAGGCCGAAATGCATGAAAACTGTGGTTTGCAAACCTGAGGGCACCTGAGTGTCAGCTGGAACCCTTGTCAAAAATATGCACCTGCAGACTTCTCCTTCCAGAGCTTCTACTGTCAGTTTCAGGAGTGAGGCTGAGTATTAACTGTGCGAGGGCCTTGGTGGTCTGTGGGCCCTACACTGAGCTACTGGGTTATAAAGGATGCGTAGAAATTATCCAGTGGTATTTGTGATAACATCCCATTGAGCTGCTCAGAACATAAAAATCTCAATTTCAAATGAGCCTATAGTTGCTTTGGGAGAATCTGAGGTTATGAACGTTGAGTGCTTATGGTTTATGTATGTTTTTATGGCTTAAAAAAAGTTGGTAATAAACTTGTTAGACCTGGTGTTTCTCTGTCTCCTGAATGTGATGGTAGGCCACTTAAGAGACAAGTGACTGGGGACAGCATGATTAAAGAGGGACTTTAATTAGTGACACAGCTAACAGTGCAAAAGTGGAGGCATCTGCCACAGTTGCTAAATATAATTGCTAGAGAAAAGTTTATAAATATTCATTTCAGTGCATTTCTCAGAGCCTCATGTTTGGAACCACAGCTGCTGGGTTGCCTAAAGAACACAAATGTCCCACCATTAGTATATTCTTAACAGAAGAAGAAAGACTTTATCTTTAATATGCAGGCATTTAAGTCAAGACCACAGATCAGGGATTTCTATAGCTAACACTTTGATGTCATATGTATTAGACAGTGTTGCTACTTATACTTTAGGTGTTCCATACTTTCTCCAATTGTGGCTTTCTTGCTTTAATAGTTATTTTAATTTAACTTCTACCGAGTGACTAATATAATCTTTAATGTCTGGTGTGATTAAGTTTTGAGTTTGCTTGCCAGAAAATTTGGCTAAAGATTAGTAAAATGAATTTCTTTTTATTAGCAAACAGAAACCTGGAAAACCCATTTCACTTTCACATTGAAAGCAAAGGGATTTGTGGGGAGGCAGGGAAGGCTTTGGTGTTAATCTTTCATGTTGTTGGCTTGAGATGAGCATGGTGATGATTATTCATTGACATACTCATGCCAGTTTGTCTCCAAACTGTGACTAAAATGACAGCATTCCGGTGACAGTCCCATTGTAGAAAATATTTTTCCTTTCTACCCTCCTGGTTTCTCTGGCTGGGGCCCTGCAAATGGGACTGACAAAACACAGATAAACTAGAGCAGAGCATACAGATTTATATAAGTTTTACATAATAGCAGATCCCTCATAAGGAAATGAAGACCCAAAGTAGCAGTTCAATCTGTGGGTGGGAACCTGTAGCAAACACAAAGAGACAGGGACCAGCCTGGGAAAATCATCTTTAAGGGGATATCTAGTTGCCTGAGAATAAGATGGGCAAGGTAGGGATTAAAAATATGCACATTCTTACCCTGACTGGTGCAAACTGAAGAGTCACTGGTTTAATTCCCAGTCAGGGCACATGCCTGGGTTGCAGGCCATGTCCCCGGTTGGAAGCATGCAAGAGGCAACCACACATTGATGTTTCTGCCTCCCTCTTTCTCTCTCTTCCCCTCTCTCTAAAATTTAAAAAATGCACATTCTGAAGGGTAAAGAAAGCCATACATATCAATGGCATCCTTACCAGAGATCAGAGCAAGGCGAAAGGCAGAAGTCATGATGGGTAGGTAAGAATAGGAGCTAGGCACCAACAATCAAAATGTTGTCATGTGAGCTTGATACTGATTCTAGGTTTGGCCAAAGATTTGTGCCTGTGCAGTGAGTGTCTACCAGGGGACTTTCGTCTCTCATGGAACATTTGACAGTGTCTGGAGACATTTTTGGTGCTCTACAAACGTGGAGGAGAGGGAGACACCACTGGCGTCTAGTGGGTAGAATGCAGCAGTGCTGCTAAACACCCTATAATGCACAGGGCAGCCCCCACAACCAAGAATTATCTGGCTCCACACATCAGCTGTGTGCTCAATTATGCTGAGGATGAGACGTCTTTCAGGCAAGTAGATGAAGTGATATTGCTGGTAAACACAGGTTACAAAGGACTTATTAGGCTTAGTAAGGTAAATTATTCCAGTTGGCAGTCATTTTCAGATCTCTTAACAGCATTTTAGGTGGTAAGGCATGGTCAAAATTCTAGGAAGAAAGATAAAATTCCAAATACTCTCAACCATTGTGTGTGTTTGAAGATGATCTGACCACAGTAGTTTTTATTAAACTCAACTGAAAAGTTGACTTTATTTTTATTTTTTTATTAAACATGAGTTTTGTTGATTCTTTTCACATTCCCTCCTCTTCTCGTTATTTTAGATCCACTTCTGAAATGCATTCCTTCACAGGGTGTCCAGGTAAACCTTCTGTGTTGTGTTCTTGCTTTCAGCATTACAAACAGTACCATAACAATCTTCCAGGATTCTGTTGGCCTTTTCTCTTTTACATTACAGAGTTTGGTTTAAAGTCAGGCCCTACAAATGGTACAGAGCATGGATCATACTGTCTAGTTTGGAAGTAAAAAAAAAAAAAAAATTAAAGACTTTTTACTTATTATTTTTAGAGAGTGGGGAAGGGAGAGAGACAGAGAGGGAGAGAGACATCAATCTATGGTTGCCTTTCACCTGCCTCCAGCTGGGAACCTGGCTGGAGACTTGGCTTACAAGCTCATTATGTGCCCTGGCTGGGAATCGAACCAGTGACGTTTGGGTTCTCAGGCCAGTGCCTTATCCACTGAGCCACCAGCCAGGGCTAAAAATCTTTTGTAGACAAGATCATCATCAAAGTTGGCATGCACTATTTAGCAGCTTTTAATGTTATGAAACACGTTAAAATGTATGTGCACTGAAGAGTGTTGAGCTGTGATTTAATGAACTTCCTGTTGCCATTTTAAGATCTGAATGTAGAAGCCATTTGAATTTTAAGGTCTTTGATGGCTATAGGAATTGGATTTCAAGTAAATGTTGTGTGTGGGGGAGAGATTTCCTTCTTTCCTCTTTTGGTTCTTTTGGCTGTTTGAATAATTAAAATCCCGTAAGACCTTAACAGGAGAAAACAATATGTACCTATAGAGAATACACACAAATACAATAGGTTCCAAAGATTGGCAGAAGGAAGTATAGATATCCTTCTAACCTGAGGAGGGGGAGAAGGTAGAAGTCTTAAAACTTCAAGGGGAAGGAAGGGCAATTGAGAGGAAATGACAAAAAGTTAATGTTTGATAATCAAATGTTTGTTACACCGTACAGAATGGATGGGTCACAGAGAAGAGTTTTGTCAAAGGGCCTCACTAAGTTTTTGCCGGTGTTTCACACCTCCTAGTTCAAATTACACCATAGTTACTTGCGGGGGTATCTGCCTTCCTGGAACAGGTCCTCTATCTCAGCTCTTCTAGGCAGTGAGGTGAAAGATCAAAGGCTCTTTCTGAGTCGTCATCATACTGAGAATTAGCCCAAGATAATCATCATGCTAAAGAGACACATTTCAGGTGGGGAATTTTGCTCCCCTACAATGGTGATGATTTAAGTTCTGTCTTGTCACTAAGCAGAAACATTTCCTTTATTTTGTCGGGTAATCAGAATGTAGGGGAAAGTGTTAAGAATATGAGGCCTGTCCCAAAAGTATTGATCCAGTGTCAATATAATTTAAACAGTTTGCGCAGCCGATACTTTTGGGACAGACCTGGTATTTAGGAGTGATGACAACTAGGAAATTGTAAGGTTGGGGTTCTCTTTTGACTGTCTTTTCTTGAGACATCTGAGTTGGTCGGGCTGAGAATGAGATGGCTCTGTTTGTTTAGTTTGGTTACCAGATATCGAAGTTAAGTTTCCCCAAAGCCTGACCTGTGCCTTGTCAGAGCAGAGGCCCAATGAGAAATGGATTTTCTTTTCCTGCCCTGCCAGACCAATTGACAGTGGGTGCCTTAGAGTCCTGGAGGCTAAGGAGCGTTCTGATCGATCTGTAACATCTGTCACTGGCACCCAGGGAGGGTATTGACTGGCCCTCACTCAGCCCTTGAACTCCGCTTCCTCTGTAGCAGCCGCTCCAAAGCTGGGCCCGGCCTGCTCATTCAGCGGGCGGCTGAATACTGGCCTTTACTCTTTAAAAAACGGAACAAAAAAAGTTAAACCCTTGTAACACAAGATATCTGAATTGATGTTGGCGTGCTCATTTTGCTCTTTCATGCGTTTGTGTTTCGTATTTGACTGTGTATCTGGAGGGAAATGTAGGAAGTTCTGTAACATGAAGTGCTGTCAACTGTACTCTCTCTGCCCCACTTCTGTTGCTTTCCGCGTTTTGCATGATGTTGTACTTGACATCCTCTTTGCCTAGTTTAATCAAAATGTACCATTTTTAATAAAAAAAAAATTTTGTCCTGGCTGGTGGCTCAGTGGATAGGTGCCGGCCTGCAAACCCAAAGGTCGCTGGTTCGATTCCCAGCCAGGGCACATAAGCAGGTTGCAAGCCAGGTCTCCAGCCAGGTCTGTAGCTGGAGGTGAGTGAAAGGCAACCATACATGGATGTCTCTCTTTCTTTCTTCCTCCCTCTCTGCCCTTCTGTCTAAAAATATGAATAAAATCTTTTTTTTTAATTATGCATTTATTTTTAGAGAGAGTGGGAGGGAGGGAGAAAAAGGGGAGAGAAACATCCATCAGTTGCCTTTCATAGGCACCCTGTCTGGGTACTGAACCTGCAACCTCAGCTCGCACCCTGCCCGGGAATCGAGCAGGCGACCTTTCGCTGCGTGGGACGATGCCCAACCCGCTGAGCCACACCAGCCAGGGCTGAAAACATGACTTCAAGCTGGTAGACTTTTTGTTGTACTGTAATGTGTTTAGGACATGGCAAAGAACATCTTTTCATTTATGTGAGGCTTGATCCTTACGGTATGCAAATACTTCCAAAAGTGTAGTCAGAATTTAGTGATTCTCTTTGATTTTACAAAAATTCCTTTCAGCTATGATGAGGGTACCAATAGTGTCTAGTAGGTCTTCTTGAGGCATAAGTCTATTCTGTCTGTTACTTAAAGGTAAAATTTTCAATAATGTACAAGTAAGTGCTTTCAAGCGAAATAAGTTTTCAAATCCTGGACCACTGTGCAAGTGGAATCATGTCATTGTTGGCACTGTTGCAGATTCTGAAATAAATTTCTTGTTGCTGAAAATGATGAGTGTTCCCAATCAACAATCATAGCTTCAATCCTGGGAAAGAGGCTTTTCTAACCTGTTTCAAAAACGTCTCGATTTAAGGTTCCAGTGGCTTCTGGTCTTACGTTCTAAGAAGAAGAAAATCAGCACTTTGCTTGGTTTCCAGGACAGCTGGTAATTGCTAGGCAAAGTGGACATGTCCTGTCAGAGGTTCAACTAAAATGGGCGCCTGGTTGATGGGAGTGGGTGGAAAACTGCGGTTGTGAGCTGGAAAACTCAGCCAGTAAACACTGGAGTCAACGTACCTGTCAAGATTTTCTTTCAGTCTGGGAGCCACCAATTGAAGTTTCACAACAAACTTCCTGCTGGACCTTTTAATTGCTGTGTCACAGAGCACAAAAGCAAGAGTTTCAAAGCGAACAAAGCATATTAAACAAAGTGCTCCTTGTTACAAATATTCCAAGGAATGGTTCCACTGAAGCCCATTCTGTGCTATTAGTAATAGAACACACAGTTAAAGATACGTTAATTCTATCCATTAAAATCTTCCATTTCTATGTGTGAGACAGGTAAATCGTTTAGCAGAGTCTAGGTCAGGGGTCAGCAAAGCAGGGCCATGTGCCCCATTTACCTGCTGTCTCTAGCTGCTTGGTGCAAAGGCACACTTGAGTAATGACATCAGAGACCGTGTGGCTGGCGAAGCCTAAAGTACTTCCTATCTGGCCTTTTACAGACACAGGCAAGAGTGGAAACGAGATGTCCTGCCCTGTCTGTCTTCTAGGTAATATTTTTTAAATGCCTCCTAGCGCTGTGTCTCATCTGCAGCTGCACATTGCCATAGTCCTGAGTTCTCGTCCTGTCTTGGCTGTTCTGATGTAGTTGGTAGGGGTGGGCCCTGGGGATCAGGAAGTCCCATAGCTTGCCTGGGGAATCTCACGCGCAGCCAGGTTTAAGAAGCGCCACGTGATGGTGCTGGACACCCGTCTCTCTCCTCTGCGAGCTGGAGCTGCCCCCGAGCCTTGTGCCAGGGTCTTGCCTGTGTGTTCAGGGGGAGCACTGCTTGAGGCAGGTGATCCCCACATTTAGTGGAAAGAGCAAGGGCTTGGGAAGAGCAGTCCTTTGGGAAGCTGCCAACTGCCTGACACTTCCTTGGGCTGTGGCAAGGAGACCTGAGACGTGGGTTGTGAAAAAGATATTGATGCTGCAGATGTGGGCTAATCCGACGTGTGTGCCTTCAGTGTGTTTACCAAGGGAGGGAAAAACTCGATCGATTGGTGCTCCTCCCGGTGGTCTTTCATTCCAATGTCAGTGCACAGCGATCTAAAGTCCTGGGAGTTTGGCCATGGTGGAATCCGTGTCCTGCGTGGATTATTTCAGTCAAAACCCTATTTCTCAATGCCTAACATAGTGTTATTCGGAAGCTCTCTGTATGGCCCTCCTTATAAACACTGTTTAAAGAAACTTGATCAGCATTTGCCCCTGGAATTTATAAATCACTTAGTATAATTTGCTGTGAACCCACTGGCGGGCTGTGTGTGTGTGTGTGTGTGTGAGCTTAATTGAGTCACACATATGGAGTGTTCAGGAGAGAGCAAATCACATCCTATAAAATGGCTTTACCAGTCTAGCTCCCATCCATCTGAGCCATTTAAAATGATTGATTAGTTCATTCCCACAGCCAAGGACTGTTCTCATTTTACAAATGAGGGAAATTAGGCCAAAAGAGGACAGAGGCCTTCTTTAAGGCCATGCAGCAAGGCAGGGGCACTGAGGCCTGGAACTCGGGGCTCCTTGCTGCCCAAGCTGAACTTCTCCCCTTGGCCCCGGCCACTCCCTGGTGCACACATTCCCTGAACGCGCAGCGGCCGCAGCTGATGCGAGTAGTGGAACACCGGACCACGTTGCTTCCTGCCTCGGGCAACACTCCTCCAAACGTGATGATTGGATTTCGCTCGGGATGGCATCAATGCCGATAGATCCATTAAGAAACAGATGTTTTGCCGTTGCAAATGGAACCAGGACTCTGGGTAGGCAGCGCCAGGTACAGAAGTCAGGAAGTAATTCTCCGCATGTTCTGTAGGGAAGGCGACAGCGACAGGCTGATGTCGCACGTGAACACGTTGCTCCTGTCATTTGGAAGGCGTTTCAAAGAGGTGCCACGGACTCCTGACAAGCCAGAGTAGGAGGGAAAGAGAATATACTCGACTTAATGATACCTCAAAAGAGAAAATGTTGAAAATACCCTGTTTAGAAGTTTATTAAAATTTTTAATTTCTAGACTACGTACCAACAGAGAGCCTTTTGCTGTACAATGTAATCATGTTATCGTTTATGATGGTGCCCCTGAGGGCAAGCAAGATACTCCATTATCAGACAAAATCCCCTTCTCTCTGAATACTTTCTAGGGCAGCAGAATACATTTTTTACATCGTAGAAGAGAGTTTGTAACCATGGCTAAGCCATGTTTGTCCACCAAGAACTCCTGTTAATTGAGTTTACTGCCTTGATTCTTTAAATGTATAGGGACTTGGCTTGAGTTAATAAATGTGTTCAGAAACATGTGTAAAATGAGACCAGTCTGCTCCCTTACAAGGTGGTTAAAGGTTTCTATAGTAGGGGCACACCTGGAAAGAGAAAGGCATTGTACAATTTGTTAATTTTAAATTGAGTGGATAGATGTATACATGTACGTTAATTAGGATTTATTTTTACTTGATTTCCAGTCTCATGAGGCTTACCATCTAGGCTGGGGTTTGTGACAATAGGCAGAGAGCGACAAGTCTAGATGAGGTTCACACTGTACACAAACGTCAGGCAGCCCCTGTGCAGCATGGCACCTACTAGCCCAACTTTCCACACGCGCATCAATTCAGTGTGTAAGGAGCACGTGAGACAGTTATCACTGGGGGCTCACAGCATGTTTGCATTGCTCCCCTGAGCCCTGAGTTGCTCAGGGTGATGAGGAGGTGGTCATGGTGGCGGCTGGCCACACAGAAGGTCTGCATCTCGCTCAGCTGAGAAACATGGAGCCGGGGGCATGTTATAAGGAAGCCACGAGCAAGCCTTCCCATTTTCCTCTTTGAGATGGAGCCCCTTTATCAGCCTGCAGTGAATGTGAGCAGATCTCTGCAGAGGGACGGAGACTTTCCCATAATTTAATGGTTCAGAGTCCAGGGAACACAAACCCGGTGAAGAAGTAAATCTGTGACCCAGGGCTGTAGGATCTTTAGCTTGAGGCTGTTGTCTGTCCAGACATCCTTAGACAAAGCTCTCAGTGCCCTTGACTCAGAAGTCTACAGGAAAACCTGTATTATCTCCCAACACCAAAATAATGTGATATTATGTGACATGACCAAAGGGTGTCAAATGTATGGGAACTGATCTCAGACGTGACACACGAAGACAGCAAACTATCCACATAACTCAGAAAGGGCGTTTTATGAGAAGACAACATGAAGTGTGCCATGTGCTTGACCTTGCCAGAGGACTTCAAGAAGACAAGACTGGGCCCTGGCTGGTGCGGCTCAGTGGATTGAGTGTCAGCCTGTGAACCAAAAGGTTGCCGGTTCAATTCCCAGTCAGGGCACATGCTGGGCTGTGGATGAGGTCCCCAGTTGGGGTGTGCAAGAGGCAACCAGTCAATGTGTATCTCTTGCACATTAATGTTTCTCTCCCTCTCCTTCTCCTTCCTTTCCCCTCTCTCTAAAGATAGATAAATAAAATCTTTAAAAAGAAAAGAAAAGCAGACTGGCAGGAGCCACATGGGCAAGCAGGAGGGTGGTGGGCTGCCCAGCTTGTGGACTGTGTTTGAGTCTGTGAGCCCATCAGAAGCACTAATGGGGCCTGTGTCTGCCTTAAGGGACATTCTGTAGTATCACATTATAGGTTCAAACCAGGCAGGGGGTAAATACATCAATTTAGCTGGTCGCAAGCAGAATTTTTAAATAATGAAAAAGAATGGGACAGAAAATATCAGGTAGGGTTATATGAGGTGGAGTAGTGTTCCATAAATTTTTGTTTTTATATTTCGAATATGTTCCATTTTTCTTTTAAAAAATGATTTGTAAAAATTTTGGTTGATTTTCAGAGACTGAGAGGAACATCAGTTTGTTGTTGCACTCATTGGTGCATTCATTTGTTGGCTCCTGCGTGTGCCCTGACCTGGGGAACGAACCTGCAACTTTGGTGTATTGGCCCAGCGCTCTGTCCAATGAGATATCTGGCTGGGGCCCATTTTTTTCTATTCCGATGTCTCTTTTACAATCAAGGTGGAACTCTCAGTCAATGGCACCTGGGATTGGATGAAATATTTTACACACATATGCCTCTGTGATGTGGTTCGCTTTGCAATACATATTTCTGCCTGTGGGTCCCAGCCAGTTTTTCGCCTCTAGCACCCTAGTTATGGTAGCATGCTTGGGGCAGGTGAGGGGAGGTAGGTGGAGTACTCTGTAGAAAAGAGTGCCCCTGTTCCGAGTCAGGTGAGTCAGAGGAGATAGAAGTAGCTCTGGCAGCAAACAGAGTTGTGACTTGGGCGAACACTATCAGAAGAGTCTGATCAAGCAACTGTAACAAAATCAGAATGGGGTGGGGCCCAGTGCACAGGGGGCGCTCTTGAGCTCATGAGGCTGGGGGCTCTTGCTAGCACTGTGCCCTGCTGGGCAACCAGCAAAAGGGAAGACTGAGCCTTTAGTGATTCTGGGTCCTAGGATGGTTTCCTAGACCAGATTCATGGCAGACAAACCAGGCCACACCCCATTTTGAAGCACGAGGCTGCCAGGCTTGGACATCAGAGCAGGCTGCGCTTTCCTGGGTCCCCATCTTTGCTCACTTCTCAGCCAGATCCAGTGCGTGGTTTGTTGACGCCATATGCCTCAGTTGCCTCTGCGGAGGGATTACTTATGGCCAATATGCTCAAGGACGAAGCCCAGCTAGCTGACTCTGCTTGGGGAGTCTATGGTTTGGGGACTGGGCCTCTGGGACTCAACGGAAGCCTGGCCAAGGCCCTTCAAGCCTCAAGTTCAACTGGAATCCCACAGTGTTGGGCTGGGCTTATGGAAATCCATCTGTGTACATAAGAGTTCAGTTCTTTTAAGAATAAACTTGCAAAGTTGCAAGCCAGGTCTCCAGCCAGGTCTGTAGCTGGAGGCAGGTGAAAGGCAACCATACATTGATGTCTGTCTCCCTCTCTGCCTCTCTCCCTTCCCCTCTCGCTGGAAATAATAAATAAATAACACAGTCTTCAAAAAAGAAAAAGGGGTAAGCTTGAGCCCCTGGACCAATAAATTAGCAAGTAACAAGTTGTTCTTCATCTAATTCTTTGTTCTCACCATAGCTTCTTTCCTTATATGTAGGCTACATAACATCCAAAGGCATTTCTTGAGCTTGACAAAATGACACATTTTGCCATGTTTGTTAATTCTTCTCAAGTATAACAATTAGGATTTTTAAATATACTTTTAGTGTATTATGAATAGAAACTGTCATTTTAATGCATTATGAAGTAAAATCTGCTAGTTAACTGAAAAACAGTTTGTAAATAAACATTACAGTGAAATTTTCCCCAATTTTCTTGTTATTTTGGCTTCATCTATAGCAAATCGTGTTCTCAAGTATTAAGTCCCCACGTTATTTTACTTTTGTTACTGACATGAGACTATATTTAGAAATTGATATCTTGATGCATACAAATTAATTACCTTCTTCTGAGTCAATATATTTAGTAAGCAATTGCTATTACTAACAGATTTTCTAATTAAGATAATGGGTGTTGATTTTTTGTGTGTGTTCACAATAGACTTGTTCCAAACACAAGCTGGTGTTTTATGGTCTTTTCATATTTGAATGACAGGAAAAGTTCTACTGATTCAGTAGAATTCAGTAAGAATAGGAAAACAATATTGTTCGGTAGTTTGTCAAAGTTTTAAGCTCTATAAAATCCATTGGGTTTGCTTTTATTTCTATGATGCTGTCCCCACCCAAAGCACAAATAATATTGCAGAAGAGAAAAGTATTTTAAATGAACACAATCTGTTTTCTAACTTCTGGGAAAATATTTGTTGCAAAATATTATGTAACTATTTCATATACTATTTTGTATTTTTTAAAAAAGATTTTATTATTTTTAGAGAGAAGGGAAGGGAAGGGAGGGAGGGAGGGAAGCAGAAAGGGAGAGTAACATCACTGTATGGTTGCCTTTCACCTGCCTCCAGCTACGGACCTGGCTGGAGACCAGGCTTGCAACCTGGTTATGTGCCCTGGCTGGGAATCAAACCAGCGACCTTTGGGTTTGCAGGCCGGCACCTTTCCACTGAGCCACCAGCCAGGGCATATTATGTATTTTTTAATATTAGACTCATGTAATACATCTTTTAAGAAAAGTCATAGAATGAATACTGTATACATATACTATACTTTAAATATTGGAATTCTTGGGGATTGAAAGTTAAGCTGATGAACGCCCTTTCACTTAGAGACATTTCTTACCTGCAAGGGGAATGCTAACAGAAAACATGCTGCATAGCACACACACAGTTTTACAGAAATTGTAATCCTGATGTATTGTTAGAATTCTTTGGGTGTTAACTGGACTCATGGTAACTATTGAAAGGTTGGCATTACTGCCCTGAAATTGTGGCGCTTACCCTGATAGTCTTGTCAATGCCCAATGACTGCTACACTCTGCCTTGTAGCACAGAACCAGACACAGATCATAAGTAAACAAATGAGTGTGGCTGTGTGCTAATAAAACTTCATTTACAAAAACAGGCTTCAGTTGCCTTTGACCCACCAGGTGTTGGCCAAGTTCTTCAATCCCTGGTTAATCAAAGAAAGGCCCACAGGGGAGGAGCCTCATCCTCCATTGTGCTCATTAGAAATACAGCATAACAGACCCCAACCCTGACCTACCAACCAGAATCTACATTTTAACAAGATTCTTGGGAGATTCATAAGCTCCTTAAAGTTGGAGGAGCACTAGTCTAAACCACTCTTCAAAGAGAGATAACAAGTAGCTCCCAAGGAAATTCTGTGAAATGAATTTGTGTGCAATTTTGACTGGCTTAACTCCCCACTGAGCGCCTAGGGAGCAGGCTGCTCCACTGCGGACTTCTAAATGCTCCAATATGGAGGTTTTATCTGGGGCACTGCAACCCCTCTCTGCTTCAGGTCTTATTAAATGCTCTATCCCATTTCTTGAGGGAAGAATATCTCAGTTTCTTGCCCTCAGAAATACTGGCTATGAGCACTTCTGCAGGAGGGAATGGGCAGAGTGAATTATTGTGTGTGTGTGTGTGTGTGTATTTATATATGTATATAAATTTATAGACATGTTAATTTATATATATGAAATATATATACATATATTTACCTTGTAGGACATTTGGTCCTGTCCAAAATGTCCACAGATACTTTTGCTCTGTGCTACAAGGTTCCTGATATTTTGTCTTGTCTTAAAATGCTTACAGGGATGTTTTGTTTATGATTCATTTTAGAATATAAACATTGGTCCTTGTTCAAATTGTGTGGGCTTTATTTTCTTGTAATTCATGAGCAATATTGAGTTTCATGTCAATTCTTGTTTCTTCTAGTCTTGAAGTTCATCAGTGTAACTGAAGCTCATGAGCAATTGGTATCGAGTATATATTGACCCAATTACTTATTATTTGATAGTTATCCTATGTGAATAGTTTCATTAATACAACTTTGATTCCTTCAGTATTACCATGAGGTTGTTGGCATTGTTTGAGCGTGACCACAGAGAACCTGGGTGACAGCTTCTTCATGACTCTGCTGTTGGTGTTTTCGCATTTCAAGGACCCTTCAGCAGGTCCCAGAAGTCTGCATGGATGTTGTGGGAAAGGCCCCACAACGATTAGTGATCTTTCACAGGGACCAAATGTCTCCCTGGACATTTTGGACTTGATCAAGTATCCACTAATCAAATGTCTTCACATTCTGTCTATTTTCTGTCTAAGTCTGTGCCACTCAATTGTATCGGTGGCATTTCTGAGCCTCAAACTTCCTGCCCTTTTTCCAATGAGATCAATTCCCCTCCATTGTACATCCACCCTGCTGACTGCACCCAAGCTTCCCAGCCTTTGGTGTGTGGGCCATAGTTGGAATACCATAGGGTTTCTTTCTTTGTTGTGGGGACTGTCCTGTGGGCTGGCTTCTCCTCGTTCAGTGCCATCGAATCTGTTCTTTCTGCCCCTCCCCACTTCACTCCCACCACACACACACAGTTGTGGTGGCCAACAATGTCTCTAGACTTTGCTAAAACTGCTTTGGGGGACAATTTGCCCTGGGCTGAGGACCACTGAGTCACAGGGATGCTGAAAAATAAATGCATTCCTGGTTTGTCTCAGGGCAGCTAGAGGCCTACGACATTGTCCTCCAGCCTAAGCCTTCTTTTGGTTTATGCAGTGAGGTCCAATGTTATTTTCCATGTAAGAAATGGCAAGTCCGAGAAGCACAGTCAAAGCCGCCATAGCACCATTCCTGCTGTGGGCTCTGTCCCTCCATCAGCTCTTCACCCTGCCCATACTTCCTGCCCTCTTTCAGCTGCCAATCTGCCCTCCTTCCTGTTTGGTGTCGCTTCAGACGCCTTTTCTTCTTTATATGCATTTGAAATAATCTCAAGTGACAGAGAAGGTAACTATGCATTGTGTTGGGCATTTTGAACTAAAGTCTTAATGTTGTCTGAAGTAATATAATATGGGGGCTGGGGAACAAATTGACTTATAATTTAAAAGTCTTCTTTCACATTGGAATTTTGCTATTACTCAGTTTTCATTATGTGGTTCATGGTATATTAAGGAATCACCACCAAACAATTGAATGTGTGTAGCTGAGCACCTGGAGGCACTAATCACCAGCGACACTGGGAATATGACTGTCCACCATGAGCAAGAGTGCTGGCATTTTCTCAGTTTTGTATGAGTAATCATGACCCTCAAAAATGTTCTCAATCTGATCAACTGTAATTCATTTACTCCTTTAAAGAAATCATTTTATATTACCCAGTGATTAAAATATTAGATTTTCAAATATTGACCATTTTTCCATTTGCTTATTTCTTGAACTTGTGGTACGCCAATCTGTGGTTGATTCCATTGACTGTAGTAACGGTGGCCTGGGGACTTAGCCTGGGTCAGCCAGAGACTAGACTCTGTCATCTGTCTCCTGGGATAAAAGTGCCACACAGCCAATGTGACAGTTTCATGTGGCTAATTCCTCATTTTCCAGAGAGGAAAAGAATATTACACATCAGTGTTCTTCTTAGTACATATCATGCCTTTTTGAATACCGTAGATTGATTTAAAAATTGGTTCTGTTTCTCCATCTTTGCCTTTGGCCAGGTTGGATGTCAGGTGACTTTCCAGTTTCTCCCGTCAATAGATGGAGTCTATTTCTTCTAGCCTCCTTCCCAGAGGATGGCCTTGTGCCTTGATTTGGAGAATGGAATGCAGGTACAATGATGAAGGGCCTGTTCTAAGCCTATATGTTAAGGCGCCCTAAACACTTCTGCGGTCTGGATCTTAGAGCACTGCCCAACTCCCATGAGGACAAACCAGGGCTAGACTGCTGGACGCTGCTAGATGGCTCGGGACAGAGGAGCTGTCCTGGCTGAGCCCCTCCTACAGTACAGCCCAGCTGAGCCCAGTCTGGTTGTCACCTGCAGAGCCAAGAGCTGTGTTGTGAGATGTAATACACAGTTGTTGTTTTAAGCCACTGAATTTTGCTTATGATTTGTTAGACAGCAAAATCTAACTTAATCCAGTGAGAACTGGAAAATGTTAGCCTTTCGGGTAGATGAGTTAGGTAACGTTGCCCTCATTCTGGTACAGACCTTTGTAGAATACACATTCTTACTGCCTTTCTGGGTTTCCTGACTCAAGGCTACACCCTTCACAGTTGGAAGTGGTAGCTTGGAGACCAGGAAACCCAGGCTTATACAAGCTGCATGATTTCCAGGAGGCAACAGTTTTAAAATGTCTCTGGGCTATTTCCCCACGTTTGGATATCCAGATGTACTCATGGCTTACCCACAGTACACCCCTCGAGGCGTCACGGCAAGGCAAGGTAGGGTGCAGGAAGAGAGCAAATGTGGTCAAGCTTCGGGGTCTGAGAGACATTCCAACAACCGCAGCTGCCCAGGGTCCTTTTCTCTCCGCACACGCAGTGCCGGAGTCAGCCTCTGGCTTGAGAGTCCAGACCCGCGTGTGGGACCTTGGCCTGGGTAGATCGCAAAGTAGCCCTCAAAGCAGGTGCTCCTAAGTCCTCTTGTCATAACACAGTTAGGGTTGCCACACGGGTTAGAACAGCTGTAAACCATCAGCAGAGACTGACTACAGGTGTTTGTAACCATATAAAACATGCATGACAAACCCACTGCTCTTACTTTGTCCAAGAGTCCAGAGCCAGCCAGTATCCTTAGAAAGACAGAGGTTTTCTCCGTCTAGTAAACCACTTCCACCTGCACAGCCTGAGTTTCCTTCCCTGTAAAATGCAGTTACTTATAAATCTTTTCATAGGATTGTTACTTGGATTCCCTTATGTGATTCATGCAGGGAACTTATTGCGGGTGCCTGCAACTTGGCAACCACTCAGCGATTCTGTTCTTGTTATTGAGTGAGTGAAGAGCACTCAGCTGGGACCCAGGAACCGAATTAAGCAGGGTGACCGTGGCCACAGCAGCTCATCTATCTGGGCCTCAGTTTCCTTCTTTGAAATTAGGGATGTAACAATTAGATCAGTCCTATCTGTGGCTTACATCATGAACACTTTTCATTGAACTGATGCCCCAGAACCCAAGTGAGAATGCCTTTTTATTATCGATAGGTGGTACGGGTTAGCATCTTCTCAATGGAAAAGCTAGAACAATGATTTTGTTTTATTTCTACTTCTTGGGACAGGGGATAATGCATAATGATGAGGGTAATCTAGTAAGGAAATTAAACTTTGAGGTTTAGAAAAATCTATTACTGAGAATCAGGTGAGAAACTTTTGGCATTGAGAATCCAGGCATCACAGAGAATAATTTTTGAAGGTTATTTTGGTGTCGGGGCTCCATTATGGCCCATGAATTATTGGTGATCAGTGGGTTTCATCAGGGGCTTGTGGACTGAGGGAGAAATTAAGTGAAGATGCTGCTTTCTAATAGCTGTATCTGAGAGGAAAATGAATAGATGAGTGAAATTTTTGTTTGCTACAGTGCCTCTAACACTTGATTTTATCTCAAAAATAGTAATTTATACATATATAGAAGTAACAGAATAATCCATGTATTAAACTATTCCATTTTAATATTGGGTTGGCCAAAAAGTTCATTTGTTTTTTGTTTATATATATATTTATAATATATGTATACAATGGCTCCAGTAGCACTTAGTTGTCTCTAACGTCTTCCAAAACAATTTTGTTAGTGTCCTGTGAGAACTGTCACATCAGCATCCATTAAAAAAACGTATCAAAATTGGTGAATTTTTGTGCAGCCATTTTAATATTGAAAATAGAAGAAGATACACAATATTTTCAGTGTACTATGCTTTATTATTTCAAGAAAGGTAAGAACACAACTAAAATACAAAAAAGGATTTGTGCAGTGTATGGAGAAAGTGCTGTGACTGATCGAATGTGTCAAAACTGGTTTGTGAACTTTCTTGGAACTATTGACATTTTGGACATAATTCTGTGCAGTGGGGCTGTCTGATGCACGGGAAGATGTTTAGCAGCACCTCTGGCCTCTCCCCATTAGAAGCCAGTAGCAGGAAATAGCTGACATACTCAAAATATCCAAATCAATTAAGTTATTGGTGAAAATGAAAAATGTGTCTTCTATTTTTATGGAAAAAACTAAATGGATTTTTGGCCAGACCAATGTATTTCTTTAAAAATAAAAGTCCTCAAGCCCTGGCTGGTGGCATAGAGGATAAGCTGCCGGCTTGCGAACCCAGAGGTCGCTGGTTCGATTCCCAGTCAGGGCAACATAACTAGGTTGCAAGCCAGGTCTCCAGCCAGGTCTCCAGGCAGATTTGTAGCTGGAGGCAGGTGAAAGGCAACCATACATTGATGTTTCTCTCCCTCTCTTCCTCTCTCCCTTCCCCTCTCTCTGAAAAATAATTTTTAAAAATCTTTAAAAAAATAAAAGTGAAAGTCCTGAAAAGACCTTGGAAGGTTAGCAGTTTGGTAATTAAAATAAAACTTTTGGGGAAGAAGTTTAAATACTTTATGTTAAATTTCATTTTCCTGATTTTCAAAGCAGCCAATAAATAAAACAGTAGCCTCATTAAATCTGAATTTAAGGACATAAGTTGATCAAGTGTGCTCACTGGGAAAAGCATAAATAGATGAAATGCAAATACTTGCTTTAAAAATATGTTTAAATGCATCGTGTTTCCAGGTCACTTTACTATTTATTGCAGTTAATATTCATTTAGGAGACAGATAAATTGTAATGGACTTCTTTTCACCCAAACTTGAATGGAACTAATATTAAAACTTAGGATCTTACGCTCATGGGTTAATTGAAAACCCTGAAAGTAGTTGTTCTCCCTTGGCATCTAAAAAAAAAAAAAATTGAACTTAAAATTATGTAGTACCATAATCTAACATTTATAAAATAAAAGCAAAATTCAGTCAGAAATCCACTAAATTGTTTGTTCTTTCTGCTTGAGAAGTTCACTCTTACCTCCTGCCTTGGTAAGAAGGCACCCTTGCAGTGTGAAAGGGCCTTATGGGTCAAGTAAATACGACCCTGATTAGTTCCCCCAGTTCACATAGAATGCCAATATAGCCTGACAGTGCAAATACCTGCAACTTCCCAACCCCTCATTCGGGGTCTTCCACAGGACGAAGTATATTTTTCCCAACTACAGATGTTTGCCTTTTTGAATTACAATAAATGTACCAAAAGTTTTAAAAGCATTATATTGTCCTACCTCATTTCCAGATAAACATCTGTTTGCCTTAAAATGGAATAAAGTATATGAATCATAGAAAAAAAATGACACATTCCCTGAGCCATATGCATAAACTTTAGAAGTGAGCTAATTTTCAAAAAGTATTGTGGACAGGCCATGATGTGCTTGAAATTTCACAAGCACATGATTCATTACCTAAGGCACAGTGAGCTTTTTTTTCCCTCTAGAATGTTTCTTTGTAAGAGGACAACTACAGGGCATATTTCTTTTTTGGACTCATTGTTCTAGAAATGTGGCCAGGCTAAAAGATAACTGAAATTAGCCAATGTTTGTGAAAAAGGAATTTCAGGTAAGGTAGCTTGAGATGTAATAGCATGAACCAAATGAATCCTTATTCCTTTAGTTTAACCACAAGAAGCTTTATGTCTAAAGAAGCTTCATAACCTAGGTTGTGTTTTCGCTTATGAAAATTAAAGTCTGGGCTACAAATGGGTTACAGTTATGCTTTATAATTTCTGCAAAATTTTGATTTGCATTCATGACCCTGTGTGGTTTATGATGTCAGGCAGAGGGAACATATAAACATAACTTTTTCAGCCAAGGTATGAAATGTGATCCTCCTTCTTTCTGCTTTGTCAATCCAGCCAACCAAAGTTTGTTTGGGGTAAGATTTAATTACAATTGAGTCGCCTTTCTCATGTCCCACATAATTTATATAGAAGGCATGTATGTACCTGGCTAGAAGAAACATTCAGGAATGTATCTTTTTATTCATTTAGTTTAGAGCAAAAAACCATGGTAACACGCACTTTCAGGAACATTACGTGCACCAGATATAAACAATGAACAGCTTCCTTGGGTCCTTGGATGATGGTTAGACTTTTCCGATATGTATAAGGAACAACCAACATCTAGTTCTTTGTGAGCCTTTCCCTTGAAAAGACCTCCAGTGTCTGCAGTGCATGCAGCCTGTGTGCTTTTATCAGTAGGTATGGAAACAGCCTTTACCTCTGTTTAAATCACAGAATATCACTGCCTTATTCTTAGTATCTGCCTTTCACTGGAAAGTAAGTTTGACAGGAAGCTTTATCCTGCACCTTTTGTCTTCTTTTCTTCTTTAAGGGAGAGAACAAATCCTGCACTAAATGGGTTTAAATGTATGAATTACTTGTGTCAAACTCTAGTTATTGAATTTGCATGCAAATTGAAATGCCTCCAACTCTCCTTTCTCCTTCCCTTCTTCCCCTCCTTTCTTTCTTCCTTCCCTTCCCCTTCTTCCTCCCTCCCTCCCTCCCTCCCTTCCTTCCTTCCCACTTTCCCTTCTAACAAGGAAGCAATGACAGCAATTCAAATAGAAATAACCAAACATTAATACTTAATCCATGCAGTGTATATGAGGTCTGTCCAGAAAATATCAAGTCACGTCATATGAAAAAGACACTTATTGAAGAAGATACAAGAGGCATTGTACATAGGATAATTATGTCTCAGTCCCCTTCAAAGTCATAACCTTCTTGAGGAAATCTGATTCATTGGTAGTGGTTTGAATCAAGTCATTGGCAACTGTGGCACATGTTGCTTCTGCTCTGGTAGCAGAAGTCACAGAAACAATTTTGCAACAACACACCTTATGCTGAGATCGTCCATCAAAATCTCAGTCGTTTTGGAATCCACGGATCAGCTTTTACATGGTAGCTAGTAGGAGGCACAGCTGTGATTCAGACTGAGGAGGTTCGGGTCAGGGGCCATGTTTTAAAAACTGTGATGCGGTAGATCTTTGGAAATGGGGCGGTGCCCTCAGTGTGTGTGTGAGGTGCTTGTGCACATGTGTGCTGAGGCTAGTGTGGCATCCACAGTAGATGTAGTGCCAGTGGTGGGATGGTAGCAGTGGGTGGGAGTGCGATGTGACAGAGATTAATGCGATAGGCTTGAGATATGCAAGTTGGCGCTTCGAGTGGGAATTATGACCCTGTCCTTCACTGGTTGCTCTGTGCCCTTGGGCTGGTGGATGAACTCTCAAGCTTTGAGTTCTTTGCTCTGAAAGTGGGGAAGCCCAGCAGAGCTGGGGAAATGAATTCTATTTTGGCCCTGCTGATTTCAAGGTATAGCAGGCCATCCATCTGGCTGTGCCCAGCAGGTCAGGTTGAAATCTGGGTCTGAAGCTCAGGAAAGGGGTTAGGGCTATAAATGGACTTAGGAGTCATCTCCAGGCGTGTGAGAGTCAGAATTGGTTGAGGTGGGAGGGAGAGGAGAAGCCCAGAGAAGAGAGTAAGTCTGATAGTCTTTCTTTTGAAAATGTTTTAAATATATTATTGATTTCATCTTTTCTCATGGCCATCTGTTATAAAAATTCTGGCAGCATTTGCCAACATTTAAACTCTAGAATAAAAAAAATAATATTATGAAAGGTTAGTTTAATTAATAAAATATATCAAAATTTTGAATATTTTAGTTTGTAACAATATGGTAGGAATTTATACAATTATTTAATTTTTTCATGAAAGTAGAAATAGTTATTTTAAAATATTCAAAAGTGACTAGTGTTATTTTGGATTTTTTATTTAGTTAAATGTTTTATTGTATTATATGAGGTCTGCCCAGAAAGCACCCAGCCACATAATATGAAAAGAGACATTTATTAAAGAAGTTATGACCTTCTTCAGGAAATCTGATTCATTGATGGTGGTTTGAATTAAGTCATTAGCAATGACAGCATGGTGTTCCTTCTGTTCTGGTAGCAGAAGGTGCAGAACAAATTTTGCCACAACAAGTTTCATGCCAAGATCCTGCATCAAAATCTCGCACAAAGTAGTTTTGGGAATCTGCAGGTCAGCTTCTAGTTTTTGCATATCAGTTGCTGATCTTTGTTGATTGTGACCCATACATGGTCAACATTCTCAGGAGTTCTGCTTGTTGCAGTTCTTCCAGAATGTGGATCGCTTTCAACAGATTCTCGACCATCTCCGATGTGTCTGGACCACACTTTTTGTTTGCACTGCACTCATTGCATTGTCCCCAAAATCCTTCTGAATCATCCAAATAGTTTCCACAGAGGAATGTTTAATCTTAATGCAAAATTTGATACAGATTTGTTGCGCTGTATGCTCAGCCATTTTGAATATGATGGCAACACACTACACATGTTCACTCAACAGTGTCTACCTCCCCACTGACTAGTACAGTGAAGCCGTCCTTGTTCACGCATGCACATTCCAGCCCACTCTCCTTGGCTGCCAGGTTACATCCATGTCATGCAAACAATTCTCATTATGTTCACAATGGCTGAACTTTTTCCAGACAGATCTCATATATATATCTGTACATCCACCGTAATTCCAGTTTTTTTAAAGCATGATTATGTTATTAAATTAATATTTCATAAGCATACATACATTGGACTCCTTTCCTGTTGCAATCATCTAATTTATGAATGGTTCATCAGAGCAGGGGTCCCCAGCTTCTGGGCCACAGATCGGTACCGGTCTGGCACTGTTGGGAACCAATTCGCTTAGCCAGAGGTAAGCCTGAATGGAATACACTTGACTCATACCGAAACCACCCCTGCCTCACTGGTCCTTGAAAAGATTGTCTTCCATGAAAGTCGTCTGTGGTGCCAGAAAGGCTGGGGACTGCTGCTGTAGAGGGAACACACTTAGGGTATTAAGGATAGGTTTCAGTAGATTAAATTAAAGAAAACTGGTAATATAGATTTTTCCATTATAATCAGTTAGAAATGTTTCCAAACCCTTACACGGTGGGTGGGCAGCAACTTATTTTAACCATGAGTCAAGGTTGAAGATGAAATTGTTGGTTTTCCTTTCAAAGAGCTGATGGCTGTATTTCGATGGTCAGGAGCTCTCCATCTGCTAACATTGATCTCAGATTTCACGTGCTCTAAGTGATGGAAAGTGTATGCGTGTGAGAGGGAAGGTGAGCACAAGGATGCTTTGTTATCCTCTATCTCAAGGTAGGGGTGAGAGAGGAATCTGAGGTCCCCAGGAATTCCATCTCATCTAGAGGTAGCCTCAGAAGGAACCAAGTGCTTCCATCACTTTCTGGAGTGAGAACTGAAGACGCTTCAGTCCAACAAGCAAATGATGAAGGAAATTCTTCCAGAAAATAGGGAGCCTTGAATGAGTGCTTTTTGTCCAGAAGAGCCCCTGCCCCCAGCCCAAGGCATTTAATGAACAAGCTTTAATTAGAAACTAAAGAGTCAGCAGTCCTTAGACTAAGGCTGGGGTCTGTATTATGGAGTTAAGTGCTTTCCTAAAGAGAATCATGGAGAAATTTGGTTAAAGATGCCGGAGTTGACATGTTCTGCCTCATTTCTCCTCACTTAAACTTAAGGGAAAAGCAACAAAACAAATCCAAAACTGAGAAGAGAACTATCTTTGATGAAACCAAGAGAGCAAGCTATGAAAGTCTGTCAAATCGACAAACCCTGAAGTACCAATCGTGACAGGGAATTGCCACAGTCAGTGAAATTTAACTTAAAATGAACTCTTGGAGAGAAGCTAGTCATCTCAAGGAAGAGGGCTTTCTCCATGAATGGGGGATGCAGGTGTGAAAGAGCCAGTGAGGGTCCGCAGAAGAACCCTGTGTCCCTCCTGTTCTATCAGCAATCAACCAGGGTGGTAGGCTTGAAGAACAATTCACTCAGAGATAGCCTGTGTGAAGAAAGGCAGGCCAACTGGCAGAGTGGCCCATGGAAGGAAAGACAGTGGGTAGCAGTCAGCTATGTAGAAGCTAATCTCAGCCAGATAAGTAATTCTGAAAACGTGAAAATTTCACAAACACATACACAAACCATGACTACAAGGCTTCCCTGCAAACTACATGCAGACCTTCTGCTTGCACCAAGAATAAACCTGTAAGTGATCCTGCAGGCAAAAGCAGGTCACCTTGGGGGAGGAACCAGGGCCAGGGTCAGTTAAGAAGGCTGCCTCCAGCATTCTCCATAGCTGAATTCAGTCTTGAAGTAGGCTCATACCTAGGTACACTGCCTTGGAAAGACAGTAGCAAAAGCCAAGAATCTTATGCTCAGCCAAGATATCATTCATGTTTAAAGGCAAGAGACATTTTTGAACATTCAAGTGAGTTGTACATCTGTGAGCTCTTCATGAAGCAGCAAAAGACTTGATTCTGAGATTTCTTTAACCAGGAAATAGTAGAGAAGCTGAAATTAGTATTGTGTTTAATTTACTGTAAAAGTTAAATACATTGCGGGAATTAGGGTTACAGGAGAGCATGCAAATATTTTTATGTCTTCCTAATTTATCATTACTAATATAATCAATTCAACATAATTAACAAAAATTCATGACAGGAAACGATGTGGGAGAAGTTGGAGCATACAATTTCTTCATGTTTCGTAGCCAGGAGTAAATACACTGCCTAAAATGAATACTGAGCAATAGAGACTTTAGAAATTATATTATAAATGTATTTGTACAAGTAGAAAGTAACTGGCAAAGGAACCTAAAACACCATATATCAAATCCCCACTTTTCAAGTGGAGCAAGGAGGGAAACCAGGAAGAAACATACCTGCATTTAATTCCATTAGAGTCCTTACTTACTAGACCCTTTCTAAAGTTAGTTTAGTGATTCACACTGAATTTCACTTTTCCCTTTCTATGGTTTCAGTCACCTAGGGTCAACTGTGGTTTGAAAATATTAAATAGAAAATCCCGGAAGTAAATAATTCGTAAGTTGTAAATTGCTGCCATTCTAAGTAGCACGATGAACGCACTCCGCATGGGCCCTGCCCCACACTGGACAAGAAGCATCGCTTTGTCCTATCTCTATCTGCTCCTGGCCTGTTCACCGCTGAGACTCCTCACTTACCAGGTCCACTGTGTGGACATTGCAGTGCCTGTGTTCAAGTATCCCTGACTCTAGTGTTACAATTCATCTGTCTCATTACTAGTTACTGTGTTTTATCTCTGACTGTGCCTAACTGATCAATTAAACCTTATCATAGGTAAGTATGGATTGAGAAATGTGTTGTCTGTTTAGCATTTGGTACCACCTACAGGTTCAGCCACCCACAGGGGTCTTGGATTAGACCATAGATCCATGGATAAGAGGGGACTAGAGCAATGCATTAAGTAGGTATTTGGAAATTTCATACATTAGGACATCTCAAAAATTAAGTGAAGTATGTCTGAATTGTCAAGAGCAAAATACAAGTCAACTAAACCATACAGCAAGGCATGGCTGAGCCTGTACAGGTGAGGTCTGGAGCTGGAGTGAGGGAGAGTCAAGTTTCCTTTGGTTCCTCATTCCCTTTTTTCATTGGGTTTAGCTTTTCACTTTCTTCTTTAGTGTGTTTTCCTTTCATAATTATAAAACCGTGAGTAGAGATCTTTTTTTTTTTTTTCAATCTTCAAATTGAAGATTTGCTGTAATGGTTGCATTCATTAAGAACACATCCTGTGGCCTGTTCTTTTTGCCGGATTCCAGAAGATGACCCACCAGATTCGTATGTCTGAATTGCATGTAGAGCCCAACATAGGCCTTAGTCATTGTGACCTTGTGTCTGTTGAAAAGGAACGTTGCTTGGGAGCCACAATGGTGGTCTGAGATAAACTGACTCATATTTAATTAAATTTTCAAACCGCTTTTGATTAAAAATACCTTGATAAGAACTATATGTTGAAACAGGTTAGACATTTCAAATCAACTTCATGGTAAGTCAAAAAGAGGTCAAGAGACAGGAAATGAAAACTGGCGGTGAGCAAGCAACATCTCAGCATGAGTAAATACATGTCATAGGAAGTTCTTCTAGAATGAGTGCTCTTCAAGCTCTTGACCAAACTTTTGAAAGAGGGTACATCGTGACAGAGCAAGATGTACCCAAAGTAGAAGATGTAAGAAATGAGGAACAATTTCGAGGAAATGGAATTGCCTATGATGTGTGATTGCAGTACTATTTCCAGACAGCACTGTGTATGGACACAGTCCGAAATTTGCGGACGTTACTGCTTACACCTGGTTCCACTGCCATTCTGCCTGGCTTACTTCATTGATCTATTGGCCCTGGGGCCCTCTTTTGAAGAGAGTAACATGCGACATAGTTCTTAGTGTTTGAGTTTCTCAGTGATCTGTGGATCATCAGTTTCCAGACTTGGGGACTTCACCACCTTACACATTTTTTCTTTTAATTGGGGACTGCCATAGTGCTTACAGGCAATGTTTCCAAAAACAAGGACCATTTTAAAGTAAACTTTTTGTTCAAGTGTAATATATGGACAGAACAGTGCTTAAGTGGAAAGCTCAGAGCATTTTCCCAAGGGAAGTGCCCCTGTGTGCCGGCAGCCAGAGCAAGAGGGCTCAAAGTACCAGTGACCTGAGCCCCTTGGGCGTCCCTTTGGTTACTCCCCAGTCCACAGTAACCTCTGTCCTGACTTTCAACCCCGCAGATTAGTGTGGCTTCTTTTGAAACTTTGTTGTTAATGGAATTATACACCATATATTTTAAAAATCTTTCTTTCACTCTACACTATGTGAATTTCCTTTGGGTGGTGGTATGGTCATTCATTCTCAATATAATGGGTCCCTGTTGAATGAATATACCACAGATTATTAGCCATTCAGCCCCTGATGGACATTTGAATAATTTACAATAATGAACTATTACAAGTAGTGTTGATATGAACATTCTACTTCATGCCAGTTGATGAATATATCTGTGTCTTTATGTTGAATACATAGCTTTTCAAAGTGTTACCATCAATTTGTACTCCCACCAACAGTGCATGAGAGTTCCCATTGCTTTTTCATTTGTCCCTGAGACTTGTCATTGTGTATCTTTGTCATTTTAGACATTGTGATGGATGCAGCATGATATCCCATTTTGGTTTTCAGTTTCATTTCCAAAGAAAATATATTTTATCAGCAAAATGAGAAAGTATAAGTATGGAAAAAAATATAATCTTTTGTCAGAGAAAACAGTTGGTAATTTTTGTTCACCCGCAAATTTTTAAACAAACATCTTGACAATATGAATGCTAAAAAAATGATAACATAGAATTTTTCCTTAGGCACATGGCATGGATCTTAGTTGTTTCTTGACATACCTAGGTTAAATTGTAGATTGTTAACAGCTGGTTTAACATAAACCCAGATAGTGTGGCCCAATTGTTCAGTTTGCTCTGGTGTGTCAATTGTAGCACTCATAAGTGGAAATGGGATGAACATTTATTTACTGCTTCAGTAAATCTAGAACACTGTGGTTAGACTGAGAGAAACTAGAGAGTAACCACCCATGGGTCTGAGGCCATCTGCTGGGCCAGGGAGAAAGTAGGTTGGCAGCTAGTCAGGACCAGGAACAGACATTCATTGGGCACATAGTTCTCTGTGTTGACCCGAACACACCCAGCATAGACACAAATGGGTCCCAAATGGATTTTGCCACCAGTAAAGTACCTGTCACTGACCATGGGTTTTGGACACAACCGATCAGGCTGATTCTGCATCACACAGGCCCCTTTCTCTCTCCACATGGGGCATTCATACCATTTTAGCTCATCACCTACCAAATGCTGGGGTGCCCCATTTTTATCTACCCTCTAGAAATCTTTCTAGCAGAGCAACTTCTGCCTTGTGGGAGGCCACAAAGCAGTCATCCTGACCCACCTGCTGCAGCTCAGAATACTTCAGTTGTTCATCAGAATTCTGTACGACCATTTACTGTGAAGTCCCCTACCCTTGAACTTCACTTGCACAGGACCCTTGTCTGACCCTGCATCTAATTTCACTTTTGTAATTTTGTCTTATTGCTCTCTAAGCAGATCCATTGCAGGAAGTTCAGGTTCCACCAAATCTGCCCAGGAGCCCAGCTCCAGATGTTCAGTATCTTGTTAGATTTTTTTTCTATTTAATTGATTCATTATTTTGTTTGCTTACCTTTGCTAGAGAATTAGGACTTCAAATGGACTGTAGGTTTTAGCAACAGAATGCAACAATTAGATGCGGAGAAGTGTTTTAGGTGATGAGAAGTCCTTGTTTTGTGCTAAGTGCTGGTATCAACAGGATTTTATTTAACATTTGTAATAATCCTCATACAAACACTATTATTATCCCCCTTTTTCAGAGTGAACCGAAGTGCAGAGGGGCTCAAATAACCTGACATGGCCAAGTGGCTAGAAAGTGGTATTGCCAGGATATTTTGCTTTTTCTAATTATTTTTTAAGATTTAAAAGTTTTTATTTTTAGAGGAAGGGAGAGACAAGTGGGAGGGAAACCATCGACTGATTGCCTCTCACACACCCCCAACCAAAGAGGAACCTGGCTCTCAACCCAGGCATGTGCCCTGAGCTGGAATGAAACGGGCGACCTTCAGTTTGCAGGAGGATGCCCAATGCACAGAGCCACACCGGTCAGGGCTTCTTTTTGTAATTTCTAATTCCTAAAATGCTTCCATGATTTCATACCTGAAATTCACTTTAAACATAACTTAGCAAAAATTTGAAGCTGTCTCCAGTATTCTTCTTACTTGCATAACTTGCGCACTTGATGTTATAAAACAGTCTAACCCAAGTTCATGTCATCTGGGCCATGTTTTCTGAAAAGCCCTCCAGCAAAGGCAGTGTGCACCCATGTAGACATCAGCCATTTCCACGTGGAGGAGAAAAGTTAAAAGAGTGGGTTGGGGCCCTGGCTGGTAGCACAGTGGATAAGGCGCCGGCCTGCAAACCCAAAGGTCGCAGATTCAATTCCCCAGCCAGGGCACATAACAAGGTTGCAAACCAGGTCTCCAGTCAGGTCTGTGGCTGGAGGCAGGTGAAAAGCAACCATACATTGATGTCTCTCTCCCTCTCTGCCTCTCTCCCTTCCCCTCTCTCTCAAAATAATGAAATAAAGTCTTAAAAAAAAAAAAAACATCTTAAAAAGAGTGGGTTGGACTACCTGCCTGCCTTGGTTCAGAGAGGATAGGCATGGCTCCCTCTGCAGAGTAGGAGGGTGGCTTCCATTCTCTGCCTGTACCTCCATTGTCTTCAGGGGAAACACCCATATCGTAAGTGGGGGAAAATGGCTCCACAGAAACCTGAACCAAGTTGAAGTGATTGCTATGGTTTTAGTAGTCTTCCCAACTATATTCTGTTCTGCTAAAGGTGTTATATTATTGGGGACTATAGAGTTAATCTTGATCTTCAAACTTGGGCCAAGATGTTATTTCTTTGCTACTTAATGAAAAACTTCCATTGCTTTTTAGACCCAAATCAAAAACTGCTCCTGATAGATTAGGCCTTTAGAAAATTTCATGCACTGTAACTTTTTTTATCAAGTAGCTGTATGATCACTAATATAGATCTTTGTGCTGAAGATCACATTAAGTGATGCAAAAAATTTGTGAAATGAACTAATAAAATCTATTCACGGATGTCAAGTAATAGAGGCAGATGTCATTGCCTTTTTTGCTAGCTACCGAAGGGACAGAGATGAAAGTGGAACAAGATTAAAGATGGTTGGGGAGAGAGAATGGAATCAACTCTCATTTTGGTATGTGCAATTTCTACATATGATGGGCTCAAAGTTCTGCTTTTCCTTGATATAAGATGCTTGGTTTTAATGTACACGAATGAAGAAGCCATTTGTAAAACTTACAGTATGGCTAATATGACATCTTTTTCTCCAAAGGAGTGATAATGGAACAGTTTTTCCTTTCTGCTAATTCAGCATCCACTTAGCACATCATGGATACGTTTTTGCACACTGAGATTTGTACTTGCTATGTTCTAATTCTTGTGCCACACTACTTAAAACATACCTGCAAGCACTTCCATATATGTTGGAAAGGTATTTGAGGGCTGTAAAAGTGGCTGTAAAGTTTTAATAAAAGTGTGTTAAATGGCAAACTTTAATATATTTGGAAGACTGGTCCAGTGGGAAGAAAAATGAGTGAATTCTCTTCCTCCATCTTGAGACATATTTTCATGATCAATGTGGGAAGTTGAACTATCTCACTTTTCCTCTGCAAATTTTCTTTGAAATAAGACTGTAGTCTTCCTCTAACAGGAAGGAATTCATTAACTTTCACATTAGCCTGTGTGCTCAATATATATTAGCTAAATCAAGGCCACCATTTTGAAAATGAGGCATCAGAGAAAGAATGTTCAGGCTGAATGGCATTTGAGTATGGGGTACATGTGTGCTGTGTGATGTCCAGTCAGTCACTTATTCCTTTGGCATATTCTCCAGCACAATGAAGCTGGGAATGTCTTGGTGGTAAGAAAACTCTCAGCTCTTTGTAAACTCTTGGTTGATAAAAGAGGGATTGACAGGCAGCAGAAGAAAAAACAAGGTCAATTGGACTTCCATCAAAATTAAAAATTTTTGTATCAAAAGATTCTATGACCAGGGTGAAAAGGCAACCCACCTACAGAATGGGAGAAAACAATTGTGTATCATATATCTGAAGAGAGATTGATGTCCAGAGCATGTGAAGAACCACAATTCAACAAAAACCCCAGCAACCTGATTAAAATATGAGCCAAGTACTGGAGAAGGTTACAAATGGCCAATAAGCATATGAACAGATGCTCACCATCAGGAACATTAGGGCAATTAGACTCAAAACCAGAATGAGATAACCACTTTACACACACTGGCATAGCTATGATTAACACAAACCCACACAGAAAATATCAATAATAACTATTGGTGAGGATGTGAAAAAATTGGAACCCTTATTCATTGCTGGTAGGATTTTACACTAATGTGACTGCTGTCTAAAATGGTATGTTGATTTCTCAAAAGTTAAGTGTATAATTGCTATATGAACCAGTAATTTGGTACCTACATAAAAGAAATGAAAGCACAGACTTGAATGTGTATTTGCATATTGATGTTTATAGCCATCACAATAGAGTCACAATATTGTTAGTCACAATAGCCAAAAGGTGGAAGCGATCCAAGTGACCATTGGCATGAATGATGAAAGACATGCGGTGAATGTATACAATGAGGTATTCCTCATGCTTAAAAAAGATGGGAAATCTGACATGTGATACTACATCCATGACCTTGAAGCCATGCTATGTGAAAGAAGTCAGTCACAGTATGAGGAACTTAAGAATAGTGTAATTCACAGAGACAAAAGGGAACGGTGGTCGCTGGGGGCTGGGAGGAGGGACAAATGAGCAGTAATTATTTTAATGGGTTCAGAACTTTAGTTTGGGAACATTCGAAAGCTCTCAAAAAAAAAAAAAGTAATGATTATTGCCCAACCACATCAATGTACTTTATGCCATGGAACTGTGCACTTACAAATGGTTAAATGACTGAATTTCACATTATATGCTTTATAGCAATATAGAAAATGAGATCTTGATGTATTCAGATTAATATTTATTCCTAGCTACTTTGCCATGGGAGGTTTCAAAGATGTCATATCAAGATTTAGACTCAGGTTATGATTGCAACACCAGGGCAGGTCTGTCTTGAACTCTTTGCTGAGGAATATTTTGCTCCCATCATCCCCTGGGCACCCCAACAAATGTACTAGGAAGGCCTTATAGATTCTGGAGAAAGAGCTGGACATATGGGGAGATTTTGTGCCATGTGACCGTCCCTCTGTACCCTGGGGTGAAGATAGGTTTGGAAGTCATTTTTGATGCTCTGGTACTGCCCTGTCCAAAGGGGTAGCCACCCACTGCTGGGACTATTTAAATTTAAATTAATTATAAGGAAATAAAATAATAAATTCAGTTTTTCAGGTGTACTGGGCATAGTTGAAATGATTATTAGCCATACATCCCCTCAGCTGATAATGTGTCAATGTGCTCTATTCATCTAATGGAGTGTTATTCAGACGTGAAGAGGAAGGAAGCACTGACATAGGAATGAATGAGTGAATTCTGAAACCATTATGCCAAATGGAAGAGGCCAGACACAAATTGCCACCAAGTTTGTGATTCTACTTATATGAACTTTCCAAATTAGGCAAATCACAGACAGAATGTAGATTAGGGATTGCCTGGGGCTTGGAGAAGGGAGAATGGAGAGTCACTATGGATAGATATGGGCTTCCTTCGGGGTGATGAAATGTTGTGGAGCTAGTAGTGATTGTCTCACAATCATGCATAACAAACATTACTGGATCACATACTTTAAACAGGTGAACTTTATGGTTACATGAGCGATAGCTCAATAAAGCTGTTGTTACAAGTGGACATGTAACTTTGTAAAGCATGTTACTATTTTGTGTGCAAATGTCCTTTTACTTTACATGCTACTGTTGTGATACTTATTTTTTTTAAATCCTAACCACCTGCGGCTAGTGGTAGCAGAGATAAAGAATTTTTCTGTCATCTTGGTAGCGTCTGTTGGGCAACACTGCCCGAGGGAGGGAGAAAAACTCTGCTTTTCAGATAGTAGGCTCTCCGAATGTCACCCCCTCTTCTTTTCACAGATCCTTCCTTGACCTCCCTGCCTAGCATATAGGTTTGTTGAAATGGCTATTTTGAAATCATGTGTAAGGCCTGTTTCTACTCCAATAAAATTCTTCCAGAAATCTCTGGGGAAAAGATATTTCATACTTGAGGTATTGATGTTGGAGGCAAGTAATTTCAGCCTATTGACGACACATGCATAAATTTGACAAATGGACATTATGATGATTGAGTGCCTGGTGCCCTTTGTTGAAGGTAAGCTTGTGTGAGTGCTTCTGGGCTTGGGCCACATCTGGGTTCTTTCAAGCCAAGGTCAAGTGAGCAGTCTGTTATGTTACAATGAGGTTAGGTGGTCTTTGCAGCCCCTCTGGCGTCATAAAGAAAACACCAAGTCGCTGCCATTTTAGGTGGTAATACTTCACTGAATAGAAATATCTCCAAACTAATATCAACTTCTTCCTTGGAATTTACTGAATTTTGCAGATACACAAAATTTTAATGCCTTTAAGAACTAATTCAATACAAAACTCCTTTACCAAGAAATATTGTTAAAATACTTTTCAAAACTCACTCTTAACTACAGCAGTACATGGAGGAACTGTAAATGCATATTGCTGACTGACAGAGGCCACCCTGCAAAAGCTACATACTTTGTGTATGATTGCCAGTGGTATTGGGGGAGGGAGAGATGAATAGGTAGAACACGGGGTATTTTCAGGGTAGTCAAACTATTCTGCAAGGTATCATAATGGGAGATATATGAAAGGGTATCTAAAAAATGTCCAGCCATTGTTAATATAACAAGAATGGTTTGCATGACATCAACTCAACCTGGCAGCCAAGGAGAGTTGGCTGGAATGCGCATGTGTGAACAATGACGACTTCACTGTACTAGTCAGTGGGGGCTGTAGACACCATTGAATGAGCATGTGTACTGTGTGGCCATTGTATTCAGAATGACTAAGCAACTAGAGCAACCGATCTGCATTAAATGTTGCATTAAGCTTGAACATTCCTCTGCAGAAACTAGTTGGATGACTCAAGGCTTTGGGGGATGATGCAGTGAGTGCAGCATGAACAAAAGTGTGGTACAAATGCTTCAAAGATGGTTGAAAATCTGTTGAAAGCGATCCACATTCTGGAAGAACTGCAACAAGCAGAACACCTGAGAATGTTGACCATGTATGGGCCACAATCAACAAAGATCAGCAACTGACATGTGAGAACTAGAAGCTGACCTGCAGATTCCCAGAACTACTTTGTGAGAGATCTTGATGCAGGGTCTTGGCATGAAACATGTTGTGGCAAAATTTGTTCTGCACCTTCTGCTACCAGAACAGAAGGAACATGGTGCTGCAGTGCTAATGGCTTAATTCAAACTGCTACTAATGAACCAGATTTCCTGAAGAAGGTCATATCTTTGAAAAGGACTGAGGCGTCATTGTCCTATGTTCAATGTTTCTTATATCTTATATCTTCTTCAGTAAATGCCTGCCTTTTCATAATACATGGTGGATACTTTCTGGACAGATCTTGCATGCCAGGAGACATTCACAACACCCCAAAGAAGGTGCATTCCAGAGTCCAAGCAGAGGAAGCTTTACAAAGTCACTGCTGGGTATCTGGGAACAAGCAGAGGCCTGTCTGCTAAAAATGTTCAGGAATTGTTTCCCTGGTCTGTTTTTGAGAATTTGAGTTTTGCCTCATGTTAGGTGTCAATCCTAATGCCTTTTAACTGGCTTTCCAGATTGACAGCACTTTTCTAACTTCAACAGTGTTGTACAATACGCAGCAAAGCTTGCCCTGAAGGGAACAAATGCTTTTTTTTAAAAAAAAAGGGTACAGAATGCCCGCAGCTATCGTCAGTGCTCAACGGAGAGGCTGTGATGTCTGTTTCCAATGATGCTGCAAATGTGATTGCTGGTAGACCTATTAATAGCTCAGGGTTGATTTTTGACCTTGGATTTGGTCAATTAAAGCAGCTATAAAAATAGATGAATCAAATGAACAATAGGAAACCAGGACATACTCCCCCACTTAATTTTTCAATAAATATTTAGTATATTGTGTGTGGGTGGGGGGAGACAAGCATATACAAATAGTATTTTTGTGAAACCATTTGAGAATGGAAATATTACTTTCAAGTTAATCTGATTGGAAATAAGAAATCCTGGAGAGCTTCTTATTACTCTCATCTTTGCACCAGTTTGTTTGTTTATAAACACACACTGCTGTGTTCTCAACAAAGTTGTGTGTCTTCTTTTGGAGGGCAGGGGTGAAGGGAGGTTTTACCTTTCCCTTGTCACATTTATGCAGTGGGTTACAGTCCATCTGTTGTGGGACAAGGCTGGAGAGCTCAGAATCCCTTTGGTGGCATCAAAGCCTCGACTTCATGTGGTGGTGACCACAGTGGACACCACAGGCCCAGGCCTTCATCCAGCCTGCTGATGCTGCCCCTACTCAGATGAAAGTTTACTATTAATGCTACTTTATTTGTTTTCATAATGTAGCTTGCTTGATTTTTTTTTCCTGGCAGACTTATAATGTTGAATGTTGTAAAAGTAGCTGTCCAAGTATGTACTGCAGCACTAGCTCTTGATATGTCAAGGAATGGAATATTTTAGATATGTTGAATTACTCTGTGTGTGTGTGTGTGTGTGTGTGAGAGAGAGAGAGAGAGAGAGGGAGAGAGAGAGAGAGAGAGAGAGAGGGAGAGGGAGCCGGGAGTGATTAAAGGAAGGTGGATTTTCTTTGGAAAAAAGATTGGAAGTAATGGAATATTTGAATTGAATGGCCTTGTCTTACAGACTAATGCAAATCAGCTCTTTCTTGAGCTATGAACCACACTACAACCCTGACAATGCATGTTTCCAAATCTAACATGTAAGGCACATTTTGAAGGATATTTATGTATGGGTTCAAAAATGAGTTTTGCCAGTAGCCAGAGCAATTCAAGTTCAGCTAGAGTAATAAGGAAATCTCTGTAGAATGCATAGGCAATAAAATAAAATTGTCAGGGGGAATAACACATTCGCTAACTCAGGAATGATGGGAGCTTGATCTTGACATGGGCTTTCTGTGATCATTTAGAAACCACGGGAGCAGGCTGCCCTACAGGAGCGCGGGCAAAGGAAGTGCCGGGCTTTGCTGGGCGTGCCTGTCCTGTCTTCCTGTGTGCATCATGGAGCTTTCTCTGCTTGCAGGGAAAGTTGAACACAGTGATTTTCACATACTTTGAGACAAGAACACATTCGTGTGAATGCACGTGTGGCAGAGTGTTAGTTTCCTGGGGTTGCTGGAGCAAACTGGTAGGCTTGAAACAACAGGGAGGGTATTTTCTCCCCATTCTGGAGGTCAGAGGGCCAGAATGAAGGTGTTTCCTGGATCACACTCCCTGAGGAGGCTGTACCAACCTCTGGGAGCACCAGGCATTTTGTCACTCATCACAGCTTGGCTTGAGTTTCTGCCTCTGTGGTGACATGGACGTCTCCCAAGAGTTTTATCCTATCTGTGATCATTGAATTTAGGGCCCAGTCAGTTAACCCAGGATGATCTCCTCATGGAGTCCTTAATTACATCTTAAATAAAGACCTCTTTCCCAAATAGCATCGCATGGACATGCCTTGTTGGAGGCAACCATTCAGCCCACTACATACAGCAAAGGAGATGCAGTGAAATTAGTATTTAGTAGAAATCTGCCCGTTAATTTTTTTCCAGCTCCTGTAGGCAACGTTAACCTTGTTTATGTCTCTGAAAATGTTAGGAGTGAAAGCCCATTACCCAGAAATGCTTTTTATGCTACCCTCTATGGCCATTTACAACTGAAAATGACATCCCTACTAGGAGAATATTTTGTTCTTTCAAAATACTGGCCTTGTCCCAACAGTGTGGTTTCCATAGGCGATGTGTCATGTTAGTTAAACGATTGCATTTTACTTTGAATCCTGGGACATGCAGGGCCCAATGGCATAGAAATCAGCGGTGACCACACCTGAGACTGTGCAAGTCCCAGCAGCTCAGCACAGCTGGAGTGCCAGCCAGATGCGTGTGTGCACGCCTGCCACTTCAGTGTCGCAGCTCTGTGTGCGCAACTCCCCTTTTCCAGGGGCAGGCTTGCCTATGTGCGGCCATTTTAAAATCAAAGTCCAGCTGATTTTCATTTTGAGAATTCTGTAATTATTTATGGAACCATGCAAGTGTTTGGAATCTTCCAGGTCTGTCTGCCAACTAGGTTTGAGAAATACTGGTAGAGCACAGGTTCTGTTGTTGAATTAACTGAAGCCTCCTTTTGGTCTCAATTGATTTTAAATTGGTGATATACTTGTTTATGCTAGTTGTTGTCTCAACACTGGAGACAGAAAGATGAATATATCAGAATTGGAGCTGTGTAGTCTTGAATTTTAAACAGTTTCAAATGCCAAATGCATAATTATGCACAGTGAGAAGTGTTGAAGATCTGCATGCAATGCCCAGGTGACTAATTACTATGCCTGGGCTATTCTGTGGAGGCTTCATGGAAGAGGTGGCATTTTAATCTGGGTCTTGAAAGATATATAGGAGTTCAATACAGGGGTTGGAGAGAAATAGTGAGTCTGACATAGTTGGTGGAAAGCCTGGGTTATAAAGAAGGACCCTGGCATATCAAATGTATGATGGTTCAAGGAACTTTGTTTGCTGTCGTTGGATGGAAGGCCACCGAGGGAGAGTGGAGCCAGATGCAAGCAGATACCATTCCTAGGCTAAAAAATTAGGGCTTGGTTGTTGTGTGGACTTATTCATAGTCACAGTTCATAACTAAGTCATGAATTCAGAGTACTATATATTTTACATATGGCATATGTGTGTGTGTTGGTATCTGTAATTTTCTCCTCTTCTGTAGTAGTTAATGGCTCTATTTTATTGGCCTGAACTTTTGCATGTATAATGGTTTTCTAACATTAGACAAATGCTCTTTGAGTCCTTATAATCTTCTTGCTTTTTCAGAAAGGAAATCTATGCTGGTTGGTACACAGTAGAGTTCACAAAGAAAATGTGCACAGGGAGTTGATTTCAAATTGATTGCCTCGTTCAAAGGTTTCAAACTGGGATATCAGGGGAAGAAAAGGAACAAAATGCTAAAGCTGACCAGGTTGGGAGGTTTACTAGCAAATTCCCTCAGGAGTTTCACGTCCATTCCCTGAGGGAAGGCAGCGACCTCCCCATTGGGCTTGCCAGTGTGTCGCTAGGAACCCTTGTGGGGACTCTGGGTACATTGTGAGAGCCCCGCCCAGCCCCATACTGTCTCCCCTGGCATCGTCCTCTGTTCCCATCCCCTGTCCTGTGGAAACCTCTCCTGCTGAAGGACAAGATTCCGAAGATGCCTGCAGACTGTCACAAGTGTCCTAAGCAAAGGGCTCTAGTGAGACTAAGGAAAGGTTCCAGCCTACCATGGGCTGTAATGACAATTCATGTTTCAGCCAGACAGGTGCCTGGTCTTATCTAAAATTGCTGGAACCTTCTTGCTTCAGCATGTTTTTACTTGTTGTTTCTTGATCGCTTTCCATTCAGGGATTTAGCCTTAAGAATATTTGGAATCTAGGATGCTTCAGTATCTTTAGTGAAAGTCAGTACAAAAATAGACCCTGTCTACCCTGTTATCTGGGGAGCTACGTGATATGTAAATCTTACTTCCAGGGGACCTTTCTCCTGATAAAGTATGTTTCCTGTTATTAGGTAATCCAGTAAGAGTTTCTCCTTTTGCCTCTACTGCTGGGAAAACCTCTAGTTACATTTCATACTAAATGGCCATTGCTATCTTCAGGCTGGCCTCTTTTGTAGAACTCTCTTTTGCTCCTTGAATTTCATACGTTTGTACTTGTGTGTGATTTTCTTTAGCACCTGTGTTCCCTTAGATCAGTCATCCAAGTCAAATAGGTATTCAAGCCTCCCCTCAATGCACAGTAAGGAATTAGCTACCCATATTGCATAGCCTGATGAATATCTTCAGTCCCCAACAAGGCACGGGTGGATCACCTGGTTAAGTTTTTTGCAAGGCATGTGGAATGAGCAGAAGGGGAAAAAAACATAGGGTCGGTAAGAATGCCAATTAAATGTCATTTTCTAAACTATTACTTGTATCTTAAAAACTGAGCCCATAATTCCTATGTGAAGGTTTTTTTCCCCCCTTTGGGTTTCATTTTAATCTGTGGAAGACCTCATTGAAATCCACTTGTTACGGAGAGTTATGGTAGTGATGGTAACCATTTAGCGCGTCTATTTTCCGCAAGGCACTGGGCTTCCCGCTATGTAGACTCTAGTTTGATACTCATAACATCCCACGAGAAGCCCCCTGATGCCTGGAGGGCAATTGAGGCTGAGAACAGCCAAGTTATTTGCTGCAAGGGCCACTAGGAATGGCTGGGCCCGCAAGCCTAGTTCTCTGTCCTGAAACGGCCCCAGCTCATCGGGAGGAAAGGGAGCTATGGGCTCTCGGGCAACGAGCCCCCTGGGCGCAGTCTTCAGAGCTGCGCAGTGGTGTTTCTGTGAATAGTAAATGTGCTACGACGCCGAACACAGAGGCCAACATGTGAGATCGATAAATAGGCCTATGAGGGTAGCCAGACTCAGTGAATAAAAATACAGGAAGTTCAAGTAAATGCAACTTCAGGTAAACAGCAGTTTCTTTTTCTTTTTTAAAGATTTTTACTTATTTTTAGAGAGAGAGAAAGGGAGAGAGGCAAGAGGGAGAGAGGCATCCATGTATGGTTGCCTTTCACCTGCCTCCAGCTGGGGACCTGGCTGGGGACCTGGCTGGAGACCTGGTTATGTGCCCTGGCTGGGAATCAAACCACTGACCTTTGGGTTCACAGGCCCGTGCCTTATCCACTGTGCCACCAGCCAGGGCTGTTTCTTAGCTTAAGTATGGCCTATGAAATATTTTGGAGATACTTATATTGAAAATCATTACCCCTTACAATATTCGAGATATACCTACACTAAAAAAATATTATCTACCTGAAATTCATATTTAGCAGGGCATTCTGTATTTTATCAAACACCTCCCCCCCCAAAAAAAAAGTAAATTTGGAATGGTGTGCCCTATGACAAATGCCAAGATACTTCCAGAAAGCACACATTATTTTTTTTTTAGATATTATTTATTATTTTTAGAGAGAGGGGAAGGGAGGGAGGGAGGGAGGAAGAAAGGGAGAGAAACATCAATGTGTGGTTGCCTTTTGCATGTCCCCAACTGGGGACCTGGCCTGGCCTGCAATTCAGGAATGTGCCCTGACTGGGAATTGAACCAGCGACCCTTGGACTTGCAGGCCAGCGCTCTATCCAGTGTGCCACACCAGCCAGGGTCAGCACTCAGTATCTTGAGTGCTCACCCTGGAGAAGCCTAGGCTCCATCAGAGTTGCTTCACTTGATTCAGATTTCCTGTCTCCTCTGGTTGAAGTAACTTGGGTCTTGTGTGGGCTCATGAGTGTTTGCCGAGTGCTAACTTCCAGAAGCTGCCAGGAACTTGTCAGCCTTACTTTGGTGCATCCCCAGCTTGGCTGGACAGTAGCATTACCTTAGTTTCTTTTAAAACATCTGATATTCAGGGTACAGCTGAGACTGATGATGTGAGACCCTCCAGTGTTGGGCCAGGCATGAGAATTTGGAATTCTTCCCACATGATTGTAACGCACCATGTTGGGGGAGAGTCACCTCTGGGGCTCACAGACCCTGTGCACAATCATTGGCTGAAGCATGGTGATCTTAGAGCCCCCGAGTCCAGGCCAGGACATTATTCTGGACATTTTGTCCCTTTCGTGGTCATCTCCGCTATCGCAACCCCTCACCTTCCACATGGCTGAGTTGGGTTCTTGATAGAACTGCAAAGACCGGGTGTGATAGCTTCTGACAGAAATGTGTCCAGGCACATTTTTTTTGTAGGTTCTACAACTGGGGCCTGGAAATGGTTATTGAGCTGCTAAAAGATGCCTTGAAGATTTCATGGCCATTTCTCTTTGGTCATGTGCTGACAGAGCTGGCCTCCCATTCGGCAGGGCTTGAAGCAGTTGCTCAGAGAAGGAAGTGAGCTGGTCATGATGAAAATATTTGTGTCCTGAATCACCATGTGCCAGGCACTGTCTGGGATGGTCTCCAGGAAAGGCAAGGAGGCACAGGACCAGCCCCTGACCTCACAGTGCCGTGATGTTGCAGAGAAAGACCTTTAGACCTTTGGGAAACAGCCCAGCTGAGGTTTCTTCCTGCTGCCTCACCAGATAATTCCTGGCTTACAGGACAGTTTCAATATATTTTAGCTTTCCTAGGTATGAAATGTAACAATTTGCATAACTTAGCTGTGGATTTGTAAAGTCAAGTGCATAATGGCAACATGCATGGCTGGATATTTTCACAAGGGCAGGTTGATTCACCCGCTTGGGCCAGTGTGTTTTATTGAATTATTGGAGTTCTAACTGATTGCTGAGTGGAAAGGAAATGATTACTTTCGTGGAGAGAATAATACACTTCCCATGCTTTAACCTCAGTGTTTAAAAATTCAAATTTTCATAATGACGTTGTGTTGCCTTTACGAGAAGTCAGTCATTATGTAATAAGATGTTGATTGCTGAAACTACAAATTGCTTTCTTTTAAGAACCTCAGTCTCACATAATAAGAGTAGGAGTTTATCAAAGCAAGTAGCATATGCTTTTCCTCTGTTTTCATTTGGCTGTGGAAAAACTTCTACCTGCTGCTTTAAATTGGCAAAGAGAACAAACACCTTTTGTTCTAAGCCCACCCCCAGCTGGAAGGAACCAGCATCAACTGACAATAGAACAATACCATGTCCCAACTGAACAAAGCCAAAAAGGCAATAGGCAGATTGTTCTGTCACCAACCTCAAACCAATTCTTTTTTTTTTTTAATTTTATTTATTATTTTTAGAGGGAGGGGAAGGGAGAACAGGAGAGAGACATCAGCGTCTGGTTGCCTTTCACCTGCCTCCAGCTAAGGATCTGGCTGGAGGCCTGGCTTGCAACCTGGTTATGTGCCCTGGCTGGGAGTTGAACCAGCAACCTTTGAGTTCACAGGCCCGCGCCAATCCGCTGTGCCACCAGCCAGGGCATCAAACCAATTCTGTGTGGTCTCCTGCTATGTTTTAAGACTTGAGGGGGCAAGAACCATCCTTATTGTGAAAATGATCTTATTAAATACAAAGTAGGCTACTGGGAAAATCAGAGGTTCCTTTGAGCAGCATTTTGGAGACCAGTGTTCCTTTTATTGGAGCACAGAAAGTTGGTGACAACAGATTGTGGTCTTCGGAGGAGAACAGAGGGCTCAGTGATGCAGGACCACCTGCATCTCCCAGGCCAACTGGCTGTTCGGACAAGCTGCATTCCAACCTGCAGGAGGGTGCAGAGGATGTTTCACCTGCTCATACTAAAAATACAGAAAAATAACTACAGCCTAAGTCTCACCACACCCTGAAATTCACTTCACTTTTTTGTTTGTTTTATTCTCACCAGAGGATATGTGTTTCCAATTGCTTTCAGAGAGAGTAGGAAAGAGAAAGAAACATCAGTTGGGTGCCTCCCATATGTGCCCAAAATGGGGATTGAACTTGCAATCTCAGCATGTGCCCTGATCAGGAATTGAACTCACAACCTTTCTGTTAGAGGCAGCGCTCCAACCAACTGAGCCATCTGGCCAGGGCTAGTTCAACTTTGTTTATAGACATGTTGGATGACCAGGATGGGGGTTCCTCGGTCATTTTTCTGGATGAAATTATTTCAATTTAACAGTAGATTAATATTTTGAATAGACTTAAAGCCAAGCATTTATAAATCTTGATGCAACTTTGGAACCATGGATAACTTTCGGAGAGAGGCTGCAACATAACCTACATAGAGTCTGAGAGTAGAAGGAAGCAAGAGGGAATTTGGTCTAGTCCCCAAATTAGAGTGCCTGAGTGGGAATGGCAGACCCTCGTGCTGATGAGCTGCACCGGAAGGCTCCCTGTTGAGCTGGGACCAGCTCCAACCCTGGCCTGGCCACTGGCTGCCGGGTCCGCTCTGCTTGTCCGTCACGGGGCAAGGCTAATGTGGCACTCACCTGGGGAGCAAAGCTTCAAGGGGGCCACAGAACGCTGTCGTGAACGTAAAGAATAACAATATTTTGAAAAATGAAAATGCAGCAAAATCCAACTGGACCAATTATCCACGTTTTAGATAAAAACAGAACTCGACATGGGTGACCGTAGAGTAAGATGAATAGGGCAGGGTTATGTAGGTGCAGAACAGAGCCAGTCTTTATATAAGATGTTGATTTCCGGGCCACTGGTTATTCATAGTTATTCTTAGGGTTTCGTCCACACACAGCTGACAGCTCGGGAATTCCCACCACCTGGCACTCCCTCTGCATCCCAGGCCTACGCGAGAAGAGGGCCTCAACCTTGCTCCCGCCATCTCACTTCGTTCTGCTTTGCCTTCTAGTTAGAGGCCGCAGCTCCTTCACTCGAGTACAGCCCCACTTAAGACAAGGATCTTGTTTCCCTTGCTTCGGAATCCGCAGATCTAGCATCGAGTGTGGGACTTACTTGTAATATACTTCAGCCTCAGCGCACCTTCACCGCCTCTGGCTTTCCCTGTGTGGACACTCGTAGTATCTTGCAAGGCTTGGTTTGTTCATCCAGTGACAGCTGTGACTTTGGCAAAGCCTGTCCACCCCATGAGTGAGCCAAATGAATGGAGATTAGCTACCAAGCAGCATGGTGGTTTTTTAGAGCTCAGCTTGGTTATAGGTAAAACGGGTTTATTAATTAGTGGTAACTTCATGACAAGTAACCTCAGTAGTCCAGAGTATCTTGGGTGGATTCTTGGCACAGGACCTTCCCAGTTATCAGTCGGGTCTGTGACATCCATTTCTAGAGCTTGAGTACTTCTCAAGCTCTCTGTTTATTGGCAGAATTCAGTTCTTACAGATTGTAGGCTTGAGCTCTCCATTTTGCCCCTCCATTTTCAAACCCTCAGTGGCACACCGAATCCTTCTCAGGTCTCAAGGCTCTCTGGCTTCCTCTCATTCCTTCCTTTTCTTCTTTTAAGGGCTCATGTGATTCTCTGGTGCCTACTAATCCAGGATAATCTTCTGTTGTGTTTTTTTTTAATCCTCATGCAAGGATATATTTATTAATTTTACAGAGGGTAGAACGAGAGAGGGAGATGGACAAATTGCCTTCTATACATGCTCTGACTGGGGAATCGAGCCCACAACCCAGGTGTGTGCCCTGAGTGGGGATCAAACCTGCAACCTGTACACAGGACAACATTCCAACCAATTTAGCCACTCAACCAGAGCTAATCTGGACTTGATCCTCCCTCATTAATTTTATTATTTTTTAATTTTTAAATATATTTTATTGATTATGTTATTACAGTTGTCCCACATTTCCCCCTTTTTCCCCTTCTACCCAGTACCCCCTTCCCTCCAGCAACCGCTCCCTTAGTTCATGTCCATGGGCCATGTGTGTAGTTCTTTGGCTTCTCTGTTACCTATGCTATTCTTAACATTCTTCTATCTTGTACCTACCAACTATGCTTCATAATTCCTGCACCATTTGCCCCTTTCTCCTCCTTCCCCTCCTAGCTGATAACCCTGCAAATGATCCCCATACCTATGATTCTATTCCTATTCTAGTTGTTTCCTAAGTTTTAGTTTTTTAAGATTCAGCTGTTGATAGTTGTTTGATGTCATTTTAATGTTCATAGTTTTGATCTTCTTTTTCTGAAATAAATCCCTTTAACATTTCATGTAATAATGGCTTGGTGATGATGAGCTCCTTTAGTGTTACCTTGTCTGGGAAGCACTTTATCTGCCCTTCTATTCTACATGATAACTTTGCTGGATAGAGTAATTCAGCTTGTAGGTCCTTGCTTTTCATCACTTTGACTACTTCTTGCCAGTCCCTTCTTGCTTGCAAAGTTTTGAGACATTAACTGATAGTCTTATGGGAACTCTTTTGTAAGTAACTCTCCATTCTTCTCTTGCTGCTTTTAAGATTCCTTATCTTCAACTTTTGGCATTTTAATGATGATTGTCTCAGTGTGGTCCTCTTTGGGTCCAACCTGTTTGGGACTTTCTGTGCTTCCTGGACTTGTATGTGTATAGACTTCATAAAATTAGGGAAGTTTTCTTTCATTACTTTTTCAAGTAAGCTCTCAATTTCTTTTCCCTCCTCTTCTCTTTCTGGAATCTATATGACTTGGATGTTGGCACTTTTGGAGATGTCCCAGTGTTGTCTTATATTATCCTTTGTGTTGTCATTGTTTTAAGTCTTGTTTCTTTTCCCTATTCTGGTTGACTGTTTATTTTTTCCTTATGCTCCAAATCATTGATTTCAAGCTTGGCTTCCTTCCTACACTGTTGGTTCCCTGTAGACTTTTCTTTATTTCACTTAGTGTAACTTTCATTTTTTAAAAGGTTTTATTATCTTCAGATGGAAAGGCAGAGAGGGAGGAAGAAAGGGAGAGAAGCATCAACGTGTGGCTGCCTTTCACCTGCCTCCAGCTAAGGACCTGGCTGGAGACCTTGCTTGTAACCTGGTTATGTGCCCTGACTGGGAATCGAACCACTGACCTTTGGGTTTACAAGCTGGTGCCTATCCACTGAGCCACACCAGCTAGGGCTTGACTTTCATTTTTCCCTTTATGTTGTTCCTATACTCGATGATTCTCTGACCATTCTGGTCACCTGTGTTTTTCACTCTTCATCGGATAGGTTGGCTATCTCTGTTTCATTTAGTTCTTTTCTGGGGTGTTATTCTCTTCTTTTATTTGGACCATGTTTCTTTGTCTCAGTTTGGCAGCTTCCCAGTGTTTGTGTAGAAGATAGAGCTGCTTTGACTCCTTGTAAAAGGCACCTGTAAGTCGTGTGGTGTGGACCCTTAAGTAATTGTCAGGGTGGGACCACCTGCTTCACTGGCTCTGTTGGTGGGTGGAGCTCAGAGAGGGGACTGTGCAACTGAGTGGCTTCTGAGGGCCTGCCTTGCACTTGCCCAGTTTCCAGTCGCTTCACCTATTCCCTGTATGTGACTGGTGCCCTCCTAGCTGTTGCCCTGGTGGTGACAGAGTGGGTGAGTTTATATACGTGTTAAAACGAGTTGGGCCCTTTGAGCAAACTTTTCTAAAAATCTGGCACTTACTTACACTGCCTCAACCTCCATGGGTTTTCACAGCCAGAAGTTATGGGGATTTATCTTTCCAGTGCTGGATCCCAGGGCTCTGCAGTCTGGCCCGAGTCTGGGGTCATTTGCTCCCTAGGTATCCCTCCCAATTTTCATCTACCACATGAGTGGGGGCATGACTGTGCCCTTTCAGCCAGTGCTGTCATTCCATGCCACACCATGTATCCTCACCTCTCTACTCCTACCTGCCTGGATGATCGTTGCTTCTTTTAAGTCCTTGGTTATCAGACTTCAATACAGTTCAATTTTCTGGCAGTTCTGGGTGTTACTTGTTTTGAAATTTAGTTTGAATTCTTTTTGTGGTTGTGTGAGGAGGTGAAGCGTTTTTGCCTACACCTCCACCTCCATCTTGACTGGAAGTCTAGTCTTTCCTTTTGAAACTCAGGTAATTAACGATGTTAGTTATATCTGTAGAATCTCCGCTGCCATCTAGCAAACCACAGCCTGTCTCCTGAAGGTGAACTCATGGGAAACACCCTGTGATTTGCTGTTCTTGCTGGTATTTCAGGGATTAACCACCCTTGTGATCTCCTTGCCTGCATTCTCTAAGGTATTTGGCAAGATCAGGGTCATTTAGAAATCACTGTTGTGAAATCCTGCAATGTCATTTTCTGTGACTAGAGCAAAAGCTTTTCTTTGGGAGCTGAGGAAAGGCATCCTGAGTCCCAAGACTGCATGCCCCATCTGGTCAGTAGGCATGATGTATCCTTCATTTCTGTGTCTCCTGATGGGGCCCATGGGAGACAGTCCAGAAATGCTTATTGGGAGAAATGAATTGATCCATCCTGAGCATCTTTTGTTAGGAATTTTTGAACCAGTATTTATAATCACCACATCCTACCAGCTGTTTTCATATTTCCTCAAATGCTGGAAGGCATCCTCTGATTTCCAGGCTATATATCTGTGAGCAAGTCTTATCATAAATAGCTTCTGAGAGAGCTGGATGAAATGTTTGCCTAAAAAATTTCTTTCCTAATCATCGATGCCAATGTATGCATCTGTTTCTCCTTCTCATCAGCACTCACGCTTCCCAGTCTTACACTAACGGCTTCAAATGTCTGTGTGAGTACTAGAAATTGAATTTATGTGCTTAGGTCTGTTGTTAATCTTGGAATCTATTTTATTTTAACTCAATTGTTTTATCAACTATTTGTAACATCTCTTATCCATTGTATAAACCTCCCATTGCCATCTAGGACAAGATCTACAAAACCTAATATTTATCCCCATATCAATTCATATACAAACATACACACACTCACCCTCACCCTCACTCTCTGAGTCACATAAAGTCCATGAAGGACAATTGGCTACAGTTTCAAAGTCAAGATTATAGTAGGTAATGTTGCCCAGCAATGTTACGCTTGGTTTTGAACTAGATTTATTTTTCTTTCTGTTTCTTCAAATGTCATTCTGTGACCCTGAAGTGAAAAGCAATACTAATAGTAAAAGCTACACTCTTGGTACCTTAATCCACCAGAAAAGGTAGAGAGATGTGTCCATCATGGTTGCTAGATGTGAAATTTCTGGTTGCTTGAAAGACATATCCTTTATCTTGCCTTTAGTTACCAGGTGACTTAAAATTTATAAATTATCATTAGCCTGTGAGTATGGTTAGTGTGCCTTTCCAGAAATCTGCATTAGTCTGGGTTATGATGACCAAAAGTCTCTGCCAAGTCATACCAAGATTATGTTCTGAGTGCCTGAACAAAGGCACATAGCAAAATTAACCATGCAAAGGTAATTTCCAAAGCATGCTAGACAGCTGGGGCAAATTTAAAGGGAAAAAAAAGCAGCTCTGTTATAGCATTGTCTTTGCAGCTCAATCAGCTGTGAGGGGAAATGTAAAATTAATTGTAGCAAGAGACTTGCTTTCCCTCACCGCTGGTAGTAGGTCCTTTTAATGAGACACCATGTGTCCTGGTAGCCACTCATTATTATGTTATATGACACTATACACTTTTTTTTGCCAGTGGGCTATTTTAGAGCTTGGATTTAATGTTATACATCAAAGATGAATTAAAGCTATGATGGCCCGTATTCCTGAATCCATTGCAAATAAAGGCCCTTGGAGCAGTGGCTTTTCAGCATAAAGCTGACACACCACAGTGCATCTGGTGATCATTTTTCCAGTCTTCAAAGTTGCTGATTGAAAGAGAACAGAGAAGCATGGCAGAGTCAGCTCACTGAACGTCGCCGTCACCCGGCATTATGTGGGTGCAGATGCAAGCTCGAAAAAGGTGCCTCTGTCAGCACAAGACACCACAGCATTCCGTGCGTGTGTCAGCGTGCGGACAGGACGTTGGCTGGAAGTCGCGATGCTCGCAGCAGTGCAGGGGTGCCGGCAGCGCTCCGGCAGTGAAATGTAAGCTAGCCGTGTAATAGAAGCTCCGGGAATGCAGAAGGTCCCTCCCCATTAGGCATTCTCCTCGTGTTTCACATAAATGCGTCCTGTTCTCCGGAGCGGATGAGCAGTGCATTTGCACTGGCTCATTCAAATTGAATGCTGGTAAAAGGAGAGTCCTGAGTGCACAGAGCAGTCTGGCATCTCCGGAGGCAGGAGCGAGGTGGAGCTGTCACCCGTGCTCTCTTTTGTTTATTGGATGTTCATTTGCTGGACTCACGCACGCCCGCAGCACGTTGCAAAGAGACTCCGGTGGGCCGTCCGATGCCTGCCCGGCACAGGTGACTGTGCACCTCTGCCTGGGCTTTTCTGGGTGCGAAAGTTCAAGGCTTCATCCGTGTCTTCACCTGTTGTCCCCCCGCCTGGTGCCAATAATGCTTTGCTGGGAGAAAGCCCCTCCACAGAGGCAGTTTGTATTGTATTTTTCTTTTGTTCTTTATCCAGGCTGCAGCTTTAACTTTGTCACAGCAAGTGTGGGGAGAGGGAGCCTGCCCGGAGCTTTTTGCAACGTGATTTTTCCATTAGTTTTAACCAGCGCTGAGCGTGCCCAGCAGCAGGGCTCGCTTGCTCTCTAGTCATGTGCTGTGAGGAATAAAGACGCTGTAGGGCAGTGAACCTGAACTTGGCCCGTTCATCCATACTGCATTGAGTGATTGCATGGAGTGGAGTCAAATGCCACTTGGGGGTGAAGAGACACATCATCTTGCATTTCCTGGATACAGTAGGAAGGGCCCTTGACAGAGTCCAGTAATTAAAAGGTAAACCATGAAGTGCATGCCATCTGTGGGGACATGTGGACTGAGGCGGGGAGGGACATTGCAAGGGGAAGAGGGAATTATGTATCATTTTATCTGAATGGTACGTTTGCTAGATTTTCGTGACCAATGGATCGGTAGAAGATAGGGAGAGATTTTGTTGTACTTTCAGCTGACTTGTGGTGGATTCCAGAAGTAACTTTTTTACATACGGATGATGACTCTTCTTGTCCCCAAGTACTCAGAATGTATTGGACTTCTGTCTCTGAATGAAGCAGGAGAGTTCTCAGTGGGGGTTCTGGGGCAAAGAAAGGTTTGACCAGAGAAGCGAATGAGTGTATTCCTGACTGTCTCCATTTGCTTTCAGTTGAAATCTCTTACTGAAAATTCGTTCGGTGTTTTGCTGTAGTGGTTCTGCTTTTTTCCCCCTTCCTAAAACCTACTAAGAAGTGGCTTTCAGAGATACAAAAAGACTGGGAAATGTGACAGTTTTCTCAAGTCCCTTTCTAAAGGTTTATATAGTTTCCATCATCCTTTAGGGGAGAATGTTCACAAGAAGGTAGAATTCTTAGTTGAAGCACATCATCTGCTTATTGAAATTGGGTACTGTCTTTTGTAAATCCTTGTCACATTGGCTGCCTTAGGACTCTGAAATAAGCAGTGTATTGGCAATATAGTATGCAAGTTACTGATGGATTTTGCGACTGTACTAAGCTCGTGCCTAGTAAATCTTCAGCCCAGCTCTTTTATAAGCTGCATTAAAATAGAAGGGTAGATTTTAAAATTAAATTAATTATTGTATTTGCCCCTGAGGAACTGACATGCAGTTCTGTGGACATGTGGACAATGTGAGCCTGTTGCTTTTCACAGGCTGTTCACATAAGTTGCAATTTTTAAATATTCCTATTCTTTAGACCCTCAGGGTGTTTTTTCTACCACCCCATACAACTGAATTCCTTAAATAGATGTGTCATTTCACACTCAAATTAAATCATGCATAATGGTTATTTGTGATCTGTTATATATGTTTACCCATTCTATACATATCCAAGTTATAGATTGATTATACACACATGCATATACATTTCCCAGAGGATTTTGTTCAAAAGCTTTGGTGGGGAGCAATGCTATTCAGCAGCAGCAGAGTTAACAAGACTTAGAATAGAGCATTCTTGGCATCCACATGCATGCTCGCAAAATGAAGAGAAGTGCTCAAGGCTGCTAGCTCCAATGGTGCTGCACTTGAGAAACAATGCTGGTGATTACCCAGGGATTCATCCCAGCATGCCAGGTAGATCATCGCTTCTGTGCCAGCGACTGCATCTGGTCTGAGGATGACACGATGGAATGGGACAAAGATTTAAAGGAGGCAATGGAAAATCTTTGGGACCAATTGATATGAGAAATAGAGTTTCTAATAGAGTGCTTGCTGGCACCAGGACAAACATCATGGTAACTTAATAGAAAAGACAATTTCTATTGGTTGATGGCAGATTTTTCATGATTTTGAGCCAATAAAACTATGCTTATCAGTCTTTTTGGTTTATGTATTTAATTCCTTACCAAGGTACCAGTTAGAGTTTTCCAAGGAGTATTTTTTAGGGAGGTTTAAATGTATGAACATAAAGTTTCATGGAATATTTTATAGTGAGGTGTCAAAGAAAGTAGCAAATATGTTATAAAACAAAAGTTCCTGAATTTTTAGAAAAGCAGTTTTGGGGAATGAGTACAGAGTTTATATAAGGGTGGAGTGTAAGAGGATTCCAACCAGTTTTCCCTCATTTTCAATTGTTATTGAAATGTTACAATCTTAAAAACTCTGACTGGAGTATGTATAGATGTCAAATAGTTGAAAATAGGGAAAAGAAGCTAGGTCTGTATTCTAGAATGGTTAGCTACCTTGGATGAGCAATTGAGGTTCTGTTGTGTGGAGTATTTTGCTTAATCTAAGAAACGTCTGCTCCCTTGAAGAAAAGCGTCCACGATTCCATTGGCCCCAAATTTGCTGCAGTCAATATTTCTTTGAGGGTCCAGTCTGACCTGTCTGGTTAAAAGAGACAAGAAGAGTTTTGTGATGCTGGAAGTCAGCAATGTCTGTGCTTGAGTTATTTCCTAGATTGAGTCACCAGAGCAATTGTGATCTTATATTTACAGAGCCATGTTTTGTGCAGAGCTCTGAGTGTTATTAGGCATTATCTAATTATCAGAATGCCACAGAGAAAGAGCTCACGCCAGCTCCACTCTCAGTTGGGATGACAGAGAGACCAGGGGTAAAGCAATTTATCCAAGCTGATTCAGAAAACCAGTGACACACAGCTAGGTGAGCTCGGTGGATGTGTCTGGGCTTTTTCACTTAAGACCCCTTACTATACCAGTTCACTCTCACTGTGACCCTGGGGTTCTCTGCCCAAGGGGAATGTGTTCTAATTGAACTTCATGGACTTGAATCCCAACAATTTATGGTTGTAGGATTGCACTGACCTGCCCTGTATCTAAGATGACCAACTGGAGGGAAAGAATATGCCTGTGGGTTGGGAAACTGGAGTCACAGAGTTAGCAAATATCACTAATGTGTTTACAACTGATGGAGAAAGTGGTGGGACATAAGAATTGCCTATGTTTAGACTTGAAAATCATTTGCTTCCCCTCCAGAAGCCCATCAGCTGGAAAGGGAGGACTTAGGATGCTTTCTGTCCCATGATACAGGAAGCATAATACTGACAGCCAGGATGCACGATTCCTTAAAAAGTGCAGCTTTTAGACATCAATACATGCTAAGCTTGCTTGTTCAAAGTCGAATTTAAATTATCGAGGATTCTTTTTTTTTTTTTTTTTTTTTTAAGATTTTTATTCATTATTTTTACAGAGAAGGGCAGGGAGGGAAAAAGAAAGGGAAACATCAGCGTATGGCTGCCTTTCACCTGCTCCAGCTGGGGACCTGGCCGGGGACCTGGCCTGAGACCTGGCTTGCAACCTGGTGATGTGCCCTGGCTGGGAATTGAACCTGCGACCTTTGGGTTTGCAGGCCAGTGCCTTATCCACTGTGCCACCAGCCAGGGCTTATTGAGGAGTCTGATGAAGGATTCTCATACACTCTCCGTGAAGACTTACTCTCTTTATTAAGTGCTTATTCTGGAAGAAATTGTGTCCAAGTTACACGGTAAGAAAATGACTTCACTCACATGGAAGTTAATGCCTGTCCCATATTTTTGTATCTTGATTTCTATTTTGAGATAGGCACCAAAGCATTTGCTACTAAGCACATTATTTAGATCCAAAAGTAGCTGGATGATAAAGCAAGGGCTCTCCAGAAGACCATTACCAATTGAGACTCTCTGGCTGGTCAGGTTGAAAATGCTCTATGAAGCAGTAATCTAGAGGTAAGAGTTTGGGCAGATGGATCCTAGAGGAAAGTTTGTAACATGGTTTAACTATCCGAGGGGACTAGATACAATCATCTGCAAGAAGGCCTTAGCCCATGGTGTGGTACCTAATGTCACCCTCACATGCAGCACCTTGGGTAAGGGGACCAAGCTGGGACTAGAAACAGAGCCTTTGGGGTGGCGAGGACCCGTCCTGGAGACTTTCTGAGAGGGAGGAGGGACCCAACAACCAGGAAACAATAAGATCTACGTGACATGGAACCAGTCCAAAGAATCCAGCAAGACTTGGGTGCTGAAAGTTTGAAGGCTGTCAGGGAACCTACCTCTTTGCAGCTCCAGTGCAAAAGCTGATGTGCTGCCTGAGGGTTTCTGACAGCAGAACTTAAAGGTCCCTCAGAAGTCAGGTGGAAAGGCCGCAAGAAACATCAGAAGAGGGAAAATGGGGAGCAGAGAGAGAACTCCATTAGGTTGTGTTTGTGGGTGCTGAATTAAGTAGCTCAGACCCCAAGAGGGGTGGTGATGATGGGGTAACTCAGAGGTCAAGGACAGAGATGGAAAGGAGCAGCCCAGCAGAGACTTACGACTCTGGGAGAGCCGGGAAGTGGGGAAGGGGCACAGAAGGATGTGTTGAAGTCCTCAGTCTCAAGTACCTGGCGTGCATTATGTGCTTGCATAGGGTAGCCTGTAACCATTCTTTTCTGAACGGCTGCTTGGTGCTGCTTCCATAAAATGGCCTCTGCTCCTCATCCCAACCCCAGCACTCCCTACAGCTGCCTCTTGCTTTGTCTCGATCTTTAAGCATGTTCCTTAAAGTAAACCTTGTGACTTACTATGTTTCCTCTGCCTTGGTAGCAATGACCTTTTTTAAAAAAACTGCCTTCTCCCCAGAGCCCAATGCAGTGTCTTTCACTTACTGGGAAATGTCTGTTGAATGAATGATGGGCTGCCAGCTCCTTCATAGCCCCTTCTGGAACTTTCCTACTTGACCTGTGCTACTTATATTCTGTGTTCCACCTTTCCCCAAAAAGAGATTCCAAACCCTTCCAGGTAGCAAATTATGTCACACTAATTTTTTAAAACTCAGTGAATAGCATAGCACTTTAATCTTCTGGAAGTATTTAATAAGTATTTACAAAATTGAATTTACACACCCCAAAATAGGACATAATTGCTCTCATTAAAATTTTGTAGTCATACTCATTGAAGCCATAGCTCATACATAGAAAAGTCTCTTAACAATAAAAGAATTCATTTCAGGCCATGGTTCTCAAACAAGGGTGATTTTTGCCTCCCTGTCCCCATAGGGTGCTTGAAACTGTCTGGAGACATTTTTGCTGTGGCCTCCATGGTGTGTGGGCTGCTGCTGGCACCTAGTGGATAATGGACGCTGCCCAGCACCTGACAGAGACTCACCCAGCCACAAGTGTCAGTTGTGCTGAGGATGAGAAACCCCGATGTGTAATCAAACTCTTACCACGTTACCTTAGAATGGATTTTATTCTTTGTCCACATCTGCCCCTAAACTCTGTGTTTCTGGGTGGCAGTGTTTCATCATAGTCACATTTGCTGCTTTCCCAGGTGCAGCATAATACCTGGCATGTACATAAACATTTTCATAAGTGACAGCTGCATTGATCAATGAATCAATGAATGTTAATGCCAAAAAAGGGAACTCCAGTATCCTCTTTAAAATATTATCATTAGAAACTGCACATGCAATCAAGACCCCAACATTAACTAGCCAAGGAGGTCAGTGTCAGGTTTTGAAAGCAGAGACAGAACAGTCCCACATTCTTGTCTTTATGTAAAAAATCTGCTGCACTGCACCTCACAGCAGGTTAGCAATGACAGGGACCCACGGAGTCATTCACCTCAAAACTAAGGCCTCACTGTTAAATGGCAGATCTCTGGGAATTGTTTCTAACGTAGTCTTGGCATGCTTTCATTATTCTTCATTGTCTCTGTTGCATCAGCACGATAAAAATTGGTACAACAGATTGCTCGTAATGATTATATGAGGCACCATCCTGATGTACTATTGAATGGAACACATTAAGATGTCTTTATAGTAGTGGAGAATTTGACCTTAAATTAATATGTCGGCATTACCATCATTAATGTAGAATTTATTATAATGGAATGTCAGGGCTGGAGGCATTCCGAGTGGGGTGCGGGGTGCAGCCCTCAAGAGCTGTGTCTACAGACACAGACACGGGCACTGGGACCCGTCGTGCTACGCGCTCCTCCACCCCAGCAGTGGTTCCCAAAATGGAATCGTAGTCGCACAGGACATTACGGGAAAAGGGGGTTACACGGTCAGATAAATTTAGAAAATGCAAGGGTAAACAAAACGGGGCTGGTACTTTTGCCAGAGGACGTTCAGCGCTTTTCGTAGCATGTGGTGCGCCTGCCCGAGAGGATGCTAAGGGCGCCGCTCCTCCCAATCAAAGGCACTGGGCTGCTTAGGCTCTGGGGAAGCTTTTCAGGTCTGCTTTTCAGTGGTCCATGTTGTGTCCCCCCCACCCCACCCCCACCTTCTTTGTGTCTTTTTGAGAAAGCTGTCCAAGAAGTTCAAATCAATATATTCTATTTCTGTTGGTAAGTCTCCCAGTCACAAGCCAAGGTTTCCGGGAAAGCCATTCCTTTGACCAGACTTGCAGTAGCAGGTACGGAAGCCTCATGAAGCAGAAAGACACTGGGCTCCAAGCGGGGTGTCGCCTTGGCCAGCCAGCTAACATCTGTCACCTATCGAGGAGCTCAGATGTGAGCTAAGTGTCCATAAGGAACTCCAGTGGGATCAGGAGTATAATAAGGCTAGTGAGTTTAAAGAACGGATCTGTACAGTGCAGCTTTGGAGCAGTTGTGTGTAGAGGGCAGTTCAGTTCCTGGCCTGCTGCCTGATGATTGCACATTGCTAAGAATACAGATGTTATTCTGTGATGCCGAGGATCTCCGTCACCCTTCCATTACTGTGTGCACGTGTCGCAAGGTGAACATTGCAATCGACTTGAATGTCTAATAAAAGTATTCTGCAGTGGGGCAGCACACCAACAAAATTTGCCCTTTACATACCGAATTTTAGAATGGTTACTTGACCACATCAAAAAGAGAAGTTTCACAAATATATTTACTGCAAGAGCTTTTGGCTAATTTTTAAAAAATTGGTAACTTTATTTTTTAAAGATTTTCATTATTTTTAGAGGGGGAGGGAGGGAGGAAGAAAGGAAGTGAAACATCAATGTATGGTAGCTTTTTGTGTTCCTTCAGCTGGGGACCTGGCTGGAGACCAGGCCTGCAACCCAGGCATGTGCCCTGGCTGGGATTTGAACTGGTGACCCTTTGGTTCACAGGCTGGCACTCAGTCTACTGAGCCACACTAGCCAGGACTGCTTTTGGTGAATTTTAAGGAAAGTGTATATGAGCTTGACTTTAAGAACAACAATAATGAAGGAGAATCAAAGAGCTTCTGAGAATTATCCAGATTGGCATTCAGCCAAGTGGTAGATAAAAATCTGCATCTGAACCTAGAAGAGCAACATTCCAGAGAGACAGGATTATCTGAGAAAGCTGTCTCTAGGAGTTTAGAATGGTGCCTTGTTTTTCTCATAATAATTTCCTTTTCGTTGGAACCAAAGGGTTTCAGAAACATTCCCGTGACAGGCAGCCCTTCCCTGTCACAGGAATGTGCACAGAAAAACACAAAGAACAAGGACCCTTTGCTTTAAGGTGAGCTTTGAGTTGCCTTACCTTTTTCTTGTCTTCATTGAACTTTGTGACTTCTGAGATCGCTGAGACCAAAACCTTCCTTAGTCTCTCATGGGAAGAGTGTGGGGTATTTACCTCATGATGGGAAAGAAACCCCCGCCCTTTGGAGTGAAAGCAAGTTTTCAGCACTAAATCTTTCATCCTTTCTTAAAAGAGATTTTATTTATTTATTTATTTTTAGAGAGAGGGAAAGAGAGGGAGAGAAACATCTATGTATGGTTACCTCTCACGTTTCCCCAGCTGGGCACCTGGGCCACAGCCCTGGCACGTGCCCTGACAAGGGATCGAACCAGTGACCCTTTGGTTCACAGACTGGCACTCAATCCACTGAGCCACCCCAGCCAGGGCTAAATCTCGTATCTTCTCAAAGGGGGTCAGTATGGCTGAAATTGCCACCAAATGGAATACCCTCTCTCAAATGTGAAATACAAAGCAACAACCCATTTTTGTGGAAAGCTGCCTGAGGGAGAAAAGCTTGGGAGAGTTGGAATCCAAGTCTGGACCGGATGGTTTACGCAGTGAGTGATGTAGGGAAATGGATGAGCAACCTTCAACTTGACAAATGGGCCTCCTCAAAGCATTTGGCGTCCACCTCTCGTGTGGCTTTGCTCGGCGCTTGTTCGGTAGGTGCACCCCTTACCTCTTCAGTTTGCTTTGAGGAAAGAAAACCAACAGGAGAGAATTATCTGCCGCTTGGCTTGTTTTACGGTAGCCAACTTAGCTTCTCTGCATGAAAATGCCTCCGCAATTCTTGGATTTTTACCTAGTCTGTCTCAGCTACAGAGGGGCCGGGAATTGGGAATTGAAGAGATGCAGCTCGCAGGACAAAGGCTTTTCATCGGTGGTTGTAAATGGAGATGGTGGCAAATAAATGAAAGGGTAAGAAATTTATCGTAAAAAGGGGAAATTGCAATAAAGAGATGATAGCTAATTTTGTAGGGGAGGGAGGCTCACCCTTAAATTCTCTTCATGGGCAATTCTTTATTTTTTAAAGAAATATCCATGTATCACGAGAAGAACATTTGGTGAACATTTATACCAGTTATACTAGAAAGAAGCCAAAACATGCAATTATTGATAAACAGGACAGAAAGGAAAGCTGTTTTTATTTTATTGAAGGGTGTTTTTCTGTACTGTATTTAGTTTTAACCATGTTAATGGGGTTGTGCTCTTCTTTTAATTACCAGGTTAAAAGCATTATAAAACAATAGGGAAGCCATCCTTTCTTTGTCTGAGACTAAAGTCTCATGAAACCAGCAAGCATTTTAGTCACCAAAATTGCAAATGAAACCTCGACAAATATTTCTTTTTCACTGTTTCCAATCCCACAAACATCCCCGGGGGCTCAGGTACATTAAACTTGGGTTAACACCGTTGCAGGCAAACCTGGTGATTAAAGGCTGTTCAGTTTTATTTGACAGCATTAAATCTAAGCCTCTAGGAAATTCTAAGACAAATTAAATAATGTGAAAGCAGCCAGCTGAAAGATGCACAAAGGAACACGAGGCATATTGATTATAAAGTGAAATGAATCTCACTCAGAGGCAGGAAGAGTGCGGGGGAAAAAAAGTTGTAGCTACGAAGAAAGCTTTTTAATAAGGTGTCATGATGGAAGAGAGTTGTTTCAGTCAAGTAAATGTGAAAAACATAATTAAGATGAATTCCTCCTAGATCAACATCTTCCTGGAATTCCCTCGTTTGTGAATTTTAATAAAAATTATATTAATGTTATTTTCCTAATTTGATGTACTTGTATTATTTTAGGAGATTCTGGTTTTTCTTACAATGCACGTATCTGTGGGCTAGGTGAGCAGTATGGTAAGATATGGAACAGATTCTGAGCGCTTCAAATATGTACTGTCCACCCCTTCTTGCCCCTTCCCTTTTTCCTCACGCACATGGTACGCTAGTCTCTGTCATAGCCTGTGTCCATCCGTGGTCAAACCATCTCTTAACTGCCTCAAGTCGCCATTGTGACATGTCTTATGCTAGCTTACATTACACCTATAAAAGGTAGTATAATCATACCAGGAAATACTGTATACTAATGCAAGGAACAAAGTGCTGTTAATACAGACGTAATGTTTGAGTGAAAGAAGCAAGATAAAAGTATGCATACTGCATGATTTCATTTTGATGAAGAACAGACTCAACTTAATCTAGGGAGATGGAAGTCAGAATAATGGTTACTTTGAGGGGTTACTTGCATATTGATTGGGAAAAATCTGTGAGTTAGCATTCTGGGTGTTAGATATTATCCATACCTTGGTACAACTATTGCTTACATGGGTGTATACATATGTAAAAATTCACTGAGCTATATACTTTATGTACTTTATCATATAGGTTAGACCTTAAAAAAAGTTTTTAAAAAATTAATCACATATTTAGATGCAAGATACATTCGAGGAAATGTATAGAAGAGTTTACTTTTTAAGCAAGACAGAATTTCTGAATTGTTTCCACATTGCTGATGAAGCCTTTAACCATAAGTAGTCTCATTGCCATTTTATAGTTTTCCACCAAAAACAGTTCATCATTTGCTCTCCTGCTGCTACTAAGCATGACGGAGCTGAAAGTTAACCCCGGAATTGTGTTGGAGAAATCGTTGAAATTGCACCTCCAGTAGAAGTCAAATTGAAATTTGAGTCTTAGAAATGACTTGCCTTGCTTGTTACATCCCTAGTCTTTGGAGAGTATTTCTAATGCAGTCATCGTAAGTACTGGACTAACTTCAGCTTCATGGTGGAGGAAGCAAGTTTGGCAGGGAATCCAAGGTAGGTTACCAACACTCCCAGCCATAACACTTCATTTGTTTTTTTTCCCTGAAGACGGAATGTAGACAGGACATGAGAAAAACATACAAATTAAATAACTCGTGACTAGTCAAGAGATGAAGGGTTTCTCTTTATTTGCTTATGTCCCCCTTTTTATCTTTCTGGGAGGCTCTCAAAAGCTCCAGTTCATACAAAAGGTTTATAAAATAGTCACTTGCAGTTAGTTCTTTGATCGTTAACAAAATATTTGCTCAGTATTTAATCTGCATTTGTCATGCTCTCTAGAATGGATTATGATCCTAGATAATGCATCAAAATATGTCAACTTCCTTATTATAGTCATTTTTCCCATCACCCGAGAATGGGGCTTGGTCCTTATGATGACATTTGGCACCTCCTCATTTTAGTAAAGACTGGAAATTGATGCTCCTCTCAGGGGCAGTGCTCTGTTCACATATCTATTGCTCAGGAGTGATGAAGCCAAGTCTGACATGAATTACCTGCTAATGTGTCTGCATCTGCGATGAATCACTTTCACTTATGGTGAACTTCCAGGGGCCAATAACTAAATGTTATATATTGTTCAGAAATCCTCTGCTATTTGCTTTCCTCTCACACGTTTCTGGTTTTAATGTAATCGCTCAAGATGTACTTTAAAATGTAATCAAGAGACTGTTGATGGAAATCATCCATTAAATTCATTCCGCCTTGTGTCTCAAACACTTCACTATGTCTCCGTAATCACTGAGGGCTCCAGATCAGCGTGGGAAGAAGCATGGCCACCTTACCCAGCCAGGCTTTGAGAGATGTGGCATCATAACCCCTATCTGAGAGTGAGACCCTCTGAATCTTAGAATCATATACTCTTGTTTTTTAATTTAGATTTCTAATTTATTTTTTTATGTATTATTTTGAGAGGGGAAGGAAGGGAGGGAGAGAGGGAGGGAGAGAAGGAGAGAGACATCCATGTGTGGTTGTCTTTCACCTGCCTCCAGCTGGGGACCTGGCTGGAGACCTGGCTTGCAACCTGGTTATGTGCCCTGGCTGGGAATCAAACCAGTGACCTTTGGGTTCACAGGTTGGTGCCTTATCCACTAAGCCACCAGTCAGGGTGAATCATATACTTCTTAAAAGTTTTGAATTCCCTCAGTAAGGAAAATTCTCACATGAAAGTGATACCCTTACTGTCACTGCACACTGTCATTGCTTCCCATCTTAACCCCTTCCTTATTCATATGATTGAAGTAGGGAAGAGAGAATATCAGCAATCAGACTCCTAACATTTTGGAATGCTACAAATTCCAGTATGGAATTCCATATTGAAATTTGGAACAGGTCTCTTGGTTTTCAAAAAAAAAAAAAAAAAACCCACATAATAGCTCCGGGGGCGACCTCCCTGCTAGCAGTTATGGCCACTTAGAGACGCCTGTGAATAATGAGCCCCCAGGGTGATGGGTGGGCCTTTCAGGACCCCTGCGGCTTCATGATGGCTGGAGGCAGATTAGCCATGGAGCATGTCGACTCGACTCAACGTGGAACAGCCTGGATGGGTGGCAGTGTATTAGCAATTTTCACCCCTGAGTTTGGATTTCTTTGTGCTTGATTCCAGGTGCGGGTGTGCAGTACAGAGCACCCTGTTATGAAGGCTGGGTGCTGGGAGCCTCCATGTCCACAGCCTTTGCTTTTGTTCACAGCCCCTGAGGCAGGGATGACTGAGTGTTCGGGCAGGTCCTGCGCCCCCAGCGTATTGTAGCGTGGTAGTCCCAGCAGCAGGCAAGCCTGGATCCAGCTTGCCACATCTGAAGCATGAAATTCCCTACTTATCTGGCCGTGTTCACAAATTTAACAGACATCTGTTGGTGTAGGTGTTGGGCACTGACCAATAGCAGCGTCGCCTCCAACTGCTGGTGCGAGGCCTAGTGTAGCATTAGTTATGCCCTGCTGACAAGCATGCCGGTAGACTAATTAGCCCCAGGAGGCTTCTCTGGGGAAGTAGAGGGTTGTGGACCATAAGGCCGGCAAGCCCGCCAACCAAGCCTTTCCGTACCATTGCCTTGACCTGGAGAATGAACAGAAATCCCTTTGGTGACGGAAAAGCCATTACGTTGGCCTCCTATGTGTTTCTTTCCTCCAAAAATGATTACTTGAAGTCTGGTTTAATTACAAACTAACAAAGCTTTCATAAAATTAATGGGCAAATTTGTTTCTAGTTATTCATCCAGTAAAGAATGAACTTGGTAATTTCAAAATGATTATGCAGATGTTAGTAATAGGTGTTTCATTCACATTAGCTGGAAAATATCAAATTTCCACCTATGTCCTCTGGGCATCATTTCCCCTGAGAGTTGGAGGCTCTGGAGCTTTTCTCTGTTTTGGCAGTCATTGTGGTTGCATGTTTCATTAAATGTCTATGTAAAAGTTAATTTTGGTTTAAGCTGGGAGCAGTGATGAGTATGGTTTGGTAAGAATACAAAACTGAGCCCTGGCTGGTGGCACAGTGGATAAGACACTAGCCTATAAACCCAAAGGTCACTGGTTCGATTCCCAGCTAGGGCAACATAACCAGGTTGCAAGCCAGGTCTGTAGCTGGAGGCAGGTGAAAGGCAACCATACATTGATGTTTCTCTCCCTCTCTTCCTCTCTCCCTTTCCCCTCTCTCTGAAATAAATATATAAATACATGTGGTTGATCAAAACATAACAAAAAAAAAAAAAGAATACAAAACTGGAGTTTGAGAGCTCCTTCAAGTTAGGCGATGCTTCCAATGTTTGTCTATTTTGTGTATGTTGGGATGGCCATATATTAGAACAAATCCATTTAATTTTCATAGTATAACATCCTATGTGTGCAGCAAAATTGAGTAACAGCTTTTTGTATGAATTTATACATGATTTAGATCATGTTGGCAGCCGTGGCAGATGTGCTCCAAAATCTTAGTGGCTTCACACAAGCAAAGTGTATGTGTCACAAACATACGGTCCAGTATACACTCTAATCAGTCATTCAGGCACCAAGGTTAATAGAGGCCCCGCTGTCTTCAAATCATGGAGATTCTGTGCTTGCTTGGGCACTGATACTCATCAGACAGATGGAAAAAGAAACAGAGAGACTTGTATGTCTTATGACCAGACATGATTTCACCTATATACCACTGCCTACAGTTACATGTCTTCCCAAGATGCAGGGGAGACTGGGAAATGTAGTTCCTGATTGACCAGCTGTGTCCTAACACAACTGTGCAGTATTGAAGGAGGGCATGAATGTTTGGTAGCCAGCTAGCTAACACAAAGTTTTAAAACCCTATCAATGCTAGTAATTATGCTTACAGGCTAGTACATCAATGCCGGTTATATAATTGCTAATATTTTCTGGCTAATAGCATTATTCGCTGACAATTGTCCAGTCTTTGGGGTTCCTTTGTCTCTATACAGTTAAATAACCTTGGCTGCCGTACCCTTAGTGTGACCCATTTTGAAAAGTATTGTTTTTAATTATCAAATGGGTACAATTTGGTACATCAGTTTTCTTAAGTGAACTTGGTCATGCTTAAAATCTGAAGATACATTGTACATTTACCCGTGTCATGGTTTAGGAACCAGGAACAGGGAGTGAACATGAGACCTTAGTTACTTTGTGTGCCATAATTAATTTCAACCGAATTTTTGAAATACTGGCAGTTCCTACAGAGAGACTGAGCTGTTGTGTAAAAGGCGACCCTGGAAGTTGTCCTTGTGAACTAACGAAGGCATTGCCTGCTCCTTTCCCTGAGTTCCTGGGGAGGGGCCCATGGCTGGATGCGGGTGTAGGGGCGTGGCAAGGATGATCGTTGCTTTGTGTAGACTGCCTTGTTCTAGGCGCTTGGCTAGAAGGTTCCCAACTAAATCAATCACTTTAGTTTTATATTCAGCGAGTGTTGTGCTTCCTGGCCTTAGAGAATTATTCCAATAGCCACAGTTAGGTGGCTGGATGTGATGAACATTGAATCGACAGGGACATGAGATTATTATGTTATATGGTCCTAAAATTTCATCTCCCTTTTTGCCATTGTCTGATGAACTTCAGAAAGCATATTTGGTTTTTAAGAAATTACCAGTGTGTGTATGTGTGTGTGTGGGCGGGGGGGCAGTGAGCTATTTTAAAACAAGCGGAAAACTAAAATCCAAAAAAATATGTCTTCACCTAACCTACCATGATTTTACCTGGGATAACTCTGATATTCTTCATCTTGCACGATGTGTGAGTTCTGCTTGTTTTAGTCCTTTCTGTAAGAGACTGTCAGTTCTGCTTTACCTGTGGACCTGCTTCAAAGTTTATTACTAAGCTATTCGTGCTTCCGGTCCACGTGCAGGCCCAGCGTCCTGTACCATCCCATTCCGTCCATCACCCTTCACCTCCCTTCACCTGGCTAACTGCTGCTCCACCTCTGCATCTCAGGACACAGTGTTCCTGCCACAACTATGGTTCTCCTTTGGCCCCGAAGCCTAGCTTAGCCACTACTCCTATATGAGTCTCCAGTGTCCTGCTCCTGCCTCGGAGAAGGAAAGGCAGCCCTTCGTAGGTTCTGTATAGATGTAGACATGTATGTAAGTGAACGTGGGTGTGGGCGGGAGTGAAGAGGTAGATATAGTTGTGAGCATTGTATATGTAGATTTCTTTTTTAACGAAAAGCATCTTCTAAGTTCCTCAAGGCCACAAACTGTGAAAGCAGGATATTTAATCCCATAATATTTATGCTGCAGCCTTCCACATTGACTTTTCACTTGTACTTGACCTCATGTCCTCCTTGGCTGTTTCTTAGGTGCTATCATGCCCCACATCCATCGCTCAAGTCCTCATCTGGAAGGTGTTCTATGGCAGGAAATAAAAAAAGCAACCTGAGAGGGAACTCACTGCAAACGCGCACTTGCTGCCCACAGTCTGTTAGTTAATAGACCCATTTCCTTAGAGGCTTCATAGCAGTGCCCTGCCCTTATATCAAGGTGAAGTGAATTCATGTAAAATAATTAGTAACAGTAACGTTCAGTGATGTTTTTAGAAAGTAAGTCGACCATCTGCTTCTCCATATTTGTCATATTTAATTTACTAAGATGGATTTTTGATTAGAAAACGGTCAACCACTGTATCCTTCTGGGGAATCTGCCTGCAGCAGAGAGAAGGCACCAACTGGTACAGTGCAAAGCCTATGATTGTTGGGGGATGGTGAATGGTAATGGGTTTCCCCTTAGATGCCACCACATGTTTGAATGTAGCAAACATAGGGACATACGTGATTCGAGTTCATTTGGGTTAAAGGAAAAGGACATCTGCAACTGTCATTTCCCAGCTACAAAATGTGATTTTGAGAGCATTACTTTCTGGCATTTTTTGTTTCTACTCTTGACAGGGCCCATTTTGACCCAGGGTCGATGCCAAACTGCCATTTTAATTCATATGACTTTTATGCCCTTCCAGTTTGATGTCCAGTTTGGCTTTCAAACAAGCTGAGGCTGAATATCAAGATGACCTAGGAGTTTATTTTGTTGAAGTAGAACTTGCATTATTACTGTTTCTGTTTTGATAGTTTATGGTCATGCAAGACTTTGTGATGACACCAATTTGAAGAGAATGCTTGGAACTCATGTTTTGACCAACAATTTCAAGAAATGCATACATACCATTCTAAAACTAAAAACCACATCAACCCCTTTTTTCCAAGCATCATAGAAAGGATTAATTCTTGGATTTTGTTGGAAGTATGTAATGAGATGAATATAATTAAATTTAACTTGTGTGCACCTTAGCTTAAGTCAGATCTTAGCTGAATAAAATTTGTAATTAGAAGGAAGTTTAATGTTCAAGTTACAGGTATATTTAATTTTTTCTAGACAAAATGGGCAGCTTAAGTACAGTTGAAGTCAACTCATCCACCAATCTTGTGTGCTTCATTTTAGATAAGACTTGAAAAGCAAGTGAAAATGTCTTTCTCTGTCTCTCATCTCCCTCCTTCCCTCCCTCCTTTTCTCCCTCCCCCTGTGCCTCCCCACCCCTGTCCCCGCTACTCTGGAAGATATATTGTAGTTCTCCAATATCCATTCAAACATGCAAATAAAAATGATCCTACAGATACTGGCTAATTGCAACAGCTCATCGCAGGTTGAGCGAGGATAGTGGGAAGACAGTTTCTTCTAGGAATTTCTGGCTTGTGTTGCTCCCCATTTGTGGTCTTGCTCATGTCCCAGATTCCCCTGCTTCTTGTCCTCAGCACTCTCCCCTGCCTCTGTGAGGCACACACATGCCAGAGGCAGATGCAGGAGCAAGCAAAGGGGGAGTAAATGCCACCGACGTAAGTTACATGCATGAGTTATGCTAGGTCAGATGATGATGAAAGAATATTGGTTTTATACCATTCATCGGTTGGCCTTGAGATACATCATCATATGGCTATTTATCAGCTGTAATGATTTAATCTGCAGTGCCAGATTCATGCATTCCACAAGCAGTCCACTTGCAAAGCAGTGCAAAGTGGTGTTTGATTACTTAATGACACAGCGGTGCTGTCGCCGCTGGGGGAGAGAGGTGAGTCAGCCGGAGCTGTGTTCCTGGCGCTGAGGAGGCAGTGTGCAGGTGACCGCTGGCGCAGTGTGTGTCCCGGCAGGTCAAGCTGTCCTTCCGGCAGGCCAGGCTCCGGAGGATGAGGACCAGGCTACCCTAAGCCAGTGTGGGCCAAGCGCTGTAAGCACCCTGCAAGCTGCCTGTGTGCCATCAAGGCCATGCTTCCCTGGCCCATGCTGGCGAAGGGCACCGGCGGGCTCCCAAGGTGGCCAGGTGGAAGAAGAACAGGAATGCGGGGTGGGGAGCAGGAGGTACAGACCGGCTCGGCGAAGGGCCAGGGCTCCCCAGCCCTTTGTAATCCTGCTTTCTTTCTCTCATGAAGCCTGTTATTGGCGCCCCTCTCCCCACAGCCCCATCTGAGGAAAGGGGACAGAGTGGTCAGGACGAAACACCCTGCGAGTGTATTTCGCATGAGACCTGGCTGATCAGATCTGAAGGAGGAAACCTTCCCTGCACAGGAAAAGACATTCAAAGACCCTGTGTCCGGAAAAAGCTTCATGTGTCCCAGAAGGGAAACACTTGTTTTTTAAAAAGTCCTCACCTGAGGGCATTTTATTATTGCTTTTTCCGAGAGGGGGGGAACGAGAGAGAAAAACATCAATGGAGAAACAAGCTCTGATCAGCTGCCTGTTCACTCCTGGGCCAGGGACCTGACACGCTATGATGGGGATAGAAACTGCAACCTGGACATGCGCCTGAGCAGGAATCAAACTCCCAGCCCTCGGTCTACTAGCAACTGAGCCACCTGGCCAGGGCGAAACATCCGAATTGAAGCTTAAGAGGAGTTTTCCCCTCAGTAGACGGCACCACTGTAGACACTCAGGCCAAACCGCAAGGACTCCTCAGTGCTTTCTGCCTTCCCCTGGCTACTCCCCCCACATCCTATCCCTTAACAAGGTAGAATCAGCCCCTTTTATTTGATCAGTGCCATTAGAAGCCAAGGTCCACCACGAGGGTTCCCCTGAGTCGCTTTTGGGCTTCGTTGCTGCCAAGTTAAAGTCTACAGGCATGTGAACAACTGCACCTAATAAAGACACATTAAAATAACTATTGAAGGAACAAGGGGAAACCCATAGAAAGCAAGGGGGTCACCAGACAACTTTATGTAGAGTACCGTTGTCCCTGAATTCTGAAGAGGCTTTGATTCCCACAGACATGAAGCATCTCTGCTCAGATTTCTGCAGAGTCCTGTCCCCATCATTAACGTGAAGGTCGTGGCGTGATGACGAATTACACCTTGTACCCAGCAGTCTTTGTTTATTTGCATGTTGTCATTATCATGCAATTAATATATCAGTGGCTAAAGACAAAGGAAAAATGATATTTACTGAAATTTCCGTTTTTTAAGGAGCCGAACATGAAATTCTGAGATTTGGAGGACAATGCAACCACAATGGAGCAGATTCTGAGTGCCTGCCCTGCACCCATTCTCTCCTCACTTTTGCAACGCCTTATTTCTTTGCATTAACTTAATTTGTCAGGGGCAGAGGATTCTGGGAGCAACAAGGAGAGGGGAAGTGATGGAAGTAACCTGAAACATAAGGTTTCTCTTTGGATACGCTAGTGCTTCTCATCCAGGGGCCATTTTGCCCAGCAGGGGGCATTTTGCAATGCCCTGGGGCATTTCTAACATCACAAATCGGGGAGGGGTGAACTGGCATCTAGGGGGCCCAGAGATGCTCCTAAATGTCATACAATCCACAGGCAACCCCCAACACAAATTATCTGGTACCAAATGTCAAGAGCTGGAACTGAGAAACCCCAGATTATGCTAATGTATTTAGTCACACTCAGCTTTTCAGGAAAATTTCTGTCTGGTATTTCAAGGTGTACTTACACAGTTATTCCCATAGGTCAAATTTTTAATATCTAAGTCAATGATATTTTTTACAAAGTAGAGGGCAATGGCATTAACATACTTGGAAATCGCAGAGTTAGATTTTGGATGATAAACAGAGAAAATCAGATCCTACTCTTATTAAAAAAAAAAAAAATCCTTATTACAGTCTCTAACCCTTGGGGCCATGTCACTCCAGTTCACAAGCATGTGCTTGCATTTTCTCTCTCCTTCCCCTTCTTTTCTGTCCCAGTCTCCCATTCTCCCCTCCTGCCTCCCCTCTTCCTCCCTCCCCCGTCCAAGCTGTGTTGGTTATTATCTGCCTTTGGAAAGGGCATGCCGAACCCGGTGCTGTCCAAACTTCTCTCACCTTTCCAGATAGTTACTTAGCTCGGAGCCTCTGTCTTAACTCAGCCCCCACCTCATCGTTCACTCTTATGCTCTGGGATGCTTCAGCTGTTAACTTGACTTCGAATAAGTCCCTCCCTGTGTTGCTACCATTTTGTATGTACTAACGTATGCCCAGGTAGGTAAAATATGGCATCTGAATGAGTTTCCTCTTGCTGCTGTAACAAATTGCCCCAAACTTACTGGTGTAAAACTACATACATTTATTATCTTACAGTTCTGAAGATCAGTGGTCCAGAGGGGATTTCATTGGGCTAAAATCCAGAACTGGCATGTGCAGTTCCATCTGTGGATTCTAGGGCAGAATCCTTTTTCTTTCCTTTCCCCAAACCTTCAGCTGCATGTGTTCCTTGCCTTGTGACCCCAGATCACTGCCCTCTGCCCACATCATCACACCTTCTCTGCAGCTTCTGCCTTTCTCTCTCAATTCTCAGGATGTGGTGGTCTTGCACCCACCCACAGGAATGATCTAGGGTTATTTCCCCATCTCAAGATCCTTAAAGTTAATTACACCTGCAAAGTCCCTTTTGTCATGAGAGGAAACTTATATGCAGTCTGGAAGATTGGATCAGGGGCATCTTAGGGGACCATTCATCTAGCAATAGGCTTTTCAGCTCTGTTGGCAAAGGACCTGACTTCCAGTACTAGCCCCACCACCTGCAAGTTGCATCGAAGTAGAAAAGTTACTTCTTGCCTCACTTTCTTCTTTTCCTGTCTCTAAAATGTGCATTCCAGTAATCCCTCATTAGTAGTGTGATGGTTGAGGGCAGTAAATGAGATAATGTACTTAACGCATTGTTGACTGATCACAAAAAAATTCATGTTTTCAAGCCGAAACAGTTGTTGACCAATAATGAGTTAACTCCTGTTTGCACCTGCATTAACTTTTATTATAAAATTGCCGGTCAATGATGTGTTAATGAACAGACGAATGTAGTTTGCTACAGGAGTTAACTCCTGTTTGCACCTGCATTAGCTTTGTTATAAAAGTGCTGATCATCAATGTTTTCAGGCAGTGAACCCAGCACATTATAATTGCTCTGTGTGCATTAGCTTGTTGTATTGTCACTGATGGTGCTGTTTTGTTCACTGGTCAGCAGACTGTCTGTAAAGAGCTACATAATAAATATTGTTGTCCTTGCTCACCGTAAGTGCAGTCTCTGTAACCACACGTAGACTTTGGAATAGGCCAGAAGTAGGTATAGGTGATCTGTAGATGAATGGACTTGCAATAAAACTTTTCATTTGTAAATGCAGGTGACCAACCCCTACTCTAAAATAGTGGGATGCAACCCTGGCCACATATTGGTGTCCCCTGCACTTTTCTTGAAAAAAGTGATAACAGTATTCCATCTGATTTTTAGCTTTCTTCTCATTAAAAATATGATTCTTCTTGTTTTTGCACCCCTGATTTAAGATTCCAGGCTGCCTCGTTCACAGTAAGACTTCAACAGCTTACTTTGTTACAAAAAACATGGTGTTGGTTCCAGACCTCCATCTCAGGCCAATGAAATCCCAATTTCTAGGGGTCCTTTGATTGCAAACAGCCAGAGGCTCACCTGACTAACAGGTAAAATGGGACTTCACGGGAAAGATATGATGGTACTATAATAATTCAGAGAAGATAAGTTCAGAAAGGATAAGAAGGAGGGCAACTTACATGTTGTTAGAAGCAGGACTCTGGAGGGCTTTTCAGGGCTTCTTAGGAGGATGAATGAGCTCTTTTTATTCCATTCCTTTTGGTTAGAGACAGATGAACCATGCCTTGACTAGGAAATAGTGGGGCATCTTGACTGGCAGGCCACACCCTCATAGTGACTGTTCCTGGACAGTTTGCCTCAGAAGCAAAAGAAAATTAACCTCTTACTAGAAGGAAGGTTAAGAGGCTATGAAGTAAGGCAATACACTATCCATAGCTGTTGCTGTTTCTGTTATTATTATAATTAAACACGTTTCTAATGAGCATAAAAAAGTACTCCCTGTGGTACAAGGAACCATTATTGAACACTGGTAAAACCAGTAAGTAGGTCTCAACATGGTCATTTTGCCATCTCTCCTTTACAAGTGTGTGTGTGCCGGGGTGGTGGTGGTGGTTGCTAGTAGTCTCGAGTGAGTGGGGGCCAAAGATGCTGCTACACATCCTACAGGGCACAGGACAGTTCCACAACCAGGGGTCATCCAACCCAAGTCAATAGGTCTGAAGCCGAAAAGCTCTGGTATGTAGTAAAGTAGATGAGTATTGTGTTGATGTAGTTTTTCTTTCCAAGCTGAAAGGGAATATGCTTTTTCCAGCTGCTAAAGAATTTCTCTTTTTGTGCCCTAAATCTGTGCTTTAAAAATGAACTTTGATGGAAATGAGGGTTATTTGAATGTTTCTATTGACTGAAGACAGAATGCTGAGGAGGTTCTGAAGTTCAAACTAGAATAGGGTGATGCAAGATCAGAAATGTTGGACTCATTTGTAAAATTCACCTTTATGAAGCTACCCAGATTCTAATTTGCTAAAATTAAATTAGCAGAAGAGATGAAAATTGAGTAAACACATGTTAATGAAATACTAGGCATTATTAATGGTCAAATAGAAACTATTTTACAATAAATTCAATTAAAACTAATTGATTTTATGTTTTTCAATTTTTGCTGAAGGAAAAATCAAGTATTTAGCAAAAAAGCACTCAAAATAATGGTACTTCATTATGAATTTTTGGGGCAGGAGATACTGAGTAGTATCACCTTTGAATAGTGGTAAATTTTTACTCTAAAATATTATTAAGTTCATTAATGTGCCCTAAATATTTTACCTCCTTTTTTTCCTTATGTAACAGATCTACAATAGCACGTCTGTTTTTCTCTCCAGAGTTTTAGAAAAACAGGCTTTAAAATACCTCATTGAAAAAAAAATATCTCATTGAAGCTTTATGTCAGTACCAATTTGAACATCCAATTTAAGCTGAAACTTTCTTCATGGGGGGAATCAGATTGAGTTAATTATATTTTTAAGTTTCTGCCACATTATCATCACTGATAATTAGTCTTCTCCTTGTGCTTGAATGAATAACTCATTCCTTTCCTTTTATACCTTATGCCATTCCTTTTTACATACCCAGGTAGTATTTTACTGAATTTAGTATGAATCATGTATTCATTTGTTTTTACAAATGAGTATTATTTCACATACATTCATTTCAACTTGCATAAATATCATTGAGTGATATGTATCCTTGTGTGTTTTTTCTCAGCCCTGAGATTTTAAGATTCATCCATGTTGTTCCAGGCATTTCTTTTTTTAATTTAATTTATTTTTTAAAGATTTTATTTATTATTTTTAGAGAGCAGGGAAAGGAAAGAGGCAGAGAAAGAGAGAAACAGCCATGTATGGCTGCCTTTCACCTGCCTCCAGGTACGGACCTGGCTGGAGACCTGGCTTGCAACCTGGTTATGTGCCCTGACTGGGCATCAAACCAGCAACCTTTGGGTTCGCAGGCCAGTGCCTTATCCACTGAGCCACCAGCCAGGGATATTCCAGGCATTTCTAATACATTTTATTCTAACTGCTCCTTGATGCTTCTTAGTGTGCCACAAACTTGGTTTTTGAGCTATAACCACTTTACATCAGTAACGGGAAGTTCTGGCTTTTCCCTTCTATGATGGATTCATAAAAGTGTAATGAAAAAAAAGCTACTTGGTGTGAATAGCAGCTTAAAATATCCATTTCAGGTCCCTCAAAACTGATCCTGCCCCGTATCCTCTCAACTGCTCTTGTTTTTAATCCTGATGAAAGAAAAATCTTTTTTTTTTTTTTTATCAACCCTTAAGTCTCTTTTCATTGAATTTACTGGGTGACATTGGTTAATAAACACATAGATTTCAGGTGCCTAATTCTATGATACATCATCTGAATATTGTATTGTGTGTTCACCACCCAAAGTCAAGTCTCCTTCCATCACCATTTATCCCCCTTTACCCTCTTCTACCTCCCCACCCGCTTCCCTCTGGTAATCATCGTACTGTTCTCTGTGTCTGAGTTGTTTTATTTACTTATTTTTGCTAAATCTCACCTTCTTTTTCACCCACCCCCCAACCGCCTCCCCTCTGACAGTTGTTGGTTTGTTCTCTGCATCTATGAGTCTGTTCCTATTCTTGGTTAGTTTATATTGTTCACTAGATTCCACACGTGAGGTAAACCATGTGGTACTGCCTTTCTCAGGCTATTCAACTGTGGGCAGTGAGCATCTTGTATAAAGCTGGGCTTAGCTACTCCAGATTTAATGCAGTAGCTTTACAGTTCATCAGAGCCGGAACTCCTCCTCTTCTCTGCTGTGGCATCTTTAGCTTGTGCCTCCCATTGTTGAAGGCCCTGCAGGGTCCAGGGTGAGCCAGAAAGCTCTAGTCCTTGCGTCCAGTTGGAAAGGGAGGAAGTGAAAACCACGAAAAGGCCAAGTAGCTACCAGTCACCGGACACCCCTCTTTGAAGGAGGGCTGCCTAGGGGCCACCATCTGTTACAAAGGCAGTTTTGCCCCCTGGGAACAAGGCTGGGCATTGGTATAAGAGGACAGCATGGCTGCTGAGGAACCAAGTAGAGGTCTTCCCACCACATCCTTTCAGAAGGCTCGGTTCTCCTGCTACCTGATCCACAGCCAACTGCTGCCTAACTCCCATCATGTGACAAATTGATGTGTAATGCTTTGTGACAAATCGTAACATTTTGTTCTTATCATTACATGTGAGTCAAAAGTAATCACTGGTATTTATGGTAATAACCGGTATTTGATGTGGCTAAGCCACTTCTCCCTAATGTGTCTACAGATTCCCTGAGGCATATCCGTGGCTTTGTCATCTTAGTCACATCTCTGCCCCACCACCCATGCCACTGCCCACTGTCTGAATTAGCTTACACATTTCCTGCGTGGATTCGATGGAGTCAGGTTGCTGTGCTCATGATAAGTGATTACTGCTCCCACCTGACTTGGTGTCTAAGGCTCACTCTTTGGGCTCACAAGGAATTCCGTCAGTGTGGTAGCAGCTTTCGCAGAAGAGATGTTGAGTTGGCTAATCTCCTTTGAGAAACTCCATCCATGTGTGGTGGGCACCTGGTCTGGGTTGGGCATTTCCATAGCTGTGGCCTCTTGTGAGATTCCCACAGTCATGCTGCCCAGTGGCCACAAAGGGTTGGCAATGGATTTTACCAAAAGACAGCAGTTCCCAGAAAAGGAATTTGTCTTTGGTGTTGGTGGTAGCTAGCACTTTATCTCACAGCCACATTGTGCCTAAAGGCAAATTATCACCAATTTTTCAGGCCGAGCCTTTGTGGTTGAGTCTGAATCATTCTAATGCTGATCATCAAATGTTATGGAATAATTTGCTACTCTTTTTAGCATCAACAACCACACTTATAGTAGGACACAGACATAAATACCTGGTAGCCATGGCTCTCCTGCCCCTGATGTGAGATGGAACAGAGGCGCGAGTTTGACACCATCTGCAAAATTTCCTGCTGCCATGAAGCGTCACGCTCACCGTGGTGAGAGACGGGAGAATACATTCTTTATTTCTTTTAAAAGATTTGATTTATTCGTTTCCCCTGGAGAGTCCCCACTGTAGTACTTGAATCTTTGTCTTGGGGTCTGCTTCTAGGGAACCCCAAACTAAGGCAAGTAGTAATGTCAATCCTCTAACTTACATACTAGCATCACATTGATTTCATAGGCAAGGAAATTGAACCGGCCCAGTAGAGGGAGGGACGCAGTGAGTCTGCGTCCGGAGCCAGTACTGTAGCTACACTGCAGCGATGCTACGTGAGCTAGGAAAAGGAGAGAGAAGTTGGCCTAGTGGCCTGTAGGTGTAATTATTTTTCCAAAACAAAAATGTCTACTCAAATGTGGAAAGCCTGTTATGCAGACTATTGCACTGACCGGCTGATCCCCGGAGCATTACATGGCAGCCTTGAAAAATGGACAGACTCATTTTTGACCACATGGCGTGTTCACCAGTTAAACCTTTTGGGTTGTTTTTAACCCTGGTTCTATTTGGAGGTGTTCAGCCCTTCCAGCCCACAACCCTTCAGTTTCATCAGGAATTTAAAAGCTCTGATATTTTTGCCATCTGTTTCCTTCCAATTCATTTAGTGTCCGAATGACAAATGTCTTTTCATTAAAGTCTATAGTGGTATTGATTTCCTGTTTATACCAGGGTGGCTTTCCCTATTAAACCACTATTGGTCAGTGTGATTCCAAATAAGGGTTTCAGTAGTTTTATCTATCTTGGCTAACTGAGAAGGAATTAAAATGTTAGTGTAAAGATTTCTTTCAAAAACACTTAGTGATAACTTAATACGCATTGCTTCTACCTTCCACTTAAATATCCTCATGCTATAAATCAGATAGGTCATCACCAATCCACCAATCCTACCTGTACAACATACCATAGTTAACAGATTCCTACTGATGTAACTTCTATCTGCCTGTTTTCGACTTTGGTGTTGCCTACTTTCTGGCAAACCACAATTTTAAGTCTGTCATTGATGGAGTATGAAATTTGATAATATTTCCGACAAAGACTTAATTTGAATTGTAAAAGTCTTTTCTGAAGTGAAAAGGCTGTTTCCTAGCCTCCACTGATCCATTTTTCTGTTATTTGAACTCTCAATTTAATAATATTCTGAAAATATTTTGTGTCAGCTTGGAGATCTGTGGGATACATATTTATATTTTCCTATCCAATTGAAAGCATTCATTTCTTACTGTGAACAAAATCTCATTAAATTAATGTATTTGGAGAAAATCTGATTAAAATCTTTGTACCAGAATTCCTCTCCTAACAATCCTTTTGACCCTTCCCAGGTCAATTTTCTATTTGGTCTGAATGATATTTTCAGGTGATATTTTAACAAGAGGATTTTGCTCTTAATCTCCCGCACTCGGCATGGACGATCAATGCTGGGAGTTCAGCACAAAGCGGATTATGAATGGTGCCCTCAGAAGGAATAATTGGCTACCAGACAATAATAGCTCCACTTTTTCCCCTTGGGAATTGACACAAAATCAAACTCGCTGGGTCATTTTTAAGAGCAAAATTGTGAAATGGGTGAAATGTGACTTTAGGCTTTTCTCGTTTCTGATTTGAGTTTTGACTATAATTATAATGGAATAAGATTGATTAGTAAGACTCCTACCATTACTATAACTTTGTGACCAGCATCCAGTTGCCATTTATAGATTATGATTATATATCTAATGAGATATTTGATATTCAGTCTGTCCTGCATATGTTTGATCATAATAGGTAGCGTTTCATGTGGATATATCCGAAGTGTTCCTGGTTTAATGCTCACTAGCAAAACCTGATGTAGGTCATTCTCTCCTAAAGGTATTTTGGTCTTTCACTTCAAAGTGTGTTTGTAGCATTACTGTTTACCTATGATTTCAATCATTTGAGGCTCATAGTACATTAGCATGATTTAAAGTTATCCACAGAAACTGAGCTTGAAGGAAACTTGCTGGTTATCCAGAATTCTTCCTAAAACATAGCAGAAAATATGCAGACCTTTTGGTAGCATGTATAATTTTTGAAGAGAAAGAAGTGGCCTATAAGCTTTAAAATGTTAACAGTGCTAAAAGCAGGCCGTTAGGAAATGGTACAATTTCCTGAGCAGCTATTCTGTTGTGAATGTTTCTTTCTTCAACCTCCTTCTTTTCCCTCTCTTTTTCTCTTTTTTCTTCTTGCTCTCCCTCTCCCTTTCTCTCCCTTTCTCCCTTCTCATTCTTTCTTACTTTTCCCTCTCCTTTTTTCCTTCTTTCTCCTACTTTCTCACTTTCCTCTCACCCTCCTTTCTTTCTTATCTGGATATACATGGTGATGGTTTAGTATTGTCAGGAAAAGCCTTCTCTTTAACCTCCTTGAGGGCAAGTTTGATCTTAGAATGGGTACTAGTGCATATCCTGGCCTGGTCTCCCTTCGGGGCCAGAAGTTACCACTGTGCTCCAGCTGTGATGTGGTCTGGAAAGGCATTGATCGCCAGTGCCTTTTAGATTTACCTAATTTCTTTTTATCTTCATGATGTTGGCATTCTCTCAAGATAAATGTTCATGCGACTCAATTCTGAGTCCCAGTTTTCACAGAAAGGATTCTTGTGGTTGGAGATTATTTTTAATTGGTGTCTTATGACTTTCCTTTGTACCTTTTTACCTCTTTGGAGATGGAAAATACACAAAGCTGGTTTGTCTCCCTTAAGGGCAAAGAAAAAATTATCTGGCATGTTAAAAATGAAAGACATTTGCTGCATGTGCTTATGTTCGAGTTTTCCTTTAGTTACTTTACAAAGGAATTCACTAACCCCATATATTTTATCTATGTTCCTTCAAAAATCTTTTGGTTTAGAAACACCAGACATCTTTTTCAGATGACTTTCCTCGCATTTTTGCATAATCTCACTCCTTAGCCCTCCAGAGACTGTTTCTGGTTAATTGTAAAATTTTGACTTAATTTATAAACAAGGATAACATCTTCATGACTCAAGGCCTCACCTCAGATAGTGTCTCCTGTTTCTATGCCAAAACCCCTCTTCTGTATCTCACAGTGTGAGTGCACTTTCTACTCTAATATTTCTTCCATTTTTCTCTTTATTGGTCTGCTTTTCTCTAGGCTATAAAGTACTTTTTATATTGGTAGCTGGCTCCACCACACTGGACATGTAGCCACATACTAGACTGCAAAATAGTGCTAGAACTTTCTACTTAATGAACGAAGAAGCCTGTCTATTTCAGTATTAAAAGTTCTAAAGGAAAAAAGTTATAAAGGATGCCAATAATTATATTGTACTATAATTGGTTTCCTTTGCATATCTATGTATTTTGTCCAATGCATTTAAAATCATTGTTCTTGCCCTGGCTGGTAGCATAGTGGATAAGGCGCCAGCCTGTGAACCCAAAGGTCGCTGGTTCAATTCCCAGCCAGGGCACATAACCAGGTTGCAAGCCAGGTCTCCAGCCAGGTCCGTAGCTGGAGGCAGGTGAAAGGCAACCATACATTGATACATCTCTCTCCCTCTCTGCCTTTCTCCCTTCCCCTCTCTCTAAAAATAATAAATAAAATCTTACATAAATAATAGTAAATAAAATTACTGTTCTGAGAATGGAGTCCATCCATATCAGCAGACTGTCAAGAGTGGCTCCTGGCATAAAGAAGGTGACAAGCCTCTGCTGGAATGACATGTTCCACAATTCAGGGATGTGAGAGGAGGGTGTCATACCCCCTTGCCTCAGTAGCTCTCTTCGTCACTGACTGACACTCTTGTCATCAGCATGGGGACAGCTTGTGCACTTCTGGGTGGTGCAGGGATGAACAGACTGTGGACCATTCCAGGTCCAGCTGATGATTCATGGATTCTTGCATCCATCAGTGTTTCTATTTGTAAATAGTATTTGTTTCCATGTGACAGCTCTGAGATATTCAGCAAACAACATTGCTGTCGAATCAGACATAATTGTGTTACTCTCCTGCAGCATCCGATGATAATATCATTATTGCTAGCTCACAAGTAGCTGAAAATAGCTCCCCTCTGACTTTTGCCTAGAAAGGCCAAAGATGATGCATTTCTTTTGTTGTTTCTTCTAGACGTTTTTAGAATGAATTTCCCTTACAGTTTCTGAGGCACAACAGATAACTTTCTTAATAGTTCATGTATATCTTCCAGAGGAGACTGCATTTCTTAATAGAAAGGATGATGATCATTTCTGCTCAAATATTCTCTATGCCTTTCAAATCTCTGACCCCTTCCTCTTCCTGCATCATCATCCTATTTTTCAGGAAAAGCAGAACCTCCTACTACTCCCACCTTTCAACCTCCTGTCTCCAAATATGTTCATTGACTCATATCCACACCCAGCATTGCTGCCTTCCCTTTGGTACAATGGAAGAGAAGCCCCTTTCCCTGTATCGTGGGAAGACAGACTTTGTATTGCATCCTAACTCCCATAATATTGCAGCAGATTTCATCCAGGAGCCAATAGGTGAGACTCACTGTCATTTATTACGCTGTCCATCGAAGAGATCTATCTTCTGATGTGTAAAAAGGTGCTATTCTCATCACATGCTTGTGTTTTTAAAAGTAGGGTTCTCTTGAAATGAATTAATAAATGTATGGATAATTTCTCAGTTTTAATTTCCAGCACATCATATATCAACAGATAAAACCCACAAACCAAAGATTTGGGGGTGCTTAATAATGTTTAGGAGTATTAATCTGTCTTTTGGCCCAATAGTTTTGAAGCAGTCACTGAATGTACTTATCCACCTCCATTCCACTCCTTTAGCCAATCAATTTAACTTCTGTTCTCATCAAGAGAGTGGACCTTATTGTCACCTGATTCAATGGGCATTTAGTCACAAGACCCATGGAACTCGGTATGCACTGTTCTTGACATTCCTCATGATGTTTGTTCCTTGACTTAAAGTCGAGAGACAAATTGCATTCATATTCCCAGTGTGCATCTTCCCTCCCTGCTGCTGCTTCCTCCATGTCCCTCACGTGCCTTTCTTCCTCTGCTCATCCCTGCAAATTAGTAACCCTTGGGGACCTCTCCCCGCCCCCCCCACCCCCCAACTAGGAGTTCTCACTGCCCCCATGCCGGGAGCGTCTGTGCTTAGGCTGCTGCGGGCTGCGTCTTCAGACCCAGTTCTTCCCCGAAGCTTGCCATCCGAATATTGAGGGAGCGGCCAAGGCACTTCTGTTGGTAACTTACTCCAGCAGCTACAACTTACCACACCGTGAACGGAACTTCTTGTGTCGCCAACACACCTGCTCCTTCATCTGCGTTCCCTTGGCCTATCTTCTATCGAATTTTCAAGCCAGGAGTTTGGAACCCATTCTTGAAGTTGTCTTTTTAATTATGTCTTCACCATCTCCCTTTCAATATCCAAGTAATGTTCATGCCATGTCACTTATCTTATAAACTCTCCAAATAATCCCCCCTTCTCTAACTTCTAACACTGCCCAAACCTCCATCATCCCTTTTTTGAATGACTGTAACTGTCTCCTGAGTCTTTACTAATCTTGCCTTCACAATGCCACCAGAGTTATCCAGCCAAGGTACAAATGTCACTAGTTCTTTAAGGCCCTCAATCACCTGGCCTCCACTTAACCCCCCTGCTTCCTCTCTTGTCACCTGGGGCCGACTCATGGGCTAGCCACCAGAGCTCCCATGTAGATGTGGGTCACATTCCTGACCCCTTTCCCCTCTAGAAACACATGCTATATTTACATTCCAGATTAGCCTTGTCCCCCAGGGTAGCCTTCCCTAGACACCAACTCCCACTTCACCCATTTGTGCTCTGTGGTGACATTTTCAATCCGTACATGTAACTGCTTGCTTCACGTGACCTTCAAGTGGCCATGAACTCCTCAAAGCATCTGCTAGTTCTCTCTCTCACCAGTGCCTCCAGGTTCCTTTTTGCTGAGTATTTTCAAATGTATCTGTTACTTTAAAGGTGAAGTTATTCCACTGATTGTCCTTTGTCAAACAATCAGAGTAGCTTGAGTACCTGAAAGTGGTGATTTCAGTATTTACAAAATATGGTATTTACAGTTGTCCTAAGACCTAGGCATAATTTTATCTACTACCCGTAAGAGAGACAAGTTAAATATACAAAGGGAGGGAGGGGTATGGAGGAATGAAGATCTGATTTTAAAATATTACCTTAAGGTAGAATGTGTCACAAACAGTAATTCCATTGTTTTTCACTTTCCAAAACTGGTCTTTAAAAAACCCTGTTAACTTTGTGTTTTATTAAATTAAATTGATCAAAATAAAACTATAGCATTTATCTTAATTTATGAATTATAATCAAGTCTCTCATAGATTCAGGGTATGAGAGAGAAAATCTATGCTAATTTGCTTTCTCAAAAAGTGAAATATTTGCAACAGAGGTAGAAGGAATTTTTCCCCCTATCTTTTTCATACGAAGTGGAATTTGTGGCCCATCACATAGGGAGATTAATGGATGTAAACACAGACCCCAGAACAGCGGTGTTTGGGACCCTTCACCAGACCTTCATTTCCTTAAAATCATAATCTCGTAAAACAGAGTTGAGGAGTTAAGGTCTAACATTGTTAATCCTTGATATCAGGTATGAGGTACAGCATTTCCTTGCCAGTAGAATAATGTAGATGTTTCAGCGTGGGAATGACAAATGTGGCGGCTTTGGGATCTGCGGCTTGTGAAATGAAAGTGGCACGTGGCTCCCAGCTCGTCTCTGTCCTGGGATTTTTCCTCACAGGACCCTGAGCTCTTTCTGACCAAAGAAGACGCTGGGCAGCAAGTCCTTTCTGTTTAACAAATACCTATTGGCTTTCCGAACTAAAGAGCACGACTACAGAAGATGGGGAAAGAGTCCCCCAGTTCCAGAGGGAGCTCCATTTTTGTAAGAAGTGAGATATCTAGAAGACCGAGATGCAAATGAGGAAATACATTTTTATGAAAGTGGGATGTAGTTACACCAGTTTCAGTCTAAAAGTAGCACTCTTGCTACTCGGTTTGGTTTATTATTGATGAAGGGGATGAGCAGCCCAGAGACTTGGACATCATCTTTGATTGGCATTTCCTTTTCTTGCTGGGGTGGGGGGATGGGGGTTACTACCTGCACCTTTGAAAAGGCACAATTGATCCAGAAATGGGAAAGATGGTCTTTTCCATTAGATCTGATGTTTACCGGCGGGAGGGAGGGGCAGTAGACTTATGTACATTGTGTTTGTTCAAACTGACCTGATCTTTTGAGGTAAAAGGGTTTTCTTAACAGCTGCGTGTTTCATATCCTGCCTGTGGAAACTCAAGAGGTTTCCAACAGAAAAGTGTAGAGGCATATAACCTAATGTTCCTGGGGTTCTTGTGTGAAAGGATTATATTTCTGGCTTTGGGAAAGCAAAACACCTTTTAAAAAATTTCTACACCTGAAATCTGTTGGTACATGATTTCATGTGGCATAAATAAGGTCATGGTTTCCCTTCAGAAGCAATGTCACATTTTTCAAAAGTTGACCCCAAATTATGATTCCTCCCCAAGCTTTTTGGGGAAAGTATGAGATTAGTTTTGAAGAGAAGGAAAACGTAAATGAGTGTTTTTCCTTAATTATGTTTTTGGCCAGCACCATGGGGATTATGGGCTTTAAGCTTCTAATCTTCCACCTTTTTGATATTTTTCCTGTTACTGTATTATTGCTGCCAGGGTTCAGGGAAAAAGCTGCAGAGGAAAAATAACTCCAAAAATTTGATGGCAGTGTCTTTCTCTGAAATTCAGTGACTGGCTTTATTTTTTTATTTTTAAGAATAGTTTTTACAATTGCCTTTTACACGACATTGTTTTCTATTTATAGAGCTAATTGCCTACTAATTATTGATGCTCTTTGTTCTGTACATTGGACTTGGACTCATCATTTTAAAAGAGAAATGCCAACCAATGGGGTTGGTGTCTGGGGACTTCCAGGCTTCCTGTCCCCATGGTCTCAGGTCACAAAGTCCGAGCCCACAGAGGCTTGTCAGCAGATGCTAACAAGCAGCAGCAGTCTTCAACTCTGAAGCAAAAAAGAGAGACAGAAAAGAAAAAGGGAAGGGGAAGGAGAGAAAGAAAAGGAAGAGAAGGGGGAAGAAGGAAAAGCTTTCATAATAAAATATACCAAGCTCTTTTGTTCGAAGGGGCCAACTGAGGGTTTTCATGACTTGTTAATTACTTATTAATGCTAACATAAATTTTGTGTGTTCGTGTGAAAGAATGGAAACATTTCGTCATAAAGAAATGATAGGCAATGTCTACCTTGGGTTTGGTAGCCATCCGAAAGAGGTTTCACCTTGAACTTGCTGGATGGCCCTCATCATTTGTTTTCAGGTACATTTCCCCACCCCCATGTTACACACCCAACCAGAAATCCCCTTCCTTTGAAGAATATCTACAGTAGAGGCTTAAGTTAGTCCTTGATATATTAGTTCTATTTATTTTGTTTTTGCATGTCACTGTTTGTATATATTATTCCATAAATAGCAGGGGTTCATTTTTAAAGGTGTTCTTTAATGTTTTCCAAGAAGTACTAAAAAGAGTATCTTCAAAAAATCTTGTAGCATAGCACAAAATATTCTTCTATGCAGTATAATCAGTGATAAACTCTGACATTCCAGAGCAGTGATTCTCAGACTTTAATGAGCACTGTTATTACCTGGGATTTGTTAAGATGTAGATTCTCATTGAATAGGTTGGGGGCCCAGCCTAGGCGTTTGCATTTTCCACAAGCTCACTGGTGGTGCTCCTGCTTCCCATCCACAGTCCACACTCCGAGTAAGAAAGTTCAAGGCCTGTTCCGAAGCTCACACTCCCTGTTGGACTTACTGCTTCTATAGAAACTAAGTGTGCATGCCCCTAGTGCTGCAGCCTATCCATCTGGGAAATAATTATGCTATTTGTCACATCATGATAACATATGCATGTTTTCAACAGCTTTGTAATTCCCAGAATGTTTTCTGAACATGTCTGATTACAAATGCATCTTGATTACAAATGAAGATTATAATTTCCGGTTCCTCAGTGCTGGAGTAAACACAGTGCTACTTCTATGTTGCTTTTGCTTTCTCAAAAGCAGGCCTTCCTTTGCAAACAAATTCCTCATTCAGTTATAACCCCCGCCAAGTGTTGCAGACCGAATGTGTCCCCCCAAAATTCATACGTGAAAGACCTAACCTCAGATGTGAAGGCATTGGGTTGGGAGCCTTTGGGAGCTAAGTAGGTCATGGAAGTGTGGAGTCCTGGTGATGGGTTAGTGCTCCTGTAAGAAGAGTTAGAGGCACGGGGTATGCTCATGACTCACTCCCCCTTCCCCGTACGTGAGGACATGATGAGAAGGTGGCCATCTGAGGGTCAGGAAGTGGTTCCATGCCAGGACATGAATCTCCTGATGCCTTGATCTTGAGTTTCCTAACTGCCACAGGTGTGAGAAATAAATCTTTGTTGTTTTAGGTACCCAGTAGGTTCTTATATTAACCTGTGCTAAACCAACAAAGGATTTTTTTAGGTTAAATATGTGAAGCCCCTATTTTTAATAATGAGGGCCTCCCGTGGTAGCTAACTTGTCACTAAGTATGCTATGATTTAGGAAGACCAATTCACTAGAGCCTTCTTTGCTAGACAGACAGGTACTGAGCTTGTATTCACACTTAGTATTTTCTATGCTTTTATTCGGTTAGACAGGCTGCATTCTTCAAAGAAATGCCACCTTCCATCTACTTAGGCTTTTGATTTGTATTCCATAATGTTCTTCTATCTACTTGTCAGAGCAATTTTGAAATTGCCAGTCAATCAAAGTTGCACTTTCTCTTTCTTCTCTTCGTCATCTGTGAAAACAAAACTAATAAAAATTACATGGGAAAAGGTCTGCTTTCTTTGGCTTTCTTAGAGCTCCTGACCTGGTCATTCTTTTCCTTGTTTCCTACTGAATGAGTCTGTGATTATCACATTATCGATACACAGTAAATGCTTTCTCTCAAAATTTAAACTGGAATTTAGGAATTTCCTCATAAGATAACTAAGGATACATGTTAATGTCTTCTACAATGGTTCTCAGTGGGGGAGAGGGCAATTTGCCACCAAGGGAATACTTGGCAATGCCTGGAGATATTTTGGTTTTTATAACTATGGGTGGGTGGGAGCTGCTGCCATACTGTGGACCAAGGTCAGGGATTCACTCACTGCACGTACTGTAATCCCAGCACAGGTGTTTACAACAAAGAATCACAGTCTTGCGTGTCAGGGGTGAGGAGCATGCAACATCTGCGGCTACTCTTACTGGGTAGCATTGGTGGTTTTACTCTCTCCTTAATCTTAAATTTCACTGGACTTACTGTTATTTGGATGTGCAAGCATGTTAACCATGTAATCCCCCATAGGAGGAAGGGTAGTTGTGTATATTCTCCTTGGCAATGAAATTGAATTCTTTTTGAGGACTTGCTGTTTTATGACAAGTTATTTTTCTGTTCTAAACAGTTCGTGACTTACTGTACTATGTAATAAGGCATTGCAAATTTTAGTGAGTTATTTTTCACTACAACTTTCTCATCTGAGCATATTTGGTTAGAAACATATTTTGGCAATAACTATTTCTTGAAGACCAAGGTCTCCATTTCTAGAGGGACTGTGGAGTTAAGTTTTTTTGTCTTGACAGGAGCACAGTATAGAATCAAGGCAACTGCTTTTGAATCATGCTGATCCTCAGCACCTTGGGAGAAGATGACCCACCACTCCAGTGGCCCTAGAATTTTTTACAGCCCTTGCCTACAGGTGGCTGGAACCAGTGCACACCCCTTAGAGATGAGTCATCAGCTGCCTCTTCTTTTTGCACTGTTGCCACTATACTAGGTTCTCTGAAGTTTTCTTATGATGTATTTGAGGCTCAGGTGAATCTTCCCAGTGAGTTTATCAACTTTAATTTTTTCCGAAGGTTCGCTGACAAACCAATCATATTATACATTCAAAGTCCCTTGCTTACTTGTAATTTCAACACAGTAAAATAGCCCTGGCTGGTGTGCTTCAGTGGGTTGAGCTTTGTCTTACAAACGAAAAGATTGCCAGTTGGATTCCTGGTGTGGGCACATACCTGGAATGCAGGCCAGATTCTCAGTTGACTGTGTGCAAGAAGTAACCAATCGATGTTTCTCTAACACATTGATGTTTCTCTCTCCCTCTATTCCCTTCTCTAAAATTAAATGAATAAAGTCTTTTAAAAATAAAGTAGAATGTTGTTTTGTGAGTTCTGTTCAGGATCAGGGATAAAAATGTATTGGTGGGAAACAATATGTGGCTACTTCCTTCCACCTTTACCTTAACCTAGAAAATAAGGGAGAGAAATAATTAAGTCAGTGCTGGCTCTGGCCTTTGGGGATTTGTTCTTTTTGAATCTGCCACTCCTAAAAAGAATTAAAAGCTGTATCTGCTGGTTTGTGTGTATCAGCAAACCAATCCACGAAATATTTTCAGATGACAGATGACTTGTAATGGAAACATTCCTACTGTCTTAGTAAAGTAATAAAAAGTCAGTTTAAGCAGACATAGCACAGAAAGGTTTTGTGAAACTGGGAATCTAAGAACCAAATATCAATGAAGTGACCTTTGTCATTCTTTATGCTGTTTGAGATTGCATAGAAAACAAGTTCTATCTCATTGGTCATTAAAGTATGTTAGTCCTTTAATACAGTTTGGGCAATACTTGATTCGTTGGGTTATATGTGTATCATTCCTAATAATGATATGGAAAATACAGAGTTTTTCTTTTTATTTTAAAATTTAATATATTTTATTTATTTTGCTGTTACAGTTGTCCCAGTTTTCCCCGCTTTGCCCCGCTCCACCCAGTACCCCATTCCCTCCAGCAATGCCCCCCTTAGTTCATGTCCATGAGTCTTGCATGTAAGTTCTTTGGCTTCTCTATTTCCTTTGTTCTTCTTAACATCCCCCTGTCTATTCTGTAACCACCAATGTGTACTTTTTTTTCCCCTTTCTCATCCAGACAATTCACCATTTAATTACTGCCTTCTGTCAGCTTCTCAAATCATATTAATACAAAGTTTTCTTTTCATTATTCCGAAATGCCTACGTTACTTCATTTGTTTAAAGAATTACTCTTTTTAGTAATATGAATTGCAATATTACCAAACACATGCAAAACTACATTTACACCTGTACATATTTTTACACATAATTAAAGTATATACTGGATTTTAAAGAGTTAATACAAAAATTTAAAATATGCCAATAGCTTACATAATTATTACATGTTAAATGATAGTATTTTAGATATATTGTAGCAAGATTAAGCAATTTTTTCTTCTTTAATACTTATTTTACTCTGGAATGCTATTTTTGTGAAATATATCACAGAAATGGTGTACTGCAGAACTCACTTTTGTGAAAGTTGTCCTAGAGACGGTGCTAAACCCATAGTAAAAAAAAATGAATTTGGTTTTTGAGTCAGATCCTCCCCCCTCCAATAATACAACTCAACCTTATTAAAAGCTCCTAATACTACAACTTATTCTTTTTGGAGTTTTCCATCTTAAATAGATTTATTTATTTATTTAGTCTGTGCACAGGTCTTCTTTCAATACCTTCTGTTTTTCTTCTACATGTGTTTTACAAGTTGAAGCCTTCAGAAATAATGGCACTTGCAGTGCTCAGCTGGTCTCCAGAGTAAACATTATTATGTCTACTAAGTTGAGGTAAAAAATAAAAATCCCTACTGGCCTGCGAACCCAAAGGTCGCTGGTTCAATTCCCCAGCCAGGGCACATAACCAGGTTGCAAGCCAGGTCTCCAGTCAGGTTCGTGGCTGGAGGCAGGTGAAAGGTAACCATACATTGATGTCTTTCTCCCTCTCTGCCTCTCTCCCTTCCCCTCCCTCTAAAAGTAATAAATAAAATCTTTTAAAAAATCTCTCTAGCATTTAAATAATTTTGTAGAATAGTATTCTAGCTATTTTTTGAACTTGTGGTTGACTTCCTATGTGGTCCTAAACTAACCCCTGAACTATTAAAGAGTCTGTTGAGGTAGAGATTAGGTATGCTCACATTTTAATAATTAAGTTTACTATAGCATTCATTCCTTTTCCCAAGTATCCCCAGTTTGGGAGCCTTCATAACTGGAGATGTGTATTTCCACGATTTAGTTGAAGGGAATCTCATCTAATTTACATGCTAATATGAGAATATGTATTGTCTATGTACACGAATCATATAGTTTAGTAGTTTGCAACTTCCATTCAAATTGGTCTTCATTCTCAGCATCTTTTCTAATGTAATGATTGACTGATTACACAACACACCCATCACCAGTTGGTTGCTATTTAAAACATAAATTACTAATAAAATCTATATATTACACACCCACAAATAAGCACATATTTTATAACAGCGAATAAGAAAGATAGCATGTCTTCTATGTAATATACATCCACATTTTCTTACTTTTTTCTTCCTTAACTGCATTCGACTTTTCTGAGTTACTGCAAGTAACCTGATTTTCTCATATTGTGAAATGATTCCATTCTAAGAAAACTTAACCCGAAGTAATGCAGATACAAGTAATATACAAAATTGTACCTTATTTAGTAAAATCAATTTATAACAAGATCACTTTAAAGCATTCATAAGTTCAAGTTGGTTCTTATCCATTCAGCTACCCTATGTCTTTTGATTGGTGCATTTAATCCATTCACCTTTGTACCTGTGTTCCTGTCTGCCTCTCTGTTTCTTCATCTTCTTACAGCAGACCCTTTAACATCTCTTGCAATGCTGGTTTGGTGGAGGTGTATTCTTTTGGCCTTCTTTTGTCTGGGCAGCTCCTTATTTCACCTTCCATTTTGAATGACAGCCTTGCTGGGTAGAGTATTCATGGTTGCAGGCCTTTGTTTTTCATTGCTTGAAATATTTTTTGCCATTCCCTTCTGGCTTGTTGTGTTTCTGTGGAGAAATCAGCTTATCAGAGCCCCCTTGTATGTTATTAGCTGTTTCTCTCTTGCTGCTTTTAGGATTCTCTTCTTGTTTTTGAAATTTGCCATTTTCATGATGATATATCTTGGAGTGGGCCTGTTTGGGTTCATCTTCCTTGGGACCCTCTGTGCTTCCTGAGTTTGCATGACATTTTGTCTCCTCAAGTTAGGGAAGTTTTCTGTCATTACTTTTTCGAACAGGTTTTCTATCCCTTGCTCCTCCTCTTCTCCTTCTGATATCCCTGATACAGATGTTATTACATTTCATGTTGTCCTGCAGCTCTCTTAAAACCTCTTCATTCTTTTTCAGTCTTTTTTTTTTTTTTTTTTTTTTTTTTTTTTTTTTTTTTTTTTTTCATTTTGTTGCACTGCCTGGGAATTTTTTTCTACATTGACCTCCAGCTTGATGATCCAATCTTCTGCTTTCTCTAGCCTGCTTTTGATTCCTTCTACTGTGTTCTTCAATTCAAAAATGGTATTCTTCATTTCCTCCTGGCTCTTATTGATGGTTTCTAGGTTCTTTTTAATGCTGGTGTAGTTCTCAGTAAGCTCCTTGTAGCTTCTCTGGAGTTCTTTGTAGTTCCCCTGGAATTGTTCATAGTTTTCTTTGATCTGGCTGAGCTCATTGAGCTTCTCTATCATCATTATTTTGAATTCCATGTCTGAGAGTGTGCTTGCCTCTCTTTCATTTTGCACTCTTCCTGGGGATTCCTCCTTTCTATTTGCTGAGGGTTTATTTCTTTGTCTCCCCATTCTAGGTGACTCTTGTTTGTCTCTGCATCTTGGATTGGTCTGCTTTGACTTACTGTCTTAGTGGTGTGACCTTCTGTGGTGTAGAGGTGCACTGTTTTTACTTCCTGGATCTGTGTTTGGTGACGTCAGCTCGTGTCCCAGTCTGGGCCTACTCAGCCAGTTGGGGACTACCAGAGATCCACTGTCTTTGTCTCCTTCAGGTGTTAATCCAATCAGTCTGTGATCTGAGGTCAGGTTTAGGTACTGCTGGGTGGGGTGGATTAATTCCTATGGGTGGGCTGTGGCTTCCCCTCAGGCTCCCCCTCTTTGGAGAAGAGTGTTCTGCTGGCTGTATGGGGGATGGGTCAGCACTGGACTCATGGGCTACTACCTCAACTCTCCCCCTAAAGCCACTGACCCAAACTTTCCCCATGCAGCTTCAGTCCACTCTGCCCTTTCTCTCCTGGAGCCCAGGGTAGGTGGGTGTCACCATATTTTCGTGCATGGTCCCTTTATGAACTCAGTCTCTGTCAAGCCAGCTTAACCTGGCGGCTTTTTGCTTTTCACAGCTGGGTGCTGTTTTACTCTCAGCTGTGCTGCTGTAGGCTGGGGAGCCCAGTTGGAGGTTTAGATCCCACCCTTCTCAGGTGGAACCCCGGCTGTTGAGATGTTTCTCCATCCCTTCAGCTGCTGCCCGTGGGAGGCCTGCCAGCCTCTCGCGTCTCCGAACTTCCTACCTGTCACAATTCATCACCTTGTGATGAATTGGCTCTTCTGTTCTGTCCGTGGGAATAAGACTTCTCTCCAGTTGGTGTTCTGTTGGCTATTCTGGATGATTTCTCCCCAATTAATTAGTAATTCCATTTTGGTGTTGGGAGGAGATTGGTGTAGCTCTACTTACTTCTCCACCATCTTGGTTCTCCTAGAGTTTTTATTTGAGAGAACGGAATCCTGTAAGATTCAGGATTTCCCACAAGGAAGAGAAGTTAGATGAAGCCAGACAGCTGGGGCTCGATCCGGCTCATGGCACAGAGCCATGTGGGTGGTAGGAGCGCAGTCCATATCCGCTTGATGAGTGGACGTCGGAACTTGGGATTCTGACGCCACAACCAAGGCACTTTCTACTTCCACTGGGCTTGTGCTACCATTGTATAGAGGGCAAGAGACAGAACCATTCAGAATATGGGATTTTTTCCTAAACGGGAGGGAAACAGAAACTCTGAGGCAGGAACTATTTTCCCATTTTATAGATGAGGAACCCAAGACAGTTCTCTGTGAGCCCCTCACATGTGTGCGTGCCTTAGGGGCAGAGATACTGACTGCTGTTTTTCCTGAGTTTTCAAGAATGGTTATGTAATGAACACACTCGGACGACAATGATAGTGACACTATCCAAAACAAAAGCAGGTTTGTGTGTTGTCCAGCATAATGAACAGAAGATCTCCCTCCAGGACAAAGGTGATACAGGCTTCACTGTCCATTGTGAAACATTTGGGGTCCCTGCCCTGTTAGCTGTGTGTAGGCATCACTTGACCCTCTTTGAGTCTGGGAATTTTGACCTCTGGAACTAGTACCAACGCTGATACTCTGGTTATTGTTATTGATGTAACTAGTCAATTCTTTCTTCCTCTGACCCAGGAGACTTGTGCATTGTGAAAGGGAACAGGACAAACATGACAGACTACATGTTAGCTTGGAAATACAGGATAATCTCAGACCTTTCAGAGTTCTTGAAACTTAGCATGGCTCAACACCTTTTAGCCAGGAGCTATTGGGGTTTGATTCCACATGTGAGGGACCTCAGAGCCAGAACATGCAACCTCCATGCTCTACTGTTTCCCTGGAAACAGCCATAAATAAGCTTAGCAGGAGCCCATGGTGTAAGTAGAACTATTTTGTTATTACATTCTGAACTCGTGAAGTCCAGAGCTCATTTAATTTTCTTCTCTATTATAACTCTTGAAATTATATCCAACCTTATTCAAAGGCAAAGGAAATGGGTCACTTATACTGTAGGAGGGTCAGGACAAGGTCACCTGTCAGCAGATGAGATATTTCCACTGGGAACAATTTATATTTTACTATAAAGGCATTGCTGGTTAAGTTGCCACATTTTGAATGATTTAACACACTTGGTCATTAGAACCTTCATTTGAATTAGTTTGGTAACTTTGCTTTTCTAACAGGGATGTTGAAAAGCACAGAGTTCTTTAAAAATGAGACAAGACAATACAAAACAAAGGCAACAAAAATGTCCCTTGTGTGAGTCAGAAAACTGACAACTACTATATGACCTTTAAAAAGTCACTAGACTTCTCCAAACATTAATTTTGTCATCTCTAAAAAGGAATTATCTCAGTGGGATGCTGTGAACATGTGACATACTAATGCTAAATAATCTGTTGTGTAGCTGCAATTTAATCTGGAATTTGAGAAACACCACAGATGTGTCTCAACCCATGTTGGAAACCTAGGCTTTCATATTCCCTGTACCTCTCAGTTACTGGTTATGGGGTACTTAAGACTCTCTAAAGTAATTGGCAAAGAATGTTCAAGGGCCCCAGGGTAGCCCTCCAGAGATCTGTAGCTGCAGGTCATTGAGAAAGAAAGCCAATGGTGGAAGAGAGGCAGTGATGAGAAAGGGATCTAAGGAAACCACCTGAGAAGAGTGCCAACCATGTAGAATACTGTGAGTAGCTGATTGATTGAAGGGCAGCACGAGACTAGATTTTCAGTTAAGAAACTGTCTTAATCTGTTCAGGCTGCTGAAACAGAAAAAACCACAATAGTGGTTGTAAACAATAAAAATTCGTTTCCCACAGTTCTGGAGGCTGGAAGTTCAAGCTCAAGGCTCCAACAAAGTTGGTGTCTGGTGAGGGCCCACAGACAGTAGTCTTCCTCTGTCCTCACATGGTAAAAAGAAGGCCTCTGGGATCTCTTATAAAAGAGCACTAATTCCATTGATGATCTCTTCACCTCCCAAAGGCCTAATACCATCACTTTAGGGGATAGGGTTTCAACATATGGATGGGGAGGGAGGGATGGCACAAACTTTGAGTTCATAACAGAAACTGAAGAGATTGAAGACCCTACTCCCTTAAAAGATAAGTCTTATTTTTTCTAACAGTCCTTTCGTAGATCCTGCTGTTCATTTAGAACATTGGATAGTATCTCCTCCATTTCATTTGCAAAATAAATGAGCTTTCCTTGTATCCTGAGAGAAAGCACCCCCTATGGCTCAGCCCCTTACCAGGCTGTGGAAAGCCCAGCTGGAGAGAACTCTATGGGTACAATGGATGAGCCTTGCAGGGCTTCTGTGGTGGGAGCTACAGGGCAGAATTTGAAAGGCGGGCAAAGTGCTACAAGGCTTTGTCTAGAAAATCTTGGAGAGAAGTTGAATGGCCTTAAACTGATGCCCAAATTGCACTTTTAAAAAGCCTGTAATTTAGACAAAGTCTTCCCCAGGAGGTTGTAGGCTCTGCTTGGCCTATAAAACTCTTGATATTAACATTAAAAATAGCTAAATACACAACAGAAAAATAACCATTGAAATCACCATTTGTTTTGTTTGCTTCTTGCCTTTTTTCTCTCCTTCAAGTAATAGCCCACAATAAAAGGACCCTTGCAGATTACACTCCCCCTCACTCTAGCTGAAGACTCCCAGGATGCAAATTGATAGGCTGATGGTGCAGGGCATTTTGATACTGCCTTGTGTATTATTTAGAGGTGAAAAGGAACAAACTGAGAAGCTATGGGAAGAGAAAAAGAGAGATATGGAAGATTTATTTTTGAGAACTGACCAAAAAAGAACAACTCATGAGCAATAAACAATTGAACAATGGCTCTTAACGGAGAACTATTCTATTGGTGACCAGGTACTAATGCTGTCACCATGACGGTGACATGCCTTTACATGATAAGATCACCCCCGTCCAAGAAGTTCCACCTATGAACTTATCTTAATGGCACCACTGATTTTGAAACTGACCACTATGTAGCAGTACCCACGAAAATAGTTTGGGGGCATACCACTTTGTTGGTCACCAAATGTGGATGGTTGAGGTGTTGCCAAGCATAATGGGATGAGCTTCTTTCAGACGGGCTCCGCCTCTAGAGCCAGCTTCCTAACCAGTGTGGCCCAAATGGAATGCAGGCAGAGTGACTAAGTTGGTATTTGCTGGGACAGATAGTTCATTTTTGTCATCGGGCCTTTGCTCACTGAACACAGCATGGCTATCAGCACTGTCAGGGAGCCAAGCAGGTGTTGAGTTGTGTGGGGAAGACGGGAGACAGGGAGATGACACTGAGTGCTCAAGTAACGACGCCAAATTGCCCCTGCCGATTGGAGAAATGGAAGTCCTTGTGCCTCCTCTGTATTGACTGTCTAATGTAGAAGTGTCCAGTCAAAATATCATGTAATCAATACCACAATGAGATGCCACTCCACATTCCTTAGGATTTATCCCATGAAAATGTTGGACATTAACAGGCGTTGGTGATGATGTGGAGAAATTAGAACCCTCATACCCACATGAAACAAAAACATATGTCCGCACAAAAACTTGTACATTAATTGTCTTAGTAACATTATTCATAAGAGCCAAGAAATGGCTACTATGTCCATCAACTGATGAGCTGATTAACAAAGTGAGGTTTGTTTGTACCATCTAATAGTATTTAGCCTTAGAAAAGAACAAAGTGCTGGTGAATGTATAACATTGATGAAGCTAGCGGGTACAGTGCTACTTTGATGACAGGAATGTGACAAAAATAGAAAGTAACGGTAGCTACAAAACTCTCAATATACTAAGAAACCACTGAGTTTTACACTTTAACGGGGAAAACATAGTATGTCAATGATGTTTCAATACTTCTTTAATTTAAATACATATATATTGGAAGCTTGGAAGCTCATATATATTCAATAATTATACATTTTCTAGTAGACCTGTTAGGAAAGCTAAATAGAAGCAAATGTCAATAATTTTAGTAACACATCCTTTTAATCTAATACATGTAAAATACCATGTTAACATCATGCATATTTTTAAATTATTGAAATACTTTACATTCTGCTTTTGCACTAAGGTCTTAAAAGCCCTATGTGTTTTGCATTCACAACAGATTCCAATTCAGACAGGACACATTTCAAATACTCAAATGCTACATGCGGCCGGTGGCAACCATAATGGGTGGTGTGACTCTAGTTAATGTTTAGAAGAAATGGAAGCAAATGAAAGCATGATTTGGTTGAGTTTTGTGAATCCTTAGGGCCAGCTTGTTTGAATCTTAAAGCACTCTCGATTTTTTTCCAAAGCATTCATGAATGTGAGACACAGATGTTTTTGCTTTTTGAGGGATGGAGCAAACCCACGGGTACTAATTGAAGTCATTCACCATTGTGATTTTAGTCTTTTAGAGAAGTATGTCCAACCCATACAGTGAATTAGCTGTCCTTGACTTTCAGCTTACCTATCATTTACATCATGTCTCCATTTTCTAAAAATCACCCTAATACTCATCTTGGCACTTCTGACTTTACTGAGGACCCCTGATCTTTCAAGTTCTAACTTGATGTCCACCTGGTGGTTTTGGTACCCTAGTATCTCAACAGCATGGGTAGACTGCACCTTAACTCCCTGTATAGTATTCTGGTTCATCACCTAATTTTGTGAAACAAAAAGGGAGAATATTTAACCTGTGGGGAACGAGCTCCTCTCTTTCCTAATGCTGAGGTTTTCTACGAACAGGGACAATAAGAACCTGTGAATGGAAATTTTCTTGCCTGACCAAAAGCAGAATTATGTCTCATTAATTTTGTTAAGTGTGTGTTTGTGTTGACAACTGAGAACAAAGAGGTGATGAGCTTTGCTCAGAGAGGACCATAAACAACAGATATGAGGACATTTTCATATGTGGATGAAGGAAGACTGACCTTTGCTATTTCAAAAATGGAGTCACAATAAGTGATTTGTTTATTTACTAGGCAGTGAAGTTCTTTGAAGCTGAGGGCAGTGGCTTAATTTTGTTGCTCTTTCTCCAAGATGTATTTCACCCATTCTGGGAGCAGCTGTCCAGACCTGAGTTTGACTTGAGCAAGTTATGACATTTCGGGGCATACAAGGATGGTGACAATATTGGGATATTGAAAAACTTTGTCTACAGCACAGATTTTGAGGGAATGGGGTGTCCTTGAGGGCCTGAGGTAGGCAACAAATAATTGACAAGGCTGAAACTGATACAGAAGAGTTGGCTCTGGCTTCCAAAACCCTTAGTTTGATCTTTTGAGCCCCAGAATGGAGGTTGGAAAGAGACATTCAGGTGATTCCTCACCAGGGGTGGTTCTTTCAGAGGCATGTGGAGATACGGTGGGGGCACCGTGACAGCAAGCACTGCTGGCATTGGTAGTTGGAGGACAGGAACACTGGCTGTGGCGAGGAGCGTGAGGCTGTCTGCACTGCCAAGTTTTGCCTGCCCAGTGTGCGCAGGGAGCTCCATTGGAAAATTTCAGCGGATAGCTCTTGGCCACCAAAACAGCCTGGTCCCTTGCGGCAGAGGACACTGGGAAAACAGCCCAAGACTAGATCTGAGGAATTCTCTTGGCTAGGCTGCTTTTGTTTAAAATAACTAAATTAACAACCCAGTTCCAAAGCAGTGTGATAAAAGCAAAGGTCCGGAGAGGAGCAGCATGGATGAGCAAGGAACAGTGTCTCAGCCTTGGCACCCTTGACATTTGGGGGCTGTATCTTTCTGTGCTTTGGTGAGCTGCCCAGTGTACTGTAGGCTGTTCTCCAGAACCTCTGGCCTTGAATCTAGATGTCAGTACCAGCCCTCTGCTCTCCGGTTGTGACAACCAAGAAGACATTTCTAGATACTGCCAGCATCCCCTAGGGGCAAAGTCACCATGGCTGAGAACCACTGGTCTAAGGTAATAGAGTGTCCCCAGACAACTTCAAAATGAATTGAAGCCCTAACTGTTGTGACACAGTTGTTCAGAGCATTGTCCAGGAGCTGAAGGGTTGTGGGTTCAATTCCCAGGAGGGGCACATAGCTAGGTTGCAGGTTTGATCCCCTGTCTAGACTCATAAGATCCCTAGTTCCAGCTCAGATCCCTGGTCTGGGTACAGGAGTGGACAACCAATTGATACTTCTCCCTCTCATAGATATTTCTCTCTCTCCAAATGCAGTGAAGAAACGCTCACAGGTAGGATTAAAATTTTTTAATGAATTTTAAGTAAGTGTATAAGCAGTGTGCTCAGGATAAGCCTGTCCCTCCTGCACCCTGACTGACTCACTGTAAGCTCCACCAAGATAAAGTATGAACTGTGCAAAACTTTCCTCTTTCCCCTCCGTCACATTTTCTACACCTCCTGTGGTGAACTACTTTAGTCAACAGAAATTAAAATGATATATAAATGGGAATGAAACTCAAATCCATCTCTACTATAAGAGGAAATCAATTTTCTAGGGCACCGGTGCGTCGGTGTGTTAGACAGTTTGATGGCGCGGCAGGACCGTGCACCTTGGGCTTCTCACGCTTTCCTGAGTCCTGAGTGGTTAGGTAATCATTTCACAGCCCAGCTGCCGCGTGGATCAGGGTCCTGTTCTGTTTCCTTCCGTGTGGATTGGATGTATAAATTACAGTGTGCACAGGTCCCTGGTAAGGCGCTTTTTGGAGAAGGCCCATTCATGGAACGTGGGGCTCTTACATACTTGTAATTATTATCAAAACTACGCACAAAAATAAGCAGCCTCCCTCCGCTAAGTTTCCTTAATTTTCACTCTGTTTTCTTGCTGTTATTTCATCAGACTAATTGTAGTATCACCTTCAAACATCTGTTTACACAATATAGAGCTGTCCTCTTGACAAGAATTCCACAGTCGCCTTTCCTGGGAAATGTACTTTGGCTGTAGGTTTTCTGGGTGGCAGCTGTCCTTGTTTCAGTAAGGTAGTTAACTGCTCACCACAAACACTGCTGAAACCTTTTTTAGATTCTGTGGACTATGTACATCTAGGGAATGATGGAATGTTTGATTCATGTTAGGTCCAAATAAAACGAGCTTCCCTTAAAATGTATTGAGAGTTACTGCTCCTGAGAAATGAAATGATCTATGCATTTGTGAGAACTTGGCCCTGTCTTTCAAGGGTAATTGCAGTTAGAGCTGGGAAGAAGAGACATATATTGTTTACAATTCATGTCACTGGCCATTAAGAAGATCACAGGATTTGAATGAATTAAACTAGAAACCACCTAATTGTGGTGCCGGAAACACTTCGATAAATACAAGGAGCTCCTTTTGGTTCCAATAAACATAGCTGAAATGTGCAATGTGGAGTAGGCAAATGCAGGCAGTCAATACAGTTTAAAGTCCTTGCAAATTTTATTATTTCCTCATTGATTGAGTTAAGAAATCATAGTCTGGAACAAAAAAAAAAAATATTCATAGCATATGCCAAAGCAATATTGAATTATCCTGGCAAATGAGTTTGCTTGTTTCTCATTCAAGAGAGACTAATAAGAATTATTGCTCTCTTCATAGAAAGACAGGGATTATAGGCTGCATGTATTGAAATGAGGGTACTTCGATTTTGTGCACTCAAAACTTTTATATTTGATTTCAAGTTAAGTGACACGCTGCTTTTTAAGTAGGTTCTGATAAAATGAGGGTGTGAAGACAGGTGTGACCTCATTAGGCTTCTCTCATCGAGTGGTGCTCCTGCCACGTTCCAGCTTTGAGCAGATTTCACAGCCGGCCCACTCACTACTTCCACTGCAGCCTGTCTGGCCAGAACTCACATGGCCTCAGCCACTGGTGAAGCTGCAAATGCAGTTTGTAGGTGCCCATGCTGATGCTGAATTAGAAAGGGATCATTTTACTAAGGGAAAAGGGCAGGTGGCATTAGGGAGCAGAAAGCAATCTCTCTAAAATGAAAGGAGACTGTCGGAGACAGCTCCCTCTGCCCTGCATAATTACCACAAAATCAGTAACGAGATCTCTCGCTGGTGTGGTCTCAGTGCTGTAAAGTCAGCTCCCCACCTTCCTCAGGGCAAAAGCGCAAACGGAGAGGCCCCCCAGGAACTGGCCTGTTGTAGCACTCAATGCTCATTTGGGCTCAGACACGCTGTGTCTTGGCTCGGCCCAGCAGGCCCTGCCCTAGCTCAGCCCCCTGCCCAGCTGCTCCCGCGGGCCGGAGTGTCTTTCCCCGCGTGGCTCATTCTTTCTCCTCCTTCAAGTGTTTGCTCCAAGAAGATCTACTCTGATTTTGTGACTTTTAATACCAAATACATATTTCTGGCAAAGAGTTTCTAAAACACTCGAGGAGAGAGAAGTGGGTGTCTCTTGTTATGTTAATGAGTTGCTTCAGCAAAGCACTGGCTAATTGGGAAGGGGGAATAGTGTGAGGTGTTGTGTGGGAGGCCTTGAAAGACAGTGGCGAAGGTGGCAAACATATTAGAAATGTCTGGCTTGGCTATGTATTTCTCTGTAAAGAGAACTACCCTCACAGGGAGAAAAACAAGTCAAACATCTATTTCAATATGTAATTTTTTTTTTATATTTGCCTTTAAGGTTTTTAGACTGTTCACTGTGTGTGTGAGCCAACTTACTTTCTTTCCTGTCTTCCATTCTTAGCTGGGTGAGAAGTCTTTTTATCACTAGTTGTTTTCTTATTGTTTTCTGCATTTGTTTTCCATACGCTGCTTGACCTTTTATCACCCCCTGCAAGTGGGTAGAACAAATGAAGCAAATAAGAGACAGAATCGGACTTGGCAGCTGCCCAAACAGTGAGGTGCTCTATCTACTTCTTGCAAAGTAGATATACTTGCAAAGCAAACTGGGCACCAAAGGTGTACATTTATAATAGAACGGCATGGTTGCTTTTTGTTGTAGTTGGTTTCCTCTGGGTTGGGATTTTTTGTTGTTTTTATTTACTTCTGAAATTAATAGTTTAAGGTATTCAATGAAGAAAAACTGCCCTTTTTGATGTCTACTTAAAAGTGCCAAATGTCTAGTATGTCAGAGGAAGTATTCCTTAATTGTGGCAGCAATAGGGTAACAATAGGGCCATGAGTTTTTTGGCTACAGTATTATCCCTCAGAATCAGTTCTGAATGAATTTATTGTCAAGGTCCATGGGGCAGTTCATGGAAGCAGAGTTTCCCACTTAGATCAAGTTCAGCACCGAATCCTATCACTCGCCCATGCATTCATTCAGTCATTCCCTTATACATTCAATCAAATATTACTTTGAAGAGAGGGCTAACAGCATTTGAACATTCAGCAGAATTTTGTTTTCTAGTATAGAATGAACAATTAAAATCCACGCCTAGGAGAGAATGAGTAGGACTGAATCCTGAAACATTTTCCATCCATGAAGAGGAGGCAAAAAGTGGAATTCTCTCTTTAAGAATGTGATGCACTGGGAACAGGGGACACATTCTCACTGTTGGACTGGGTGCCATCTCACCAACACTGATATTCCTTCTAGCACTCTGTCCCCTGGTTTGTAGCCCCGCAGGAAGCAAACGGGCTCCTTGGCAATACATTTTTGTCTGAAATAAAGGATGGTTATGAGACACATATAGTGGGGCTGAGAGTTACTCTAACATTAGAATAAGCTGAGATGCTGAAGTTCTCGTGTTAGCTTTACCTTCTAGGAGACATCCACTTGTAGCGGCAACAAAGCCACGCTTCAGTCATCATGAGTTAGCATGCATACCTCCTTCGTCTTTTCTGTCAACAGTAGTGAGTGGCTGCTGCAGGAGACAAGGGTATGAGGGCAGGTGGTTCATTTGGGATGTGATTCCAGGAAGCCGGAGAAATGAGACAGGGAAGGAAGATAAGCAAAACGAAACAAAACAAATTGCATAGATGAGCCACGTGGCCTTCTGGAGCTCAACCCCACTGGGGAATTTCTAAGAAATGATGTGGAATGGAGGTCAACATACTGTGTCCTGCAGGCAAAATAGAACTTTATTGCCACACAGCACATGTATTTATGTACTGACTATGGCTCCTTTTGTGCTTCAGTGGCTGAGTTGTGTATTTGTGGCAGACACCGTATAGCCTGAAATATTTCATAGCACCCCCAAATACACCTGGTTCATCCCTGAAGAGTTTGCTGACCCCTGATATAGAACTTGATCCTAGACTTGTACTTCTGAATGAAGAAAATTGGAAAAATTGACCCCTTCCCAGAGGTCAAGTGTTTTCCCCAGGAGCACCTGGAAAGCATCTAAGCAACTTTAAAGAAAATTGAGACAGAAAAGTGGGGAGACCACTCAGCTAGGACCCTTGATGTCAGACTACCAGAGGACCTGGAGCTGCCCACCCGAGCAACACAGCAAACACATACTGGCCAAGAAGGAGAAATCAAAAGCAGCTTCCATAGTACTCTTTCATCCTGCAAGGAAGAGCTTCCTTCCAACCATGAATATGTTCTTCTTTGATCAACAAGGGAGGTTTGCCATTGTTCCATTACCGTAATTCACACAGTTGTCTTCATTGCAGATACCCCCATTTTGACCACTTGGAAGGGCTTACATGCTCATGAGCACACACGTCTGTACTTGTGCCTCAGGAAGTTTTCTTTGAATGTACTTTGGAAAATAAGGTAGACAGGCTGTTTCAGCTGATAGCCACAGACCCAGGGACAGAACTGATGGGCCCCACTCCAAGGTCTGTCTTCTAAATCATGTGTTGGCCTAACAGCGAAGGGTAAGATCCAAGGAGCTGAATGTCACCTGAAAGAAAACTTGCCGCTGTCTCAAAATGTTCCTTTTTCAGCAGTGAGGTACACGATTGTAACTACTTCCATAATCAAGAGATTTTTTTTTTTTTTTGGTTCATATAAAATTGATGGCTAAGTTAAGTGCTATAATGCCACTCAGGGACTAGAAACTGATAAGGTGGTCATTTCCATTAGACTAAGCAATGGAGCCAAAATGAAGAGAGATGGAAAATTCTGGAGATGAAGCTCCCTTATTTTGGACTCCCCTATGTGAAAGTTTCCTGACAATCATTGATGCACTGTGTCCCTCTGTAGATAATAACACTCAGTAGTTGGAGAGTATTTTGAGTTTATATGGAGAGTATTTCCTTTATGTGATAGCTTCTGAAAAATAGAGATAGAACTTGAAAAATCTAAGGTTAGGAGGACTGTGTCCTGTATTCTAACTTGCCTTCTATGGCAAGAAGCCTGCCTATGCCAACTCCAGTGGTGAGTGAGCGAGGCCCATGAGAAATAGGTGTTAATTTCTTTGCCCATGTTTTCCCATGGTGTACTGCATGGCAGTGACACAATGCCATTGACTTGGGAAAATTGGATAATCCCAAGCTAGGAAGTGTTTTTACTGTTAGAATCAATGATTGAAGGGAAGGATTTGCTGAAATGGTCCCTGATTTTATTTTGCTTTGTGGGTTGGTGTCCTGGTGTCCCCATAGCTCCCAGTTCAGCAGCACTAGGACTGAGTGCCTTGGTGCCACATAATGCAAGGGAGGCTAGATTTTATTATGAAACTGCCTACAGCCAAAGCCTTTCTAATCCCTAAAATCAAGGTGCCAGGCTGTGACTTAGAAAACCCCTGGCTTTTCACTGCCCTCTGCCCCTCCAAGTGAATGCTTTGTGGGATTTTTCAGTTAGGTTTGGTGACTTCAAGAGAACCATTTTTGATATTGTACTTTTGATCTTTGAAGACCTAGGTTTAACATATCCACCAGCTTGGGAGGGCCATAAGCTTTGGGATTAAATGAAGGGATAGGCTGCACAATGAACACAGTGCCAAGAATGCAGGATCATTGCAGGTTATCATTGTTGCAACCACACCAACGTGGGGGGAGAGTCATATTCATTGTAAAGAATAACTCTGAGAGTAGGATCATTCTTGCCACATCTGTTTGGAGATCCAGGAAGGATACAAGGTATGGGTATCTTTTGCTGGGGGACAGGTGCCCAGGGCTTCATGCCTGGGCTTCACCATCAACTTCCCTGCCCCATACCCTTCTCCTTTCTCTGGAGAAAGACCCACTGTACAGTTGCAGGTTTTTCCTAAGAGGAGTAGGTACCTAGAAGACACTCTGAAATTCAATTCTGCATGGGACTTTCTGCTTTTCTATTTCTAGAAGAGAAGGAGGCCCCAATTGGAAGAGGTGGGAAGAATTATGAAAGTATATTTCCACTCTTAGTATTTTTGGATTTATTGATATAAATCTCATGAATACGAACAAAGCATTACAAGTGGGAGTGTAACCCTTTTTCTGAGAATAAGCCTTTTTGGTTTGCCTTCTCAGAAATGCCTTTTAGAGTAAACGGGCCAACAAAATGTTATGCCAGGAACAAACTGAGCTAATCCATTTCTCAGTGTCATTTTGTTCCCCTCAGAAGTGCGTGCAGTGAAAACAAAAAGTGATAAGAATCATACTTTTCCACCATGTGATTAAGAGAGTCTTTTGTTTCCCCATCCGCAGCTGTGGTCTTCACTCAACAGGCCTAGACTAGATTTTCCTATTTTTCTCTTTGATTTCCATCTCTCCCCAAAGTTGATTTTTCTTACGGTTTGTTGCTACTCTCCTGTCCTGTGATCTCTAAAAACAAATTGGGATAGAACTTAACAAAAGAACTTCCATTCCTGGATGCCTGCAGTTCTTTATATGGCAGACGCAGAAAGCCTCAAAACCCTGCTGAAGGGAGTGCAGTCAGCGCCAGCGCTGTTCGCTTCTTCCTAAGGACATTTCTGGGAAAGGGGTGGCTAGAACTGAATGAGAGGAAACTTGGTGTGCGTATCGGGAAAGGTATGACCCATTGAAAGAGTATTGACATGTTCTTTTATGTGTTGATCTGTTTGAACCCCCTCTCTCTGCTCCTGCACTTGCAGTTGTATTTGTTTCCAAAAGTGGGGAGAATTATAGGGCGCGTATGTGCGTGTTGCTATAGAAACTTTAATGGATGCCTGCCACAGGTGCAAGCTTGATTGCTTCGCTCAGAAATACCAATTATACTGCCTGCCCTAAGGCAGTTGTTGGAAATATCAATGGGCAGACTCCTAGGCTTACCAGGGCTAAGTTGCGTTTTTATTTTCATTTTTTTTTCCAAAGGCAGTTTGCATTGCCAGACCTCGGCCATTTCAAGGAAGTGTATAACACACGCTCCGTTGTACCAGGTATTCTCGGCAATCTTGCTTGTTAATCAATTTCCAACCTGGCTTTTCTTATAGCTGAAGACTACATTTTTCCTCAGGCAGAAAGGCTCAAAGAACAAACCTCACAGTCCCTTGATAAGGAGCGGTACTTTTGCGGTGTCTGCTAAAGAAGCATTCCTGTCCTGGCACTCGTTCCTTCACTTTTTAGTAGCAGAAGACCATCCTGATTGACATTTTAACTGCCTACCCTGTGGGACAAGCTTCCTTGCTGGGAAATTGTCAGAATGTTATGGCTTCATTCTCACGGTGTGTCACTCATCCACCGCACAGCTGTGCCCAGTCTGACATATCAAAATGAATTAATGTGAAATTCCAGTTCGGGAGCCATCAGGAAAAATGATCTGTTGTACTTTGAAGAAACGCAAAGTGCTTTTTGAGATTTAGCTAAAAAGAGGTAGGGCTACTATCTTTTAATTAAGATGACACTTCACTTATTTTCATGCAACATTAAGTTAATCTGTTCCAATTTAATGAAAACAAGGGGGAAGGAAAACATGCCGGCTCGTCCACATGAGATCCTTTCTGTGGGTAATGTCTCGTGGAGGGGTTTGATTTGATGATGAGTGAAGGGTTTAAATTGATACTAAATCAGAAGTACCATAAAAAAACAAGATCAAAAGTAGGACAGATGAGTCCCTTGTTTTCATCACAGTCACGTGATACTGATTCCTAATTGGCTTTTGTACTAACGTAGTAAAAGGTATTAATGGATGTTTCCCATTTTGTCATGAGAAGATCCATTTTGTGTAGGTCATCGAGTAACAAGTGACAATTGGACCTGATCATTGAAGTCAAAGTAAAATGAGTGGAGATGGACGTTACTCAATTTTGGTGAACTACTCACAAATCCCATTTGCTAGAAATATGACCCCACCCCCACCCCACCCCCACACCACATATTTGCCTTTGGGAAATGTACAAATTTCACCCCAGTGCTGTTGAGTGAATTTAAGGAACATTTGACTCACTTTATTTTAAGCAAACATGTGTACATTTTTTTGTCAGCAGTAAATAAATGGGCATCCAGCTGTATTTAGTTGAGATGCTGTCAAAGTGCTAGAACCAATTATGCTATAAAAAAGGAAGTATATTTGAACTGAATGCACAAAACAGGTATCTGGCAGGCACAGGCTGGGAAAACTAGCAGTAAGAGTGTATGAAATGGAGACTTAACAAAGGACAGTGTAGGGAGGTGCCATAGCCCAAGGTCATGGTACCATCATTTTGACTGCCCTCCAGTGACAATGAAGTTTCAAGAGGCCTAAAGCTTACTGTGTCTGTATTTAGGCCCTTTGTAGAATCAGGTTGATGGAAGTTCTTGCAGAAAGGATGCTGTGCATTTGGGTGACATTATTTAACTTTCAGAAACACCTCCTCTTGGTGTGTACATGACTTCAGGTTTACAAGTGACCAATGGGACCCAAATAAAGAGCATATTTGACCCACATCATCACAGTCTTACTATGGGACCCCAAGCATGAGTCAGCTTGATACCCTGGATCAAGCAGGTATTTGCATTTTTAAAAATTTCTATGACAGCCATTCAGACATTTCCAGAAGGCAGTTTACACAGAAGAAAATGTCCTCAATGCATCCCTTGATCTTACAAAGAAAGGCAAATGATAAATACGTGTTTTATTCTGCTCATTTCGCACTGATCCAAGTCTTTTGTTGGCAACATACTGATGAAAAACTGCAGCCGAAGTGGGGGGAGGGCAACTGCGTGCCTTGATTCCTTAATAAAATGTCAATTTTCCAGGTGGTTTTCTGAAAATGCGGTTCTTTTCCATGTGAAAACTAAATTGAGTCATATCTTTTGCTTGCAATGATCTGGACATTCAGTACAGTGTTCCAGACCTAAAATTTCAGTCATCTATGGGAAATTAGAAAGGAGAGTTTGAATATTTGGAACATAGATTCAGTTTCCCTTTCTTTTTCTTTCTTTCGTTTCTTTCCTTCCTTCCTTCATTTCTTCCTTCTTTCCTTTTTAAAAGTTATTATACAAACTATATCTCTCCGTGGAAAAAACCTTATTCCCAGAGGTCCTGATTCTTCAGGTTAAAGTAGACTGACTTTTGCAATTACCTTCGGGAAGCTCAGCAGAGGTAAATACTCAAGGTGACTAGTATTTCACAGGAAACCTTAAAATAAGGCTAATGAGGAGAAATAGAAAATCTTTGATGTTATCTCAAATAAATTATTCACAGTTTTATTATAATTGGATACCCTATGCCGAGAAATATAAAGTCAATAGGGAATAATGAGAACACTCTGCCCTTGCACAAAAAGTATCAGTTATTTAACCCGGGACCAGCCAGTTCATCATCTCTGAAACGGAAATGCTAATAATTTACCCTCTTGGTTCTGATGATTTGTATCTGATTAAATGGAAGGTCACTGTCATAGGGAACCTGTGATCCAAGATACCAGTATTACAAGATGTTATAGTTGTACTATATACAAACATAACAGCATTGGAAAATCCAATTAGGAGCCAGCCACAATGGAACCACAATTAAAACCAGTGGGCCGGTTAAAAAACAAAGCTCTTCCTTCAGAATCACTTAAAGACTAGCAAAAATGACCATCTCTGAGCAGGTGGGAATATTAGGCTGCCCTTCTGTTTTAACACAATTTGAAATTGGAGTAATGTGTATAATCCTTTGTTTTCCCCTCATGTAATAACCATTTAATGATCAATATGCTGATTTTTCATTTAAAAAATTGGTCAATTTATGATGAGCCCATGTTCGGGAGCACTTAAGATTCAGTTCTTACCTCTGCGTTACCCCATCCATTAAAGTCCATTTACATAGGGAAAACATGAATTATTCATTAATATTGTTGATTGGCTGTGGTAACAATGTTGTTTTGCTAGCAGCAAAAAAAGATGGAATGGCCTGAAGTCTTTGTGGCCCCACTCACACATACTAAACATGAATTAATTACGTTTGTGAATGATCATAAGTATGCCATTTTAATTCTGCTATTGTTGTAATAATTGGTGTTTTTTCTGAGACCCGGTACCAGAAGTTCATACCGTGTCGATGGAGCCTCCCATTCAGATGTCCCTGTCTGAAGCTGTTGAATATTTCTTCTGCATCCTACACATTAGACAGGTCTTTTTCCTTACCCGAATCTTGCAGTCTGTCTCTGTTGCTGCCATAAACAAGTTCAGAAACCTTCCTTCAGGTTTCTAAGCTCTTCATTGGTAACTCCTTTTGTATGTGTGTCTATCTGTCCATTCACTAAAGCAACAGATATTTATTGGGCATCTAATGTCCTCTGCTTGATACTTTCCAACACTTTTCTCCTGTGCCTAGCATCAAAGAAGCTGCCGTTCCCAAATACAGAGCTCAAATGCATACATGGACCTTCACAAACATTCTCCTGGTCGAACCTGCCCATATTCCCAGGGGCTGCCAGGCGTCTCAGGACCCACGTGAACCTGGCCTTCCTGGCTGTGGGAGTAGGAGCCTGGCAGCCGTGGCCTTGTCAGTGACTGAGTTGAAGCCACTTTCTGTAACAAACCACATTCTGCTGAATGTGCACAAGAATAAAGAAACACCAGCCTGTTTCAAGGAGCCTATAACTAATAGATCAAGGGGAAATACCCAGGGAAACGCGTAAGTACAGTCACAGAAGATGCCTGAAGTAAAACTCACACGGGTTTAAAGAACTTCAGTAAGCGCACAGGTTGAGGACCTTCTTGACAACAGGGGACTGGATAGTGGGACCCATCGGAAAAGACTGTAGAGAAGAGTGATGCAGGGAAGGTTTGCAATGGGCAGGGAGCGGGCAGGCACTTCCAGAAGCGTACAAGAAAATGTAAGCCAAGTCATGAGTACAAATAAGTAGCAGGCTGGCTAAGCAAGTACGTAGGCCAGGGAGCAAGAGATTGTAGGTGGGAGGGTTCATGGTTCTGGCTGTTGGTACTTTCCTTGCGAGGCAGTGTGCTCATCCTTTGCTTGTAATCGTCACAACGGGAACAGGTTGTCTTTGACAGGGTACGTCGTTGGAATCTGAGTCTAGATTCCCAAGGCGGTTTGCCCTGGAGGTTGGTGGAAAACACTTATCTCTGTACTTGGCACTTATTATGGCGTTTAAATCGCTGACAGTGGAGAGACAAGGTGTTCTTCCTTATGCAGAGAAACTCAACTTTAATTACATATCAAAGGCAGAGCTCACGTGCAACCTCACATCTTCCTGGCTCCTGGCTGTCACCATCTCTTGTTCTCCCCTGAGACTTAGGCCCTCTCACCGGGGCAAGGGTCCTCCATTCTGGCATGCTTGGCATCGGCAGCTGGATCTATCTTTGTGGTGGGGACTGTCCTGTGCACCATAGGAGGGTCAGTAGCATCTCTAGTCTCTACCCCCTAGATGCCACTTGTACCTCCCCCATTTCTGACAACCAAGAATGTCTCCAGCATTTGCCAAATGTCCCCTGGGTGGGAATGTGAGTAGGAACAAGCCAACCACCCCTATTACAGCAATGTTGCTCTAGAGTGTATAAGCATTTTGGAAAATTATGTGGACTCTTGTTCCCTTCCAGTTTTAGCCACACTCAAAAGGGCAAAGGAGAACCCAGAACACAGTATGCGTGGAAATGAAAGCTAAGTTTGTACAATTCAAAATGTGTAGGATAATTACCTGCTTTTTTGCCCGAATCTAAGATTACAATTTGGAAGACTTGTTGCAAGTTGCTGGCGAAATGTTAGGTATGAGGTCAGCAGGGAGCCAAAGAAGTTGAGTCATAGATCAGAGCCTAGCACACGCATGTCCTGTGCTCCTGCGTCCCACGTAAGAAGCTGCAGCTTTAGCCATAAATCGTGTGACAGGCTCTCCATGCTGGGAGTGTGAGAAGAACTGCTGGGCAGTCATCAGTCTTTGCAGCTGGGCCGCTTCCAGCTGCCTGTGTGAATACAAAGACAAATGATGAATCTGGAAAGCTCCTTGAGAAGAGGGACCATGTGTCAGACACAGTGGGGTTATTAAGAAGCATAACTCATAATTAGCAATAAATGGGTTGGTAATGCACTCATTTGTTGCCAAATATTTACTCAGGGCGTGTTACATACAAGCATAGCATCATATGGGGTGTATTGTATATACCTATTTGATGTTATGCTTATTTGATTAATTGTCCAGAAGAAGTTTTGATATCATTTTTGTGGTCATAGAAAAAAAACCAGTTGGTGAAATAATTTAGGTTTAAAACAAAATAGCTAGGATGGTAGTTGCCCCAACTCTTGAAGATTGCACCAATTGAGTGCCGTCCAACTCCTGCTGCATAGAACTTGCCAGAAAAGTGGACTGACATCTAGAAGCCCAGCCCAGTCGTTTCGATGACACCCAAATCTGACGTGGAACTGATGTGGGTCAGTCCCTGGCAGTGGATACCATATGTGGCATGGACCATACCATTTAGAAGTTGTTCAAAGCAACATTTTAATGTGAAAATACCTCCATGAACTTGCCACTTGAATGTGTTTCCACACAGCAGCAAGGGGTAATTAGAGCAGGATTGTTCTGCTGCTTCAGAACATGGGTCTCAGTAACACAGCTTGCGTGTCTTAGGCTTGAGTCTGTTTTGGGTCCTATGTCAGAACACCAGCTCATAGAATGGAAAGTAACACTCTGTGTAGCCTCGGTTTCAGCGACTTGGTCACAGCGTTCACAAGAGTTTCAGGTTTGGGCTCGTTGGGTGAGCATGATAAACACACAGGAGGCAGGCAGAGGACTTGTGTTTTAAATGGGCTAAATTTTGTGGAGTTCTTTAGAGAACCTGCCCATGTGTAATTATGTAATGGTCACAATGTGTAGGGACTGCCACTCTTGCTCATAATTCTAACGGCTGCTGGATGAGGACAGAACTAGATGGGTAGGCCAGCAAGATTTCTTCCGACTTCTCTTTTAAAAATGATATGAAAACCTCCCATATTTACACTCTTCCCTATTTACTGCCATTGTGAATAATTATCACCCATCTATTATTTATAGAAGCACAGTGAAGAATCTTCATAGGAACTCATATGTGTGCACAAGGGGGCATTTGTTTGTAAATTAAAAGCACCGAAGTTATCTTGAGGGACTTAGAGTGTTTATTTTTGTTTTTCCTATCTCCAAGCAGATATGTAAGAACAACCCATGTGCATTCCCAACAGTCCCTGGCCGGTGAGGGACAGGTGGCATGAGAAGCGTCCCCACAGCCTTGCTTCACAGTGCCTTTGGCAACCCTTGGCCATGAGAGAAAGGGGACATGTATGTAATGTTGAACCCAAAAATGATGTGCATGGTGTGTCCCTTGGGGGACATTTCCTGCTGGTAGCCTACCATTTTCTGTGGAGGGAGCATTCCCAGGTCAGCTGCTTGTGGGGAAACACCATTGGAGGGGGTGTGAGAGTGAGGGGGCGGCAGGTAACCCTCTTCGTTATTTTGTCAAGAAAGAAGTTGAAAAGAAAGGCATAAACTCAGGATTTGAATTGAATAAACCTGGGTTGGAATGTTGGCTCCGTACAGTTAGTATGGATAAAGTCTGGTCTAGCAGTTTTCTCATTTGTCAGATGGCCGTAGAGATAATGGCCCTATAGGGTCATTGAGATCATTAAATGTAAACATTGTTAGAAAGTGTTTTTAAAAGAGTAAGACTGTAAGCCCTGGCTGGGGGCACAGTGGATTGGAGCCAGCCTGTGAACCAAAAGATCACTGGTTCGATTCCCAGCCAGGGCACATGACCAAGTTGCAAGCCAGGTCTCCATCCAGGTCCCCAGCTGGAGGCAGGTGAAAGGCAACATACATGGATGGATCTCTCCCTCTCTTCCTCCCTCCCTGCCCTTCTCTGTAAAAGTAATGAATAAAATCTTCAAAAAAAAAAAAAGAAGAAGATGACGACGACAACAGCGACTATAGACTAAGACGTCTGAAGACCTAAAGCTAATTTGGACACTCACCTAGCTTGATCACATGGGTAAATTTTTCAGTGTCATTACCCCATCTATCACAGCACTGCAGGGGTAGGGGTGAGCTGTGCTGGTCGCTCTTTCAGATAAAATGTTGTCAAAAGTCCAGTCCTTGATTGGTGTTGCTCAGTGGATTGGGGTTCTTCCAGCAAACCTTAAGGTCTTCTGGGTTGTGGCCCAGGTCCCCAGTTAGGAGCATGTGATCATTATTTCTGTTGTATGTACATCCATGTTTCTCTCTCTTTCCCTCTTTCTAAAAGAATAAATCCTTCAGAAGAAAATGTATCAAAATCTATATAAGAAATTTAAGTAGTCACTAATAATATTAGAGTGGAAAAAATGAAACAAATGGGAAGCTCTCCAAGGAACCAAAGAAGACAGAGGGTAAAATCGAAATGAGACTTCAACTGAATTTGCTTCCTCCGCTTTGTGCCAGTACCTCAGGAGACAGCAATTAGCCTGGGGCTGATTCACCCTCTGGTGCAGAATTAAGGATGCGGCTGGGAAGGAAAGAAGAGAAGACCGTGAACCTATTGTGATATCAATGAATGACAGTCTCCTCCTGGTTCCTGAAGACTGCAAATGCAGCCATCCAGATGCTCTCTCCTGGGAAATGGTCCGTCCTCTGCTGGCTGGGGAGGGATTGATGAGGTAATGTCTGCCAGGTGCCTTCACCTTCCTGGGCAAGGCTCCCTCCCCAAGTGCATGCTCTGACCACCCTGATGGTGGGGGCTCTGTGAACTTCTGCCAAAGACAACAAGAGGGCCTGCCAGAGCGAAACGTCCTAGGGCAAGAGATGAAACAGACGTGGAATGAAGGCTGAGGTTTTCAAAAAACAGGGGGAAGAAAGTAATTGCAAGAAAGAAATGAGAACAATTATATAAACAGAGGCTGGCCTCAAGGACACGGGGCCAGAATCCCACAGTCGGGAAGGCTGGCAGCAGGGAAGGAGAAAACACAACAAAACCTCTGAGAGGTAAAATGTCAGATGCGCCAGGGGCGATCAGAGAGTGTCCGGAATAGAAGCTGCAGTTGGGCCATACTAAAAACGGAAAGAGGACTGAAAAGGGAGAAAGAAAATTTCCAATAAGCCTCTGCAGATTTGACCCCTCTGTCTCCCAGCAACTGTTTTTCAATCGTAGGATATTAGCTATCCCCGTGAGACATGCTCATGGAATATAGTGGAGTATAAAGGGTCATATTGATTTTTGTAGCCTATTAAAGAAGTTGGTCTTGTTTGTTTGTTTGTTTTGTATCCACTTCCTTCTTCCTTTTTGTCTCATTCAAGTGTGCTCCATACAAAGCTCCTTTCAGCGGGTTCCTTCTTTTCACCAGCATGAGATTGAGCCATCTGAGGAGTCTTGTGTATTCATGAGGGATGGCTGGCATCTTTCTGTGAATAAAGCAAATGATCTTAATGACTTCAGGAGTCAAATTGGCAACATGATCACAGCTGTGGGCCTGACAGACTGTGGACCTGCGAATGATGATGAGTCAGACAACTGGGTTTCCATTTAAGTTTTGGTGTGTGTGTTTTTTTTTAAAGCCTGGGAACAAACACATCTTTGAAGGCGATGTTTTCATTAAATAAAGTTACTAGTTGATAAGCTGTGCACTGGCTTGCTGTAGGCATATGCACACACAAAGACTGCTTTGTATGAGAAACGCCTTATGCAGAGAACAGGCGATTTGGAGTATTGAGGCACTTTTCTGGAGGTAGGTGGTCAGTACCTTGGGGCAGTCCTCCTCACTTGCTCCTTACTGTCTGGACCAGGAAAGAGGAGAGAGTACATATTTCTTAAATCAGTCAGTTCCGGATAACGGCTTCTATGGGAGCTTCTTGAGGTATGGCAAGTGGAGGATTTGCCTCTAAGGAGCCCTGCTGTACCAGGTCTCCTTCTGTCCCCACTCTCCCGCTTGTGACCCAGCCCCTGCTCTTAGCCCTCCCCCTCTGAGCATGGAGTTCCGTATTTGTACCTGATTTAAGAAGAGTCTGACAGTTGAAGACTTCTTCTCTCACTTAAGGCTTTCACTGTCAAACTCGCAAGCGTGTATTCTCAGCTTACTATTGGTTGTACTGGTGAAGACTTTTAAGGCAATAGTGTTCACAGCAAGGAAATACTAAGACTTTTTTAAAGGAGTAAATCTCTGATGAGGAGGAAGAGACCCATTTAAACATCCATACTAGATATTTGCAGCCAATGAAAGTACAAGGGCTGGGGAGACACCTAATTGACCCCCAGGAGCAACAGTGACCTGAGGAGATAAGGTGGCCACAACTCTCATGTCTTGATTCTGCATGCAGTTCTTGTTTTTATTCAGCAGAGTCACGGGAGTGCCTCCTATGCATCAGTTATGAGTGTAATCCCAGCTAGTTCCCTGCTTCCCGAAGCGAACAGATCACAGAACAGATAATCCAGTCACCAAGCCAATTAACGGAAGGAATGGGGGATATGAGGAAATCTGTGGGTGGAGCATCTGATCCTGTTCCAAGGGTCGAGAGTGGCACAGTCCAGCAAAATTATAATGTGAGCTACATACCTTATTTTAATTTTTCTGACAGCCATATTTTAAAAACAGAAATTGATGACATTAATAGTATATTTTGCTTAACCCAATATATCCAAAAGAGTTACATTTCAATATATAACCTATCCAAAATAATATCATTTTAATATGTAGTCAGTGTATAAAAATTATTCATGAAACATTTAATATTCCTTTTTCATATTGTCTTCAAAATCTGGTGTGCATTTTACACAATGCACATCCCAATTTGGAGTCACCACATTTCCATTATTCAGTAGATACATTTTTTTAAAAGATTTTATTTATTATTTTTCAGAGAGGGGAAGGGAGGGAGGCAGAGAGGGAGAGAAACATCCATGTATGGTTGCCTTTCACCTGCCTCTGGCTACAGACCTGGCTGGAGACTTGGCTGGAGACCTGGTCATGTGCCCTGGCTGGGAATCGAACCAGTGACTTTTGGGTTCGCAGGCCGGCGCCTTATCCACTGTGCCACCAGCCAGGGCTGGTACATGTTCTGAGTAGTTACACACTATTGCTATTGGACAGAGCAGGTTGACAGAAAGTTCCTGGAAGGATGAACCATTAACCCAGAAGAATAAGTCAGTCAAAAGAGTAAATAGAAATGGGGAGCTGGAGGTATCTAGTTTTGGATGGCACAGTCAAAGGCAATTGAAGGCAGGTGTCTTCCACTAAATACATAGAATTCACTGTAGCCTCTTGGAGTACAAGGGTTGCCATTTATAGGGATGGGCAAGGCAGGCAGAGAAGTGGGTTAGAAGGAGTAAAAGTGAGTTCAGTTTTGAATGTGTTAAATTTGAAGTATCTGTGGACAACCAAGTTAGGCAGGGTGCAGGTGGTAAGAACTACAAAAAAGTAGAGACCTCTACATGGATGGACTAGATTAGAGAGCAAAAGACTTAGGAGGGAAATGAAAATGTAGCCAGTTCTTTAAAGGATGCCATTTATCCTACAGGAGGTAGAGGGTACATTATAGGTTGCAGTTCTAAGTTTTTGTCATTTGACATGGAGGAGCAGACATAGCCAAGTTAATTATCGGAGTTGAAAGTTTATGTCCACCAATTTTGCCTGTATGTATCTTTCCCGCATCATTATCTTCTATAAACAAGGTAGGGTTTCTTGTTATGATAGAATGGCATTTGGATGCAGGATGACAGACCTTTAATTGAAATATTTATATTCTAATCCTTCATGAAGTCAAGGTCTATTTTGTGTGGTTTAGGGAAATTTATAAACTTTAAGATGTTATTAGGAAAGGTCATTCACTGTAATGCATAATTTCTAACGTGCGATTTTGTGTTCCATGCCTAAATTAAGTAAATTAATTCTTAGCATCATTCTCACTAATCTTTTTTATCTAAATCACTTATAAGTTTTTTAAATTCTCTACATTTATATATAAACTTTTGATATATAATTTGATTATGTGCAAGATTTAAGTTTCTTTGATTTTTTTAGTAGTTGAAAATAAATAAAATACCATTCTATATCCATAGATTGAATTCATTTTAAAGAGCTCCATATTCACCAGCATCTTGGGAACACCTTTCTTCTATCACCTCAGGGCCTAGCAGGACCATTATGGGCTTACAGGACTCAAAGTTGCAGAACTATGACATTGGTCAACCGATAGGATGACAGGAAATGAATGAAATGCTGATTGTCAGAATGTACAGACGGACAAACGGATCTTCTAGGAAAGATTTGACTTAGTCTGTTTTCCAGAGGCAGGAGCCGAGGTGTTTATTTTCACTGAGTTCTGAAAATTTGATGAACATAAAGGAAGAAATTTTAAACGAAAGAAAAAAGTTTATTGCTTAGAAAATGCAATTACCGCCTCTCCTTCCCGCTGGGTCCTTGGAGCCCAGCTAAGACTGTAAAATGCCACACGAGTGGGACTGCCAGAGCTGGAGGAGAAACACACAGTCCTTAAACTGGCAAGGTCTGTACCTCCAGGTTGTTTGCATTGGAAAGAGCGGGCACTGTGTTCTTGATTTCGGCTAGTGCTTGGAAGTCAAGATTCACCCAGGATCCTGGTGCTGATACCAAGCATTTCATGGCTGGAATTCATTATGGAGTCTCTCCTCATATCCCTGTCAAGCAAAATGGCTCTAAGAGCCACTTTTGTTTTGCTTCCAAAAGGACCTTTTGATCTCTGCTAATTTAGTTTACAGGTGTAATCAGATGTTTGCTAATTGCCCTGGGTAATTTCACCATCCTATATTTCTCAGCTTCAGTTGTGCTGATGAAAAATTCCAGAGCTGTTTCATTCAACTCTTCAGGCCCATCCCTATGCTGGTGGCCCGTGGCTTTCTTGGATATAGCAACGCTTGGAACCTAGAACTAAGATACAGGGTCACTTATGAACAGCGCCCTCTGGTGGTGCGCAACTGTGTGACCGCAGGTAGAGATTGCTTGCTCTCTCACTCTCTCTGTTCCTCCCTACCTCCCCTCTCTTTCCCTCCCTCACTATTTTGAGGGTACCAGGGGGTTACTTATTACTCTAAAGCAGGTGTCAGCAAACTGTTTCTATAAAGATCCAGCAAGTACATTTTTTAGCCTTTGCCATATGGTCTCTGTCACATGGCTCTACTCTGTCATTTTCCCATGAAAACCAGTCATAGACTACACATAAGTTAGTGGCATGGCCATATTCCAACAAAGGTTTGTGTACAAGAGTAGGTGGTGGGCCAGGCCCTTGGGCTGTCCTTTGCTGGCCACTGATGTGGAGAAAGCAGAGAGGCGACAGCGACACCGTTACTAGAGGGGTGAGTCAAGCCCTTGTGAAGGGGTTAGCTCAAGAAATGGTCCTAACAGGGCACGTAATAGTTCCGTAGGACTACCTGCTTTTAAGTCGTTTATTCTCAAATCACGTTATCTATGACAGTTTTCTGTCATTAGCTTTTTTCTCACATTCCGTGAGAATGGGAGCCAGTTGATGATTTTGTACTCTTAGAGAGTTTAGTCAAGTTCTGAGATGCTACATGTGCCCTGCACCCTGTGGGAGAGAAGTAGGGTCTCCCAAGAAGGCTTCCCAGAGCTTTTAAACTCTGGTCTGAGGAATCGTAGCTGTAGCCAAAGATTGGGATACACATCTCCTGTGCCTTGTCTGGAGCTGTGGGTACAATAGACTGTCTGAGATGGGTGCTTACCCCAGAATCCTGCCCGGAGAAGGGAGTCCTTTGACTCCAGAAGGGAGGTTCTCTGCTCACATTGGAAGGAAATGAGAGCTCCATTGAATGGGTGGTCCCCATGGTCATGTGTTAGAAATCTGAGATGATCATGGATGGGAAGAGCCACTATTATTCAGGAGACATGCCCTGTTTTGTTTTCCATGTTCAAATAGGTTCTCATGGACTCTTTTTGCCTTGACCTTGCTCTGCCAAGGTCAGCTCCAGGTGAGGAGTGGATGCTGCCATCCACCTTGGCAGATCCTTGCCCAGCCCATCTCAATGGCCTCGCAGACAACTGTCTGGGAGTCCCAGGTGGGGCTGTCCAGTAGCAGCTCTCAAAAGCTTGCTAACCTCAGTGTGCTCCTTGCACCAGCCGTATCCATGCCTGGGAGCTTGTTAGAAATACAACCCCACCTTCACTGGACCCCAGTTTTAACCAGATGCTCAGCTAATTCTTATGGAACAGTGTATTAAAGTGGAAGATGCCTTGCTGTAAGGGCTTTTCATTTTGAAAGGCTTTTCAGCACTTGCTAATAAATATATCACCTAGTTGATAGTATATACTATTATTGTCAGAGGAGTGGATTTTTAGGACTTGTCTAATAAAAACTTGGCTTGTCATACACAGTAACAATAAAGTTTTTTTCCACCCATTGTAATCCTGCACACTTCATAAATAAATGTCTTCCTCCCTGTGGAAATAATTTACTCCACAGTGTGGAAGTATTCAGAGCTTATTGTCTTCCTCAGGCTTTCAGCTCAATTCTTCTCCATGACACATCTACGGAGGTGTCAACTTTTGGCCCTCGTTAGAAAATGATCATGTCCAGGCATGAAAAGGGAGCAGAGCTTACTTGTGTCCATTACTGGAACTAGGACAAGGAATTTCTGGATCTTTCTCTGTGTGTCAGTGATAACGTGCCTGTCTTGGGAGCAGACCGAATGAAAAATACAAATGAATTCTAAATGGAAGCTGGAAAAGATGGGACAAAAACTGAACAATGCTAATACTGTTGCTAATGGCACCATTTATATTGCTATAGTTTGTATTATGCTTTCCATGATAAATGTAATTGTTCTTAAAATTGTTATGGAAATGTGAGGGCAGAATGGGAAAGTATGAAAATCAGCAAAGAACAGGGACTTTCTCTTTCATCCTCAGAGTTTGAGGAGAACTCCAGCTCTTAGAGATTTTCTCTAGAGAGGCACCACAATTCTGTTTTCCCACATGGAACAAAGGTTGTGAGCCCAAGGTCTGCATCACCTGCTCCCCTCTCTGTTTTTCATTAGGTTGGTCATTCTTTGAGATCAGGGGCTTATTATCTTTCTTCACCTGTCACCATTCCACTCATAAGGTGGTCCTGTAATAAAAGGGATTTTCAATGAACAAAACAAAAATTAGAGTACAGTGATATGGGCTGGGAAGCATCTGTAAATTTGTTTCTGTTATAACCATAAAGTTCCCACAGTATCCTTAGCGTGTTGTCTCCTTGTGGCTTTCACAGTTATTTTAAAGATCAATTAATCAATAAAAAGTGATAGAAAGGCCCTGAGTGATAGATATGTATTTTCAAGTCCATATGTTTATATCTTCTATGAGGCTATTTGTATTTTTCTAGTCATACATATTGGATGACCTTGAAGATGTGCAGATACTGAGAAATCAAGTGAAATAATGTATTCCCCTTTTATACCTAGGCAGGGAGTTTTAAAAATAATGTTAACTTTTGCAGTTAGCCTCATGTAAATATTTTGTGCTTCTATATTATTCCTTGAGGAAAACGGAGAGATGCTGTAGAACTGCACCACCAATCCTGGGTTGTGACGAGGACAGGTGTCAAACAAATATACGAACAAAGTCATGAATCTGTGTATGGAATGGCTCTGCATGGAAAGGCTCCAGAAATCTTCCTAGAATTAGGTAAAATAGTATACTAGGTTGATGTGTTTTGTTTCTGTTATAAATAATACATTAAATAGAAACCAAATGCAGTCTGGCCGACACATTTGAGCGCACCGGCGTGTGTAGGTGCACTGACATGGGCCATACCCTCCCCATCTCCCCTTGTTAAAAATGTCAGCAGGTGTACTAAACACAGCTGCTCTTTCGGGATCATAATTCAGCAGGAAAGAAACAGGTCTCCCCCAGACATTGACATAGCCAGTCCAACTCCGCTGTGTTTTTGATTGAAAATAGAAACATTTTAGCTTGGAAAATTAATGGCCTTTGACAGTTTGAAAAATATGAGTAAGGCTGAAACAGTGATGGATGCTATTAAGCATCATCTTCCTGCATATTAAAATAATCGTTTCACATGCTGGGTATACAAACTGAAAGATTTTGTATTTGAATTTTGGAAAGCAGCCACTAGAGTTTTTACATGTTGGTTATAGGCTGCCTAGGTATTACATTTTGAAACACCACTCATCTAGAGAGTAACCCTATTTACAAGATGAGATCAATGGTTTGGAGATTTACAACTCCCATAAATATTCATGGCTATGATGGATGTTCTATCTTTGGGTTAAATGCTGTGGAAAATAGGAATCTTGTTAACTTTCCTTGAGTGATGCGCTGTTATCTTGGAAAAGCGATTTTATGAAATTTGTGTATCGGGGTCTCTTCCGATCCTGTTAAAGAATATGGCCTTTGGACAAATATCATATGATCTTACCCATTACGGGACAATAATGAGCAAAACTAACAACAAGCAAAACAGAACTGAGTATATGAATACAAGGAATAGGCCTTCAGTGGTCAGGGGGAACGGGGTTGGGGGGAGGGGGGAGGCAGAGGCAAAGAAGGGGAGCAGCTTAGACAAGAACCTAGTATAAAGGAACCATGGACATGGACAACAGATGGGATTGACTTTGGGGGGAATGGGTGGGTGGGGAGGGGGACAGAGGGGAGCAAAAAGGGGATGCATATAATACAACAACAGTAAAATTTTTTAAAAAATTAACACCTAAAAAAAAAGAAAGAATATGGCATTTGAGCAAAAGACTTGTTGAGTTGATGAAGGTGACATTTTCAAGCTTGAAGGGACTTCAGGTATCATGTAGTCCAGCATTTTGATTCTATGAATAAGGAAACAGGAGCAGGAATAAAATGAACCCTATCAAGGTGCCACCATACATCTGCATCAGTACACTATGGCCAGACGACCAAATCAAATTTCACTGGAATACAGCCACACCCTATAATTTACATACCACCTGTGGCTACTCGAAATGCAACAGTAGAATTGAGGAGATGCAACAGACACCCTATGACCCTCAAAGTTGAAGATATTTACCATCTGTTCTTTACAGAAAGACTTTGCTGATCCCTGCTATACATTGCACACTTCGGACTTAATCTTCTGCCTTCCAGGCAGATCTTCTTCCATCTCTGTCTTTAAAATATATATATATATGATATATATGATTTTATTCATTATTTTTAGAGAGAAGGGCAGGAAGGGAGGAAGAAAGGGAGAGAAACATCCATATATGGTTGCCTTTCACCTGCCTCCAGCTGGGGACATAGATGGAGACCTGGCTTGCAACCTGGGTATGTGCCCTGATGGGAAATTGAACCAGTGACCTTTGGGTTTGAAGGCAGGTGCCAATCCCCTGAGCCACCAGCCAGGGCAATCTCTCTCTTTCTTACAAAAGGTACATACATGTGTATACTCATATCACTCCCCTCACTGCTCTGTCCACTTTTCTCTTTCTAATAATCTCTTCCCTCTTATTCCTGCTGGTATCTAATTGAGGGTAATTTTTAAGTAATATTTGATTATCTTACTCAGAAATTTAAAAATGGAATGGAATGGGAGATAGCTATTACATATACTTTTAAAACATATGATTCTAAAAGTCACCAAGCAAGACTAAGAAGATTAAGAAAATTGCAGTCCAGGCAAACAAATGCTTTATACAGAATCAGAAATGGTGAAAATATATGTGCCTGTGCCAGACACGTGGTGAAAATTAAATTTTTTCAATAGATAGCTCAGAAAGTGTTTTAATTTTTCATATGTAGTTAATGAGGATGTTCAATGGGAAGCCAATTGGATTTGGCTAAGCTTGTTGAGTGGAAATATTATGTTATGAGTCCTCTAAAAATAAGGCAACTGTGAACTTCTGTGCTGCCTCGCACAATGATGAGTGTTTGCAAAAGTGTTTTAACAATGCATTCGAAAATGAGATTAGGCTATTTGGTAGATTCAGCCAATTCTGGGTTTCATTAATCCTATAATCGCTGTCAAGTTCAGTGACATGATGCATTTGGTGGGTCCTGAGAGAATATTAAACTTGCATATTACAGCTACGGGCAAAACACTGGGCTCTAGATCAAGTAGGAAAAAGCATTTAATGGTCTCTATGGGTGAAATTGTCCTCTCTGTGGGATAATTAGGGAGGAGTAAGGCTGGAATCGCCTAGCTTGGGACTCCTATCTGAGGAGTTTCAATGAGACCTCATGTAGGCAGAGCCTGGGCGATGTTTCAGGTAGAGTAAGCTACGATGCTGGCCTTTCTCAGCAATACTATCAATTCCATGAGGACAAGCTCACAATGACTGGCACAGAAGTTCTCAGTAAAATGTCTGGAATAATTGAATGAATGTATGTATTGGCATGAGGTCACTAGGTGCTAGGAAGAGAGAAATAGTTCTCAGGCTGCATTAGAGGTAGGAGTCAGAACTGGCCATTATAGTGTCTCTACATCCTACACCACATGGACCACAGAACCTTGCAAACAGGGCTCAGTGCCCAGTGAGTGATGGTTGATAACCGGGAAGGCTTCGCTGTGTAGAGGCTTGACTCATCCTGAGTTCACTCCGATTCTTCTCTCGGTCCAGATCAGCCCTTCTTCTCTTCCATCATCAACTAAAACCAAACTGACTATCTTTTCAGGAGCTTTGTTTGCCACCTGAGATCCTTCCTGGGAAGAAGAAAGATAAAAGGGATTGTGAGAGGTCTAACATTTGCCAGCACTTGCGAGTGGTCTAGGAGTCTGTGCTTTGGGCTCCTGGCTCATCAGGCCATCTGTGACGGGCTTCTGACTGGGGCAAAATGTTTTTTGTGTAGGTTGCTACTGTCGCCTGTGTGTCCTGCTCTTTGGCCCCCACCACCAGAACGGGCGACTCTCAGTCTTGACTTGGTGTTTCCTCATCACAAACTCTAAGACACTTTTTGTTGTGTGCTTGTTTGTTTTCTTTGGTTGCTAATACATTATTAATTTATGTTCCCATTTTGAAGTCTGCACTTCAGTAAACCCAAGGAGTCTTTGGGGCCCTTTTCTGCCATGTCCCAACTGCCCACAATGACCACCACCATTGCATAAAAGGCTTTAACAACTGCATGGCAGGTCAGTTAGCAAACAGTGTCTGTTACACAACTGCCATCACCAGCGCTTGTGTGAGCCCCAGAAGCCATGTCTCAGTAGGGCCCATGGTGTGTTTTGCAAATATTGGTCATTATTGCTGGGTTTTGAAGGAAAAGGAGGCATCAACTTTGCATCTTTAGTACATGATAGAAAAAGAGACAGGATTAGTAAATGTGAGATGCAAAGCTTGAATGCATAGTGAACCAAACAAATCCTATAAAAGAATATTGCTAGGATAATTAGAAAAATTTGAATGTAGACAATATATTAGATAATATTGTAGCACTATTAAAATTTAAGTATGATAATAGTTTTGCAATTTGAAAGGAGAATGTCCTTTTTCTTAAGAGATAGATGCTGAGGAATTTTGGGGTGAAATGCCCTGATGTCCATTACTTACTATGAAATGGTTCAACTAAACATTTTATACAGAGAGGGAAGGGAGTAAAACCAATGTTGCAAAATATGAACAATTGGTAGACCTAGGTCATTATTTTTCAACCTCCACACTGGCCATTTGGGCCATTCCCTATCAGATGTGTAGCAGAGCTCCTGGTCACCACCCACGAGGGGCCAGTAGCACTCCACCACCCCCAGTTGTCTCCAGACATTGGCAGTTGTCCTCTGAGGGTGAAACCTCTCCTTGTTTTGAGGTACTCCTTGAGGTGAACAGTACAGGGATGGAGCTTTTACACTCCTTTCAACTTTCCTGGTGATTGAAATCCCTTAAAATGAGAAGCTGGGGAAACTAACAGTCTTGTGTGGCACTGTAAGCTGGCCAATGGGAGGGTGCCATTTCCGCTATAAGTATTCCTTGACCTGGAAAACAAAAATGGCTTTATGTCAAGGAAACTGAGCAAGGCTTAATATAGTAAATCAGTAAGGTTTCCAGTTAAAGCCTTTGATTTCAATTTGGGGCCTTTGAGTTGCAATTTTGTCTTTAGAAAAACAGGAGGCTTCCAGGAATGCTGAGGCAGCGAGTTTCTGTTGACTACAGTATCGCCTTATGGGCTCTAGCATTCCACCTCTTGAAATCATTTACCCACCTGGTCTCTGTCGTATGGCTCCTTTTGGAGGGCATCATATGACACAAATGCTATTATACAACGGTCTCTGTGCCAGATCCTGTACTGAATGCTGATGTACAAAGTTTTTTGCTGTTTGGGGTGTAACAATGCAGGATGCAGGTCCAGTGGCCATTGGTGAGCTCCAAGGGGTCCCGTGAGGGCCACGTGTATACATGCAGAGACGTAGACCCACCAGCCATTCAGCAGCAGAAGGTAGTATGAAGATGTATGTTATTGCTCCCATGTATTGAGGGCTCCTGTGCAAAAGCACTTGCTAATACTCCTATTTTGTACAATTTTGTGTAGTTAGTAAAGCAAGTGCAACAGGACCACTTGTATGTCCGCTGAGTTAACAGTGTGTATTGCACGCCAACCATTGCCAGATGCTGTGAATGCTAGGGATATAAAGATTTTGTTTATTTGTGTTATGGCTCAATGGTATCTGTTGTCTCAGCCACTGTGATGGCAACCGGCCCCTCTGGTTAAGGTGTTGTGATTTTTAAAATGGGATAACCTGTGAAAATACCTAGAATGGTGCCTGACTAAAAGCAGTTATCAAATCAGTATGGCCCACCTCCTCCCCCAACCCCCTGACCCACACCCTTAACCACTACAAGTCAGGGAGCTACCATTTTAATGCCTAGGTTGCAGTGCCAGTACTGTCATGTACCTTGGATTCCTTTACGCATTCAATTCACGTTCTGGTTCTGTTACACATTGGCCACTAGTCTGCATAAGAGAAAGAGGATGAAGCCCTGGCCCCCACCCTCACCGAGTGCATGCCAGCTTTGCCTATCCACGTGGCATCTAGGGAAAGGCGCTCAAGCTATGATGGGCTGGCCGTTCCCACATTTAGTGCTGGAGCGCCTCTCGGGGCATCCTTGGTCAACCTGGCCTTTCTGCATCTGTTTCCTCTAGTACAATACAGGGCTAATTATAATTGTCCTTCCGGATGCGCGGAGTTGGGGAGTTCATTGTTCAAACAGATGCAAGTGCACTTTGCAAAAATCAAATGTCTAATTCAAGGCAGAGCTGCATATGATTTTTACGTACACGCCTGTGTGCAATGTTTGGGGACTCTAGAAATATGCCCCCAGCCTCTCAAGGTGTCTTTGAGTCTGTCACAGGATTGGTTACAAGGGGAGGCTAAAGTTTCTATGTCCAAATTTTGACAGAGAACCAGTTAGCCTCGATTTAATTCTGCTTGCAATTCTCCCAAATAACCAATTAGAAACAAGTAACTCAATAGCGTGAAGTTTGTATTGAAACTCATAGATGTATAATTGCACAATCATTTTTTTGTGTGGGTTGCTAAACCATGCAATGAAAGGTGATGAAAATAATTAGAAAAATGTTTGACTTTGGTTATTAAAACATACATTCAAATGTCTTTTATTATAGACTCTTGACTTATTATTCATTTAAGCTAGACTAAAATGATTTGGGTATGAATATACTTTTGAGTTTCTGATTTTAAGAGGCTCGGCATTCATATTGAAAGCAGTTTTTGACTGCTTACTTTTCCTCCTTTACTGTATTTTCCTGTCGTCCTTGTCATAACAGAAGTGAAATCTTAAAAATAGTTGATAGCATGATTCTTCTCAGTGCATAGCTTTGATGTTATTTTCTTCCTATTAATGTAGCTTTCTTCACATGCATCTGCACTAAAAGCTGCTACTACCTGTTCTATGAGACTGAAATACTATGACTGTTGTGCTAAAGCTTGATCGATGAAGAGAGTTATGTTCTAAGATAGGAGAGAACGTGACCTAATTCAGGACAGGTCTGTGTAACAACAGCAGCTTTAGTACATGTTTCGCTCTTTCTCCTCTATCACTCCCTTCCTCCCTCCATACTTCCCTCCTTTCTTTTCTCTCTCTAAAATCAATATACATATTTAGAAAAATAAAACACTAGGTTGCCCCTAGCTGGTATGGCTCTGTGGATTGAGCTTCAGCCTGTGAACCAAAAGGCCACTGGTTCAACTTTCAGGGCACAGGCCTGGGTTGCAGGCCGGGTCCCCGGTTGTGGGTACGCAAGAGACAACCGCACACTGATGTTTCTCTTCTTTTTCTACCCCCCTTCCCCTCTTTCTGACAATAAATAAATAGCATATATATATTTTTTTAAGCACCAGGTTGGTTAGTCAGTTATTTGTTGGAACAAGAAACTTTGCAGGACACAAACCCCCTCAAACCTAATGGGGCAGATGAAGTTGGTCGCACAATAAAAAGAAGGCTGCCACCAAACTTGGAGTTTTGTATTCATGCAGAACCATTTTTATTTCTTAACTCCTCTGCTTCTGGGGCCTTAATTCTCATGGCACATGAACCTTCAGTGTCATCTGTTTGTAAATTGCTGGAAATTATTAGTTCTGTTCATTTGTGGGTACTATAATCCAGCTGCCATTTAGAGCAAGATAATTGAGAAAATACTTTACATCTTGTAACACCATTTGTAGCACTATAGAGCCTTGGGTTATTCTGAAAATGGTCTTTCTGAATTCAAAGAAATAAGGATGATCAAACTCAGGGTCTTGTTTTATTTATTTATTTTGGATTTTTGTGGTGTCATCCTCTGTCACAGATGAATAACGGAATAGATATGGCTTATCTGTAACAGACATGATAATGAATTTCTCCATTCCAAGGCTACAGCTTAATTCCAGCTCCTGGTGGTAAATATTGCTAGGTGTTTAAGGAAGGCCAGAAGTTGAAGTTGGACTTCATTATGGTACAGTGTAGGTGGCATGTAATTTGGAATAACAAGCCTCAAGCTGTTGTCCTGGATGCTCCTCTAACTAGTTGCAAAATCTCTGCAGGTGCTTTGTGTAGGGTGGGTTTGGGTGGGCTCTACCCTCCTCACCCGAGTTTCCACTCCAGAATCATCTGTGTAATGCAGCGCTCACCACAATAGGAATCTCCTGTCCAGCTAGATTGTGGGGTCTATCGCCCTCCAATGAAGGCAACCTGGTGCCTCAGTTTCTTTATCTTTCCAATAGATTCATTAACGCATCACCAGCAATCCTGATGCCAGGTGAGGCAGGCTTATGAGTGCCCAGGAAATCCCATTGGGGGGAGTGCTATTTAAAGTATTAAGTCAAATGCAAAAGTTCCTGTCATTGCTATTAGACCACTTGTAGCAAGCCCAGCACCCTCTCTGATGAGGCAGCTCTAAGTGAGCACAGCTCTGCACAGGGCTTTCTTGATGTCATTTCCCTGCATAGCATCGCTGCGAGGTGGGTGTTGCTTCCATTTCTCACAAACAGCAGACCCAGAAAGGCCAAGTCATTCGCCCAAAGCTGTGCAGCTATTAAGTGGCAAACCAGGGGTGTAGAGTCTGCTCTCTGATGTAAAGATACCCGTTTATCATAACGAGGCTTCAAGTGAACACATCAAGAAGGCTTCTTTTTAAAGTGCATTGAGCACCAACTATGGGTTGAGTACTGAGCTGTGAGTTAGAGCACATTCATTCCTTTATGAGTGAAACAGGGTACTATGGTCAGCATTGCTGGGCCATTCTGTGTTCTGGGTGCTGGCTGTGCACCGAAGGACGGTCAGCAGCACCCTGCTCTCTCCCCACTAGATGCCAGCACCCCTCCCCTACTTGCATTAGTCAACAGTGTCTTTAGACATTGTGTCCAGGGTCACGAAGCTAATAGGTGACAGAATTTGAATCTGACATGGGACCACGAGCTGGACCTTGGCTTGCTTTTTTCATACAGCATCCCTTTCCCTGATCCTGATGCGTGTTTCCTGGGAGACCCGGTCACCATTGAGGCTACAAGTCATTTGTTAAGAGCCCACCTGTTCCTAGGGCAGACGTGCCATCCAGACGGTGTGCAGAGCTGAGAGGTGGGACCACAGGAAAAGCCCATGGGACGCTGCCATGCGAAAAGCCCATGGGGCGCTGCCATGCATGGTGCCTAACGCAAACAGCTCTGCAACTTTGCCTGTCCCAGTCCCAGCTGCAAATTGGGAAGATCTGTTATGTCCAGAGTGGTTGCAATCTGTTGCAAAGAATAGATGGGTGAAGCACAAAGTTGCAAACCAGTTCAGTGAGTCCTGGGGAGTTTCTGGAGGGACTGAAATAGCCCTGCCAATGTAGGTCACTATTTTTAAAGCTGAGCTAAGTGTTTGAATGTGGTTCACACAGCCATGGTCTTGGGTGGAAATCACAGAACATCGGAGTTGCAAGGAATCTCAGGGCCTGGCCTGAGACAAGTGGAAGTTGACCCCCCGTACCAGGGATCACACCCGTAGCTGGTATTACTGGCTCCTAGGAAAAATTATATAATATTTTATTCTCCTTTGAGACCAGCTTGAACTCTCCCAAGTTCTGGCTTTATAGGAAGGTGTAGCTGGGACACACTTCAACCCCTTCTGGCCCTTGTCTTACCAGACTGGGGAAAAAACCAGGGGGCTAACACTTCCCTCCTTTTCTATTTTGAGACTAGATAAACCCTTGCATTACTACCCAAGTCCTATACCCTCTCCGGGGTGGGGGCATGATTTATTTAGCACCGGCTTGATCACACATACTACACTGTGGCCAGGCAGCATACTGAGCACTCAAACTCATTTAATTTTTTCCCAAAGATGTGGCCCCATTATCACCATCTTATAGAAGACAAGCTGGGACTGAGGGCATTAGAGACGTTGAGTAACTTGCTCAAGTTTGTGGAAAATAAGTGGCAGAGCTGGGATGGAAGAGAGTCTGATTCCAGGCTAGCAACCCGGTGGTTCTTAGACTTGAGTGGGTACCAGCAAGGCCTGGCAGCTTGGCCTCAAGCCCTTGGAACTGTGGACTCAGTTGTCCTAGGTGCCACCCAGTAATTGGCATGTCTTAGAAATCCTGGGTGCTGCGGGTCCTGAGACCACACTTGCTGCTCCAGAGGCCAAACTCAACCAGCACGCCCTGCTACTACCATCTCTTCTGTGTTAGAGAGGTTTCTAAAGCCAGCTAGGGCTCTGCTGCTGCTCTCCTAGTGGGTTACTGCTTGTCTTCAGGTAGAATAGCTCTTTCAGCGGTGGTGGGGTGGGAGGCATTTGGGGAGTGGTGGGGAGTTTGGTGCAGCCACGGAGGTGAGAGCTGGAAAAGCGGTGTCATCTGCCAGCTTCCAAAGCTGGATGTTACTGGGATGGACTGGCAGGGACTGCACCTCACAGAATCTGGAGCCAGATTCTTCCATAATTATGCCTGTATCCCTGGTTTTTCTCCAGACTGTTTTGATTAGATGAATGCCAAGACTGTTACCTTTTTTCTATTCACACTTTTAATTTCTTATTCTCTCCTCATGCCTTTCGGAACCATGTATTTTATGTCAACACATTAACAGGCAGATACCATAGTCATGTCTAAGTTTAATTATTCAGTTATTCATTTTGTAACATCTGATGGGCTTTGGCCTGAATTAATTCAATTAGTGTGTGGATTTTTCCAGTACTACTACTTCACTTGCTGTTTCATGGCAAAAGGATTTATTGCTGCCTTGGCCAGGTTGCCCAGTTGGTTGGAGTGTTGGCCCATACACAGAAAGGTTACAGGTTCAACCCCTAGTCAGGGCACACGCCTAAGTTCAGGATTTGATCCCCCATCCAGATGCATACAGGAGGCAACCAATCAATATTTTTCTCTCTCTCTCTCTAAAAATCAAGCAACATATCCTCCGGTGATGACTTAAAAGAGGATTTATTGGACAACAAGTTTCTGGACTGTTGTTGACTACTTCCTGAACATACTGTACAGGATAGGATGTCATTCATAATAAAATTCAAGCTTCCTCCAGCTCATTATTCCAATTACAGTGTTTGCCATGTCAATTACATTAGGAAGCCTGTGTCTTTTAGAGATTTAGACTTCAGGGGGGAGAAACCATAGAAGAAAGGGAAAGAGAAGAGAAAAGACAGTGTACTGTATTTGCTTCGAAGAAGTTAGCCTCCCTGGGAAAGGTTAACATTCTGATCCAGCACATAATTTAAGGAAATGCAGGCTCAATGGTTGCCATTCTCTACTTCGGCCTCCTTTCACTCTGAAGAGTCTTCTTTGCGTCACCTCTTACTATACTGATGCTGTTACAATCACCTGTAATAACAGGGTACACTGCATTCAGACCTCTCCGGGCTTGGGTGGTTTTTGTTTTTGCTCCACCTTACAAAGCATTTCCTGTGCACCCCGGGTCGTGTTGAGAGATTGGTGGTTCGGAGTGGTGGCCCAGCAGGCAAATGCCTGTGTTCTCTCCCTGCAGGGAGGCAGCACATTTTGTTAAAAACCCACAAGAGGAAATTGCCACTGCTGACTTTTGCATGAAGAAGAGGAACAAAAACTGTTGCCATGTCTCTGTGTTTGAGCAGCCAACAGGGGCGAAGTGCCCCTGCGGTGGCATTTTAAATTTGCCAGACCTGTGTTCAATTTGAGAACTCTTGCTCAACCACACTTGATGAAGGTCGTGAGAGAAGTGAAAGGAAGTTAAAGAAAAGCAATGGAGGTGGTTAAAATCATGCCAGAATAGTTCCTCCAGACAACTTACAGGAAATGGGCCTGTTTCTCCTAAGGAGGTGTGGGTCCTGGTCGAATGCATGAGTTGAGTGGGGATTTAGGCTGCTACCTGGTGAGTGAAGTCGCCCCTCCTCGGAGCCAGGTGGGTCCCCCTGATTGGGGTGTGGCTGCAGGAGAGCTGCGAAGTGAGCTTGTATGAGGCGGGAGTGTTGCCCCTGGGGTTGAGCCGGGGAGAGGTAGCTACTGAGGTGCTCCTAGGGAGGCCCTGGAAATGCCCCGTCCTTCTGCCCACACTCGCTGGTGCCAGTCTGCGGTGTGAAACTGTCCACATGCTCCAGCTACCCCGAGAGGAACTTCCCCGGAGCCAAAGGCCTGATAGTGAGGCGCGTCGGTCGGTTGGAAATGGTATCTGTCGCGTGATTCCTTCCCATCCTTCAGCTCTGAAGGGGTCTTGGTCATCTGAGAGAGAGCAGTGGAAACCCACAGGTCCTGGGCACAAGTGCAGTGACCAGGACTTGGCGTTGCTCCAGGAACTGGACTCTGACCTGGTTAGGGATTGCGGCTGTGTGGTGCTGCCTGCCACACTATTTGTCACATGGAGTCACTTCCCCATTTCCTCTTCATCTTGGAAAGGTACTCTTGTCGAAAATTGGAATGTATCCTTTCATTTTGCTGATGAGTCAGATGGAAGGCAGTGTGGACTGGAATTTGTAAAAGCTGCTATGTGGATTTTTGATGCAGATTAAATTGAGAGGTTCTCTAAGGTTTTATGACTCACATTCAGTGGAGTGTGGCTAGTACAAGTGGGAATTTTGCCTTTGGTCTGAACAGTTCAGGTTATTTGACTCCAAGACCCCTAAGAGAGCAGTAGCTTATTTTTACATGTGTATTTATATTCTGGTTTGATATCTATTTTTGTGCCAGAGTATCCTAATGTCTGGTCTGAGGAATGCTTAGCTAATGGAAAGTGTGCAAAACTTTTGTTCAGAACTGCCTTGTGTTTCCTCAGGAAATGAAATCTTTCTGAGCCATCCATTGTTTCCTCCTCTGAAAAATGGAATAAATACATTTACCTCCTAGGGCGTCTGTGGAAAAGCAAGCACGTGCTCGGGATTTTCCCTTGTTGTATGTACCTGACGTAGAATTGTCATTTCATCAGCTGTGGGTACAGCCTGCTGTTGAGCGGAGTCAGGTGTGATAATGCTTTTCTTTCTTTTTGTTTTCTTTCTAGCCACAGGACGAAGGCTTCAGGCTGGCCACCTCCCTCGGGGACCTGGGGCTTGAACCAGGTTCCACCCTATGGATGGGAGATGACCACGAACCGGGATGGCCGTGACTGCTTCATCAGGTAGGTGGAACAGATGACGCACAGTATAGTCTTTGGCTCTTTGGATGTCTCTGTTTTGACCCTCTTAAGTTAGGAGAATTAAGTTAGGGACTCATGAGCATTGAGAGGCCATTACACCACCTACTTGATTGATATCCTGTATTTCCTGGATCTTGTGACATGTGGTTGCTTCGTTTTTGGGTAGGTAGTATCTTCTTAGAATAACAGTTCCCAGCATACCACCAGGGTGCTCATTGTCTGCTGCTCACACACAAGTTTGGCATGAGGAGTACCATTTACAATGCTTTCTAGACATGGTCAAAACAGAAACCTGAAGCACAGTTTGCCCTAGTCTAATACAATTGAGCAGAGAGTGTGGTGAAGGAAAAAATACCTTTTCTACAGGATACGTTCTTTAATGTACTGATCAGTAAACATAGGTTCACCATGACATGGGTGGGGAGTCATTTATATAAAATGTAAATATCTGCCAAGAGGCTCTGGCTGGTTTCATAGTTGGTTGGAGCTTCATCCCAATGCCTGCCCCTCCCTCTCTCTCTCTCTCATTAATTAATTAATTAAACATTTAAAACCTCCACATTTAGGGTTGTTGGCAAGTAGGTCAGGGAACAAATCGTATGAGTGTTGTGGCCAGTTTTCCAGTTCCTACAGCTCAAACCTCTTCCCTCCCTAGACTTGCTGTGAAGGGGAGAGAAGCCCTGTTTCAGAGGACATTTTGTAGCTGAGGGGGGCTTGCCTTCTGGATCTTTCCTAGGAAATGAACACTGCCCTCGAAACTGACCCACCCCACAGAACCTGTGGGAAGCAGCCCTCTGACTCTTCAAGGCTTTCATGAGGATGCGCATTGAGAAACTATACTAAAAATGCTAGTGTTGATGAATCTTTCAGAAAGCTTAAAGACTAGAGTCAAGGTTGATAGTTTTGCTTCCACCCTAGATTCTGAATAGTTAGTTTCATTTAATTTGCCTAAGCCCCTCATACTGCCAGAAACATATTTTTATATTATATTGCACCATCTATGTTGTAACATGATTATGAATTCATGTAATGGATTCAGTTAAGGAGGAGTAGATGCTTTCACTCAAAATAGTAAAAATTGCCCTGATTGGTGTGGCTCAGTTGGTTGGTCGTCATCCTGTAAAGTGAAGGGTCACTCAGATGACCCATGCCTGGGTTGCAGGTTCAGTGTCCAGCTGGGGGTGTATGAGAGGCCACCTATCAATTTTTCTGTCTCACATCGATGTTTCTGTCTCTTTCTCCCTCCCTCCCTTCCCCTCTCTAAATTAAATAAATAAATAAATAAAACTTTAAGTAAAACTTTTTGCCTCCAAATTTTAAAAAAATTTTAAAGCATGGATTATGCATTTATGAAGGTACACCTCAGACTTCTCCAGTTACAAAGGGATTCTCTTTTTCCTTGATTAGATTTGGGTTTCTGTACCTTGCAGACTACATTATCAGAACCGTGACTAGCTTGGTGTCATTGTAACATTTACAGTGGCCTAATGCCAGCTGTTGAAATATTTAAGAGGAAATCAGCAGTTTCATAGAGGAACCTACAATGATCACTCAATGGCAAGTTTTAAAACCAAATTAACACTGTCACTTTTCCAAATCTGTGAATTTTTAAAACCTGAGAAGTAAGTTTCCACAGTTGTCAGAGACTCTTGATTTAAGATGTCAAGAACTGTAGTTCTTTGAAAAGTGTTTGTACTGTCCCTGTCACTGATGAGTTTTACAAATAATGAGAGTCATTTTGATTTGTTTTTCTTAACTGCTGAGTAACATCCATTACAAATGAGACCCTCTAATTACCAGAGTTTCTGGGGAGCCCTGTGTATAGTAGAGAGCACATCCCTAATCATTCATTTTAGAAGTGAAACGAACCATTTGAGAATGAATCCATGATTAGTAATTCGCATCTTTGCATTTAATGCTTTACTCTTTCACATGTTCTCTTTAAATGAGATTAGATGTCTTCTTTTTTCATACTGTTGTAGGTTCTAAATGATAAGCCCCACCAAGGTGTCACTTTTGAAGGTGGTACAACTACTTCCAAGTGGCAGACAAAGCTATGGGAGGAACCTGGCTTCACATGTTCAAAGATAGGGCCTCACAAGTTCAAAGTTAGAGCTAAATAATGAGATAATGTTATTGTGAGTCTTGCAGAGCATGGCCCAGGATAGTTCAAAATATATTAAAATTTCATCTTCCCTCTCCCATCCCCAATTATGTATAGTAGAACTGGATAACCTCTTTTCTCTGAAGACTTACTAACCTGCAGGCTTTAAAATGTTTTGAAATTCTCCCCACTGGAATTAGCCAGCCCTCTGCATCGGTGTGAAGCTCAGCTGACCTCCACCTGTCCCTGCTGCACCCTCCCCACTCAGTGTCCTAAGAAATGGCCTGATCAGCTGGGTGGTCTGGGTGTGTACTTCTTTCAAAAGCTCTCCTTGGTCACACGCAACATCTGTCCACCCAACAACTATCGAGTACCTTGAATGCTAAAGATCCGGTGTTGAATAAGATGCATGCTTACCTTCAAGGAGCCTAGCATGTGGTGGAAGTAATAAGTAAAATAGTAACACATGCTGTGAATACAATGGAAGCCCCCAGGGAGGAATCAGATCTGTTGGGAGTGGGGGTGCTGGGTGGGCAAGGATGCGGGCCATTGCCATGGACCTCACTACTGAGAGGCCCACCATGATTCTCAACCAAGCAACCCCTCTCTTCCCCTCTTCAGCAGCACGTAGCATGTATAAGAATCAGAGACTAGGGAGCGGTAGTGTATTACTCAGCCTCCATCTCTAAATGGAATAAGAACATGCTTGTGTTTTCATGGGGGTGGGAAGAGTTAATGAAAAAATAATTAAAGTGCTTCATAAATTTGGGGTTTGGGATTTTGGTAGATTGAAGAAAAATTAAGACTAGAAAAATATTAAAATACTAGCAGGCACCGTTGATTATTATGAGGCAATTTGGAATGTGGGGATAGGAACGGGGTGGGAGGAGACTGGTGGGTCATTTCCAAACTCTGCCCTGATTTTTGAAGTTCCAAGGGTTTTTTATCCTGCTGGTTTTCTGGCCACCTTCACCCTGTCAGTCAACAAAAGTCACCTTGCATACATATTGGACAAGACACTCTCTTCTATTATTCTGCCAGCAATTCCCATAGTGCACAATTAAACAGGGTCACTATCTTCTTCATGCAGAAGAATTCAATTCTGAAACCTGCATAGCAGAGATTAGTAATGAGATGGAGAAACTTCCACTTTCTTCTCTGGTACATACTTAGCCCAACTTGGGAGAAGTTGAGCCATTCTGCCCTAGCAGTCAATTCTGAGGTTAATGTGAAATGTATTCTTGGCTCATCTATCTCTTGGAAAGAATAGTCCTAAAAGATCCAAGCAGTCTGTGTGCCCCTCTCCGTTTTTCATTAATCACTGCAGAAGACAGTCAGTTCAGTGCGACAGAATTCTACCATCATAGAAATTAGAAATGGCAAGGCCTTACCTCATCCTTACGTGTGAGCCTCAAAGTATTCTCTGTGGACCCTATGGACCCTACTTAGTCTAATTCAAGCTACCCAAAGGAGAAAGAAGACATTGATGATCTTCTAACATTATGTTGTAGTTTGGGGGCTGTTCTTCAATATTTTTTCTTGATTTTTACCCCAAAATTTCATGAGAAATCTTATTGGTGTTCTGTGAATGAGTCCCTGAATCTGTTACTCTGTGATAAGTGCCCTTGATCTTTTCCTTCTCTAAAATTTATTTTTAAAGTCAAGAAGGTTTAAGTTTAAAGATGGATGTGGTGTGTTTCACCGGCCACCCAGTCAAATTTTCATGTTTGAGACAATTCAAATTCCGACATGATCATACCTGCCTTTTTCGTTTACGTCCAACAAACAACTAATGAATCTGGAAGATCCCACAAGCTGTTACCCTTTGTTTGTGGTAATGAAATGCAGGAATCTTTGTGGATATTTCATGGTGTTGCCAATGAAGGAACTAAGAGAGGTCTATCTGAGATGGGGTGTTGTGTTATTTTGTGAGATTTCTAAATATCCAGAATGAAGAAATGGCATTAGATTAGAGAAGCGGCAGTTAATTTCACTTTTGTGGTTTTGGGAAGAATTCTTAAATATATCACTTCCAAGTGCACACAATGAATTCTTCATAAAGTGCAAATAGTTGCCTAAGGGCAAGACAAATACCATTTTCTTAGATGAGTTTCTTAGGATCTGCACATCTTGTTAAAAGGAAGAAGGTATATTATAATTTTGGAAATGGAGGAACAAAATAAACATGATAGTGACATCACAGGAAATGAAAGGTAATTATGCCATATCAACATGGAAGCTCCCATGCTGAACTTTAGGGGCTGTTGATTCCCACACTGAACTTTAGGAGCTGTTGATCCTCTTTTTTGGAGCAGGTCTGTTTCCTTTTGAATGTAACATACTCCCATCTGCTGAGTTAGTAATCTCTGATCCCAGTTGGAAGGTAAATATGAAGAGTTTACGGAAGGGCTTTCACCAGGAAAGCTTTGAAACAACACTGTCACTTCAAATTCAACTTGGTGTAGGACTCCCAGAGCTGTGTCCTGGGCAGACTGCTCTTCCATTTCCTTTGTTCTTGAAACTTTGCTGGTTTTCTTAATCTGGTCATCACCCTAGGACAAGTCCCGGATATGCTTGGCTTATTTGTCCAGAGTGCCCAAGCCTCTGAAGGGATTGTAATTACCTGTACTTCCTTGGGCCACTTGACAGCAGGGTGGGGACATGCACATTTGGGTGGAGCTGTGGACAGCAGGTTAGCCAGTGCACTGAGTGCCTTTATTCTCCTTGGCTTTTATGTAGCCCCAAGGGATGTCCATGAAGTAGGTCAGAAAGTCCATTCGGAACCACAGGGACAGCCAACCTGTGACAAAGAACAGCACCTGGATGACCAGGTTTCCATCACAGACTGTAATTGAAATGCTAGCTTGGGGCTGCTCACCACCCCTTGATTTTTTTGAGCGGCCTTTGGATCTCTCCTTTCTGGATAGAGCCAACCCTTGCAGAGAGCAATTTTGATGTCATCGCCCAAAGCTGGGGCACAGGCAGGACGTTCTGGTCTGTGCCAAATGTCAAGTGGGGGGTGAGGGTGTTGCTGCCAAGTAAATTGGCTGAAATGAAGAGGACATGCAATCACCTTTGTGGCAGGTGTCTTTTCATTATCGTCTGCACTGCTGCATAAAAGCAGAGGAGAGCTGGTGACAGAGTGCTTTACGGTGGTCCACCAGGGAATGGGAAATGGCAGTTTCCTTCCAAGCCCCTGTCCTCAAGCTCCTCTCAAAGCTTGAACAAAGCCTTGTTAGCCAATTCCTGGGCAAGAGCCTCTTCAACTGCTAGGATGATGAGAGTGCAGTGCTTTCTTTGCCAGTGGACACTGATCATTCTGAATTGAGGGAAGGAAGCCATGTTGCATAGCTACTGCATGAAGTGTGCCACTGAACTACTATAGGAGCACAGGTTTGGTGACAGCAGTTCAAATTGGAAAGACTGGGAGAGACACTCAAAGAAGGCTGTTTTGGTGTAAAGGCTGTTGCTGAGCCTGCAGGGCTGCCCACGTGATTTGCGGCCCCTTTGCAAAATGAAAATGCAGGCTCCGTGTAGTGAAGCAGGAAGCTTTATTCCATGCAAACAGCTCAGTTGGGATGTAGCAGGGCTGGGAGAACAGCCTGGCTGGGAGGCAGCCCGTAGGCTAGGTGCCTTGGTGGCTACACAGCTCTGCTCTGAAGAGACTTCTTTCTTGTTTCTGCTCAACCAGGGGGACACAATCTTCAATATTTGGTGGAAAGGGTTGCTCTCGGAGCCAGAGGAAACCTGGCTTATATGATCAGGAGTCTCTGTCCCTGGTCCCTGATTGGTCCATCCTCATGCAAATAAAGACTCCAAATCCTTCAAGTTTGATTGGTCCAAAAAGCACTGTTCTGATTGGTTAAAATAAAACCACTCTGGTTAGAGCTGCACAGCTCTGATTGGATATGGAAATCCTTGGTGCTATTGGTTGAAATAGGATTCCAGGCCCCTTTGTGAGGGCTGCTCAGGTGGCAGGAACACAGTGCAGGCAGACAGTTCAGTGCAGGCTGCTCCCTGAAGTGTACTTTGTATGAGAGATCACTCTTCAAAAATGGCCACTAGGCTCTGTTTTTAAATTTGAGCTCAGCCACCAGTAGCCCTTTATAGTACGTTGCCTTCTTTCTCAGGGTTCACATCCTTATGTGCTATTTGATGCCATTCTGAGTAAAGAAAAACTAGAATTTTAAACTGTTAGCATGCATTTTACTGGTCATCCATGTATTGCGCAATGTGAGCTTTAGCTGCAAGTATAAGAGCATTTAACTCATATGAGGGAGGACTCACCGAATTTACACAATTGTAATTAATAGCTCACAAATTTGTAAGGATGTCTTTCGAACTAGAGAAGTAAAACTATTGCACAAGACAAACTCAATAGTTTTGACTTTACTTCTATAACTCAACCAATGCCCCCTACTTTCGGCTTGCTGGTAAGTGAAGAACTGAAAGGAAAAGGAGCGGTGGGCTGCTATATAGGTCTTGTCTTCTGTCTCCACATCTTCAGTGTAAGTGGATGGAGAATTCAAGGAAGGAACACAACAAAGAATGGTTGCAGCAGGATTCCTTATTCATGTTTCTTAGAATGCCTCATCCCCTCAACACATGAAATAGGCCTCAACCCTGCCCTCGCAACCTCATCACTTGAAGTTTTTGAAATCAGTTCTCATGTTCCTCCTTCATAAAGGCCTAGCCAAGAGGAAAGAGTACCTTGAGCTATTGACCCCATTAGAGAGCGTTCTCCATACCCCCTCAAGGAGGGGGGATTCTCCTCAAAAGATACCTATTCTTTTCCCTCAACTGCAGCACTTCATTCTCTAGGCCCGAACAGTACAGTTTTCCTGTACAAGTCACATAGTAAATACCTTAGGGTAGGGGGGCAATGTGAACCCTGTTACACTTTAACTCAGTGCAACTCTGCTATTATAGAATGAGAGCAGCTGGAAGAAATACATAAACAAATAGTCATGGTTGTGTTTCGGTAACATTTTATTTGAACAAATAGACTGGAGGCCAGATTTGGCCCTCGGGTTCACCAGACCTTGCTCTAGCCTGACCAGTGTGGCTCAGTTGGTTGGGCATCAACCGGCAATGTAAATGGTTGCTAGTTTGACTCCCACTCAGGGGCAGGCCTGGGTTGCAGGTTTGGTCCACAATCAGGGTGCATGTGAGAGACAGCCGGTTGATGTTTCTCTCTCACATTGACAGTTCTGTCTCTTGCTTTCTCCCTCCTTTACCCTCTCTGTCTTAAATAAGTAAATAAAATGTCAAAACCCTTGAAATTAGAAGCTGCCTTTTCTTGTATATGTGAAAGAAACATGGGCAAATATCAGTAAATTCACTTTTGTGGGCTCGCACGATGAGTGATGCACAGAGCTGAAAATGGACTCCAGAGCCCCATTGTTTGCTACTTGTCAAAAGCTCTGTGATGCATTTACTGTCAGGAAGCAGTTTTGCACAGGTCAGGCATTTGCAATCTACACTTAAAGGGAGTTCTAGGAATAACATCATCAAAATCCACCAGAGAAGTAGAACTTTTAATAGGAGAGTGTCATAATTTCCCCCGCCTTTGTTTCGCAGGGTCTGCTAATGATAGGATTTGTGGCTACTCCCAACCTTTAACCTGTATCTGTGTGGGAGAGGGTTGGAGGTACAGGAAATGGTAGCAACATAAAGTCATATCACAATGGAATGCCTAATGCAAGAGCAAATAATTATTACACTGCTGAAAACTACATAGCAACTGGTTCTTACTAATGGTCTACAGAGAAACAGCCTCATTGTACTTTCAAAAAGTTAATTGTCGGGTGGGTGGGGGGACAGAGGGGAGCAAAAAGGGGATGGATGTAATACAACAACAAAAAAATTAAAAAAAAAAAAAGTTAATTGTCCACAGTGTTTGGAAGAAATGCTGCTTACTATCCTTGTGGAAATTTAGAAAACTTGTGAATAAAAGTCCCCAACTTGTGGGCCGTGATGCCCTGTTCTAGGCTGTTACATTGGCTTTCATAACACTGTCCTCCTCAGTTTGCTTCAAACACACTGGAGGTGCCTTCTAATGTCTCCTAAGCTGGTTCTTCTTTTTTAGCCCAACATTTAAACTTCAGTTTCCCATATCCAAAGCATCTCTTTCTACTTAGAACCCTTGACAAAGAAACTGGAGTCATGAATTTAAACATGGTGATACCATTTGGTTTAGATCTAAGCATTGCTGGCACCTTATGGCTGTTCTGGTACAGGAGATGAAAGACAACAATGGGAGTGGGTTTTTAATGTGTAGAGTATTATCTGAGCACTAGTAGGTGATTAGTAAATATTTCTGAGTAAATATGTAGATGTATATATGAGTAGATGGATGGAAGGATTAATGGATGGATAAATTGACTTTTTCTGAAGCAAATTATATTCAGTAGGTTATTAGCATAAATACTGACGCTCAAGTTAGTAAGTAAAAATTATCTGTCCTTAGCTTACTGATGCAGAAATTTCACTATAACAATTTCCATACATAGATAAAGCCTGTACCTTCTAAGAAGACCTTGAAAATGCATCAAGGCCTTATCACTGATTCATAGCTTGTATGGCTGTGGATAATATACCCAAAAGTCAGGATGTAATGAAAATGCCTTTGTAGGGTAATGTGATTGCAGTGTGTCCCAGCAACATGTGTTAATAGAATCATAAAACACAAAAACTAGAGAGTGAGAACACTTTGGCTCAGATCTCCATTCTTCTCACTACTAGTTGTGGCGTGACAGGTAATCATTTGGACACCACGGGCCTCTTTTCATTATAAAATAATGTGTTCAGACCAGAAAACTGTATCAGTTTGCTATTTTTGTGAGTTACAAGCAACAGAAAACTGTTAACCAATTTAGCTTAAACAATAAGAAAGATTTCTTTCTTTGGTACAGAAAATAATAGTTGTTAAAACTGTTACAAGTGAAAGGAGCCTAAGGACACAGGACAACTAAGTATGATGAGATATCATAGTTGACTTTCTAGAACAGATATAAGACATCAGATAACATTTAAGGATATTTGAATAAAAAATGGACTTTAGCTCCTAATAAGTATTAATATTAGTTCATTAATTATGATAAATGTACCATGCTAATGTAAAATGTTGACAATAGGAGAGACAGGAACTCTCTTTACTCTTTATAATTTTTGTAATTATAAAAGTGCTATAAAAATATTTCATATAAAAAATACACTAAAGTAGCATCAGCAAAGTAGTAGCGAACTAGAAAGCTTTAGACCCTCACTCTCCAAAAAAAAAACTAAGTTAATACATGAACCAACATATCTTTGTGAAAATTCTAGAAACTGATCCAGAGATTACAGCACCCAGACCAATGTAAAACCAAGAAGGAATTCCAGTGAAAAGGATAGGAAAATTTATGTTGTTTTTGTATCTTTTCATGGTCCTCCCCCTTGCCTGACCTCGCATGCCACAGCCAGGAGGAAACCTTCTGCACTGAGGATTATTCCTCATGTCAGAAACAAAAAAGTGGCTCATGCATCCAGTGTTCTATCTAGGCTAAGGAACTGGTGTCTGTATTATGGCTAGTCTGTGGAAATTGTGTTTGTCCTGTCAGAATTAGAGTGCTGACAAAACTCATGGCCTTATTTAAAATCTGCTAAAAACAGATGGGATCACTGTGGCATATTAGAGCTGTGATTCCACGATCAGATTCCAGGGTGGACAGGAGATGGTATTTTCTGAACAGAAGGAACAATATACTTAGTTAATTTATTTATCTTAAACTATACTTTTTCATTTTATGTAGTCTTAGAGAGGAATGGAGGGAGAAGGAAAGGGAGAGAAGCATTGAAGTGTGAGAGAACTGAATCGGTTGCTTCTTGCACATGCCTCCATCCACCTGGGACTGGGCCCACAACCCAGGCATATGTCATGACCTGGAATCTAACTGGTGAGTTTTTGCTTTGCGTATCAACACCCAAACAACTGAGCCATATCATTCAGGATTGTGTAATGAATTTCAAAGAAATAAAAGCATACACACAATCCCAAAGAAGACATATCCTCAGAAAAGTTTTGAGAGTTCCTTCAATCTCTAGATGGGCCAATCAGTAAGGTTATAAAAATTGAACTAGAAAAGTCACTAAAGGATTTTAACATCACAATTGCTAAACACAGAAGAAAGAGTCAGTGAACTTGAAAACAGGTACTTTGAAATCATGAAGTCAAAATAGTAAAAAAAAAAAAGAAGGGAAGAAAAATGTCAGCCTGAGGGATCCTGGGACACTAACAAGCAACAATATATGCACACAGGAGTGCTAGGAGAAGAAGACAAAGGGAAAGGTAAGGACAGTTTATCTGAAGAAACAGTGTCTGAACATTTCCCAAATTTTGGGAAAGGAATGGACATAATCAAGAAGTTCAAATAACTCCAATCAAGATAAATACAAAAAGACCCACACTAAGACATTGTAATCACAATGTCAAAAGTGAAAGCCAAAGAAAATCTTAAGATCAGCAAGAGAAAAACAACTTATACTTATCAGGAAAAAGAGGCACTTTAATAAGAGTCAGCAAATTTCTCAGCTGAAGCTTTGTATGCTAGAATGAGTGGCATGGTAAAGAGCAGGAAAAAACGTCTAATGCAAATACTGTATCTACCAAAATTATTCAAAATTTGAGGAGAAATTTTAAATTTCTAAGTTAAAAAAAGCTTAACATTTATTATTACTAGACCTGCTGTTCAAGGAATACTAAAAGGCATCCTTCGAGGTGAAATGATTGGATGCTAGAGTAATACAGAGCCTAATGAATTGTAAAGCTCTCTGGGAAAAATAAATAGGAAAATATACACACTTATATTAATATAATTGTGCCTAGATCCACTTAAATCCTGTATCAAGTTTAAATGATAAAAAGCATAAAATGACTCTAAACCTATTAATGGGTATACAGTATAAAATGTTATGGTGACATCAATAACATGAAATGAGGTTGGAGCTATACAATACGAGTTTCTGCATGGAATTTTATGTGCAAGCAGAAAGAAACTATAGGGTATAAAGAAAAGGAAATGAGAAGAGAATATAGTATATCAGTACAAAAAAAAAATGAAACACAAAGGAAGGTTTTAAGGAGGAAAGGAGGGATAAAAATTACATATTTGAACAGCAATAATAAGTCCATATAAATAATTTAAATGCAAATAGATTAAACTTCCCTCAAAGCACATAGAGTGAATGACTTAAAATACATACAGAGAATCCAAATATCTGCTGTGTACAAGAAGTTCAGTTTTGCTATGGACATGGACAACATGTGGGATTGACTTTGTGGGGGAATGGGTGGGTGGGGAAGAGGACAAAGGGGAACCAAAAGGGGATGGATGTAATACAACAATAAAAATTTTTAAAAAGTTCAGTTTTGTACTAAGGATAAACATAGGCTGAAAGTGAAAGGATGGAAAAAGTTCAATGTAAATGGTAACCAAAAGGGAGGAAAAATGGCTATACTAATATTTCACAAAATAGACGTTAAGTCAAAAACTGTTACAATGGACAATGAAGTATGTAAAAGTGACGGGACCAATTCACCAAGAAAATATAAATATACCACAAATATGAAAACTGAAGAATGCTACCAAATATTTAAAGTAGAATTAACACCAAACCTCCTCCAACTCTTCTAAACAATTAAACATGAGATCATACTTCAAAGCAGATTCTATGAGAATAGTATTTCCCTGTTACCAAGTCCACACAAAGCATCAGAAGGACAAAAAATTATAGTCAAGTATTCCTGATGAATATTGATGCAAAAATATCCTCAAGAAAATATTAGCAAATTTAATTTAGAAGCACATTAAAGGCATTATACACCATGACCAAGTGGGACTTATTCCTGGCATGCAAGGTGCAAGAATGGTTCAACATAGGGTAATCAATCAATGAAATATACCACATTAAGCTAATGAAGAATAATAACCACATGGTTATCTCAGTTGATGCAGGTAAAGTATTTGATAAGATTCGACACTCAGCACTCACTCACCAAACTTGGAAAAGAGTGAAACATGATAAAAGCCCACAGTTAGCATCATACTTGATGAAAGACTGAAAGTTTTTCCTCTGTGATCAGAAATAAGACAATGATGTCCACACTCATCACTTCTATTCAATATTGTATTGGAGATCCTAACCAGGGTAATTAAGCAAGAAAAATAAAGAGAACACCTCCAACTTGGAAGGGGAAAAATAAAATTATCTCTGTTTACTGATGACATGATTTCAGGTAGAAAAAAAACCACTCAAGCTTCCACCCCAAAATGAACCTAAGCAAGCAGGCAAAAGTCAGTTACAATAAAAACTATAAAATGGTTACAATAGTAAGTTTTATGTGTCTTTTCCACAGTTTTTTAAAAAGCACCAAGTAAGTACCAGGACCAGCTTCAAACAAGGTTTAAGAGTATCCTAGAGCCATCAGCGTTGTGCTACACTTCCCTGGTCTCTGTTCTGCCAGGTGTCATTTCTCACAGCTGCCGACCTTACCTCCCTCACACTCAGCATCCGGAAGTGAGGTATACTGTGTACCAGCACCCTAAAATGCCCCCTTAAGTTCTCACTGGTTGGACTGGCGGAGGCCACAACCCCACATTTGAGCCAACTAACAATGTGGGGAGCAGTGGGAGTTGTGACTGGAATCAACCCTACCAACAGCAGTTGGCAGAGAGGTGGTTTCCTAAAGGAACCAGAGGTCAGTCAGCAATCTTCTTCTGTAGAGGAGCATGGAGTAAATATTTCAGGTTTTGTGGGTTCTGTGTTTTCTATTACAGCTGTTAAACTCTTCCACTAGAACATGAGAGCAGCCATGGACCTTCAACAAATGAGCACGGCTGTGTTCGAATAAAACTTCGGGTTTGAAACTTGAATTTCATGTCATTTTCATGTATCATCAACTATTACACTTATTTTGATGTTAAAAACGTTGGAAAATGTAATATCTGAGCTCACCGATGGCTGGTAGGATGTGGCTCATGGGTTATGGTTTGCAGATCCATGTTCAAGATGCATCCCTCCCAATGCCTGTTAGCTCGGTGATTATTTTTCTTCCTAATTTTACATGGGTCACCTTCATTCCTCCTTTGTGTAATGCCTGTAGCTAGATGACCCTCAGCTTAAAATCCTAACTGTGTCATTCAACAGCACTTTTGTTTCTTCTGGCTTACAATATTGCTTTTGGATGGTCCTGAATTTCTTTCTCTTTTCCGTTGTGTAATGAATTGTCAAGATACCTAGATTGCCATCCAACATTTGAGAAATACAGGACAGCCTGGTGTTAAATATTAAAGATAATGATTCTTCCTCACCACTATTATTGGAAATGGAATACATGCCTTCAAATCTGCAGGTACAATTTATTGAGTCAGGTTAAAGCTGTCATGTTGCTAAGCAATTGCTCTCCTATTTTTGTTCACTGTTAGCAGTGCCTTTTCTTCCCTAGCATTAATATTTCCTCGACTAGAACCATCCTTAGAATGATATATTTCTTAAAGGCTCTACTTTCCAGCCATTGGTTAGAGTGTCATTATGTATATGCTGGGAGAAAGTTTATAAAATGTGGGTTAAATGATGTTCAGGATCAGAGGGCAGCCATGGGAAGGAAGGGATGGGAGATAGAGCTGCACAATAAGGAGTGGAGGAAGGAACAAGTGAAGGAAAATTAAATTCTTTCAAAAGAGGGTTTGGCTGGATCTCAAACAGAAGATAAAAAAGAAGATGAGCTCGAGAGCAAGTTAAAATAATTGGAATAGCGTGGGTCTGTAGGAGGAGAATGATCTGTTTTAAAACTAAAATGGGCAACTGTGGAATGACTTGGACAAGTGTATTTTGGCAGCCTTTGAATTGTAGTCCAAATACATTTAGCACATGTGATAACTTACTTTGTTCAGTTTGTTTATGACTGCCTACTTCTGAAAAAATCGACTGAGGCTGAACTAGCCTGTGATTGCTTCAAGTGTGGGGGTATGGCCTCCACCGTCCAGCCAGGGAAAACTCAGGGACTGATTCTGAGAGTGCTGGGACACAGTGTCTGTCTCTCTGCTGGGTGGTGAGTGTGAGGACAGTAAGGCTAAATGCAAAAGGCATTTGGGCTACTGGCTTCCAGTGTTTCAGAGCTGTGTGAGGAGGCCCTTTGGTGTGGCTGCTGCAGGGCCACTGACAGCAGCCTGCCTCTGGGGTGGTTGGCGATCAGAGACACCTGATTAGAGAACAATGCACTTGAACAGCTGCTCCCCGGTTAAATTTTCAAATAGGATCAGAGGGCCATTTATGGGGCAAGGATATGCAGGGCCAGGTCAAATTCACCTGCATTGGCACCAATACATGGATTGAAATAGAGGGCTCATCTGTCCAGCTCTTCAGAAAACTAAATTGTGCCAATACTAACAGATTAAAATGATAAAACTCTGGAAATTTTTTATAGAACTTACTTTACTGGCAGCATTTCCAAATGCCTAGCCTGTGACTCCCTCCTTTTTATGAACTCTTATGCCACCGTGACACGGCCTGCTCGAGGAGGATTAACTTTGGTTCTCTTTCTGTGTCATTCCATGAGGCTTCTGCTGTTGACCTGTTTTCTCTAGGGACTTTCCTGTTTTATATTTTCCTCTCTTTTATTTTATAAATTGGCAAACTACTGGCTGACTAACTGCTAACAAAGGTTGGGCTTTAAACCTGTGTTCTGATAGCAACCCCTCCCTAAAGTATCTTAGTGCCTGATCCCCTTTTAGTATTTGGTTTACAGCCTGCTTATCACCAGAAAATGAGTTGACAGGCCTCATGAGCGCTCATGGAATAAACCCTGAGGGTTGGTGCTCAGGTCATATAGATGTGTACTTTCCTGCCCTGATGCCTGTTGCTCTGAAATATACCAGGTTTTATGTGTAGGTGTGCAGTGATCAAGTGTATTATACTGTTCTATGGAGAAACAGAACCAGTAGAATATATAGAGAGACCTATAGAGATGTATTATTATATGGTATTGGCTCAGGGGATTATGGAGGCTGAGGAGTTCCATGATCTGCCCTTTACAAAGTTCAGACCTGGGAAAGCCAGTGGTGTAGTTCTAGTCCAAGCCCAAAGGGCTGGGAATCAAGAACACCAATGTCTGAAGGCAAGAGGAGAGAGAGATGTTCCAGCTAATGTAAGATTGTGGATTCCTCCTTTCTTACCTTGACAATGACCATGTGCATTGGTGAGGGTGATTTTCTTGGCTCTATCTACCAATTCCAATTCTAACTTTTACTTGGAACATCTTCACAGACATGCCCAAAAATGTTTTATCAGCTATCTGGACATCCCTTAACACAATGAAGCTGACACAAAATGAACAGAGGTAGGTGAACAATGGCTAACAGTACATGGTTGCAGGGCTCTGCTATGCCTGGCTTTCATCGGTGAGTGTGAGGTGCCATCTCATTGTGACTTAGATATGAATCCGCTGATGGTAAATGATATTGAAGGTCTTTCCATGTGCTTTTCAACCATCTGTATATTTTCTGTGGATAAATACCTATTTAATCTTCAGCCCATTTTTAAATGGGGTCTTTTATTAATAAGTTGTAAGCATTCTTTTGGTATTTGAGACCAAACTTCTTTTATTTCCTGAAATATTTTGCAGTACATTATTTTCTCAGCCTGAGAGTGCTACAAGGGAGGTAATTTCAAGTTTGAGGGCTTTCAAGTGCCTCCTTAGTGAAGCACTAGCAACCAGCAATTCCCATGAATAAGCATGCAGCTTGCTGCAGGCTCCCCGATGGGTTAATTCCCTCAGTGTGTCCAGTTCACCAAAGTGTACTTTGTGTCAATCTCCCAAGGCCACGAGCCGGGTGCACATCAAGAACCTGGTTGACATCAGCAGTCATCTGACCTGGATTTTCATTTTAAGCACCTTCCATCCTGATGTTTGCTCCCAAAATGTAGAGCAGCCAGAGTGAGTGACAGGAACCTATAACAAGATCCTTTTTTGGTGTATATTTCTTAATGCATGCAGACGTTTCCCTCTTCATTCACGAAGAGCCCTTTGGGGCAAGTGGCGTTGTTAGCAGTTTTGTTGAGTGTAGAAACTGCTGACTCAAGAGAAGTCCATTTCTAAAGGACTTGGGAGCAATCCAGTATCAGCTTCACTCATCACAAGTCTCCCCCAGATCCGTTGCCCATTGCCTTCCAGTGCCAACCTGCACAGCACATTCTCAAAATCTTCCTTACAACAGCCGCTAGCGACTTGGTGGTCAAACGAGCATTATAAGTATCATTGTCACCCTTGTGGAAATTGTAACTCATGTCACACTTTATGTTGTTGTTTGTTTTCTTAATATTGGTCAGTTGCCTCTTACATGCCCGCAACTGGGGACCTGGCCCACAACCCTATGCTGTATTCCCTGACTGGGAATCGAACTAGCAACCCTTTAGTTTACAGGCAGGTGCCACACCTGCCAGGGCGCACATTGTGTTTTTAAGAGAAGCAATTGATGGGTGACAACAGAAAGGTTTTAAATTTCCAAAGGGGAGTTTTCATATGAGAAAACAGTCCAGTTTTCCACTAAGCTGAAAAGATTTCTTACGCTTTGATAAGTATTGTTGTTTTGTACATTGGCATGCATATCATCAAGAAGAATCACTCACAGGTGGCCCTTAGTAAAGTCTGCATCTTTCACAACACGATTGGTTATAAGTACTGTTCCTAACAGTCCCAGGAGTGTCAGTTCTAAAGTTAGAAATAAAAAAATAATAATAATAAGGAAGAATGTTTTTTTCTTATCTGCAAGCTACCTTTATCTGCTATATCAAGTCAACTTCATGGGTTATCATATAACCAAGATCAAATTTTAGAAAGCTGGAAAGAAAAGCAATCAAGCAATCCTTCAAGAAAATGTTCTTAGTTGATCATTTTGTCTCTTAAATTGCAAATGCGTAATCAGTACATCTCTTGAGGGATAAATATTGGTTGAGTAACTGTGATGGCCCTGTGTACCTCCTGGTGCTTAATTAAACTTGTTACTGATTTTTCACTTCCTGGAAAATGACATGCTAGTTGCATCTTCATGTTGCCTGGTATTCAACCTCTTTTCTTCCTCCATTAATTTCCATTTCTGTTTATTTTATTGGAACTGCTTCTGTTACTGTCAATGAGCCTTGTTAATCCTTTGGTTTAGGGCTTGCAGTGTTAATTGGTCCTTAACCAATATCAGAGATGAGCTACAGGTTTTCGGGGGGAAGGGGTCTTCCTACTTTGTGAAGCACAAAGAAATCACCATAGTCTTTGAATCTGAATATTTTATTGGTTGTTGGTAGGCCAGTTGATTTTGCTTTACATTTCCGAGATCTTCTCCCAGTGAACCATTTCCTGTATATGAATTAGAGGTAGACAAAAGACAAATTCAAGGCTAGTTTCTAACTATCTAGAACTCAATCACCATGATGCATAGGGTATATTCATTTATTATACTACTAAAATTTTCTTAAAGAAGTGAGATGGCATGATTGGCATTTTTCCTAAGGTGTTAGATGGCGGTTCTAGCATGTTCATTCCGACAAAATTTTAAAGACTAAGAAATCTCTTTAGCCTAGTGCAGAAATGGAATGTTTTCTTATGTTATCATTTCTGGTGTCCTAAAACCTTTGTGTTATTTCTCCACAATCTATCAGTCAATGGGAATTTATTAGACAATTACCATATGCCAAGTGATGTGTTAGGTATTTTGAGAATAGGAAAAAGGCACAATGTGGAGGTGGTTTCAACAAATAGACCAGGGAGTGGATTGATGGAAGGATGGTTGTATGGAGGGTGTCGTTAAAAAACCAAGGGAACACAGGAGAGAAATCAGTTTGGAGGACAGATGAGAGAGTGGGTAGGAGAAGGTAATAAGGCCCTCATATGGCTAGAGTGACAGTTGGACATGTTAGCAGAGTGAATAAAAAATTAACCCAGGTTTGTTCTTTATGGTAACCCATGGCTTTGTTATTTTTTGTCAGCAACTTGTTACTCCTTCTGCTTTGATCAATCTTAGGAAAGAGTAGTTTCTTTAGAGAACTTTGTGCAAATCATATCAACACTTTGGAAACCTATTACATTTCCCAGTTCTTTATCCTTAAAACATGCAAAGTAACTATAACTCTGCCACTGAATCCATTTAACATCTCTTCAGTTTTAGTAAGGGACATGGGAATATCGAAAAAATTTTCCAAAATCTCAAATCAAGAGTTCCTTTCATGCCCTACACTCACCTCCCCTTTCACTTTCTGTCAATGCTACAATCATACTTCTGGGCAACTTTCAAGTTGCTTGGACATCACATTTTCTGAATCAGTGCTTCTCTAACTTTAAAGTGAACCATCTGGAGATCCAGTTAAAATGTGGATTTTGATTTTAAAGTCTGGGTGGGACTGGAAAGTTTCCATTTCTAATCAGCTTCCAGGCAAATCCAATGCTGCCGATCCATGGACCATACCTTGAACGGTGAGGCTGGTAAGGCATTCCATAAGAGTGACTTGGCTGACATCACTCTTGCTGACACATTCAGATTGTCAGCTGACTGTCAATTCAAAATTTCATTTACCTTCTGTCCCTGTTCATCGCCTCCATGGGTTATTTTTTATTACCTCTCTCTTCCCTGCTGCTTCCGGCTCCTGAGACTTAATAATATGCAAGGATATCTGCACTGTGCTGTCATTTCCCTCCCCCAGACCCCCAATGAAGCTGTCAAAGCCAACCTTTCCATCCCTCCCCTCTGCCTTGCCTCCCCACTTCTTAGCTTAATGTTTTGTTTACAGTCCTTAGATTTAGTCTTTAGTCTCTTGTTCCTTGAAGTCTTCAAACAATTCCGGTTCAAAGGTCAGTAGCAAGTCGATTTTTGAGTAAGAGTTTGGGGTCCGGTCATTTTGGCAGTGTTGGGAAGTCAACAATGTGCATAAGAAAAACATAAGAGAAAAGCAGTCACCATGGGTCACTGGGGAATGTTGGCCTAGCTAGAAACAAGGCAGCTCAAGTTTTGCCCCTGAGTCTACTTGAGCCAATGTTCTGTCAGCTGTGAAATAGTACATTACATTTGAATGATCTCTATGGTCTATTAAAATTAATTACGTAGAGGCTGAAGTAGCCTCATAACTTCATTTTATGTTTAAACTTGAAGGAAGGTTCCTAACATAAGGCTCGTGGATCTATAACAACTCTGGATAGATTTCAGAGAGTCTGTGAACCTTCCTTGGGTGAAATTGTGCAATTACATTTTTACTTCCACTGACCTGTGGCTGTCAGTGAGCATTTTCTTCAATCAGGAATGTAAACAACAGACTAGCCTAGTATTTGCAATGCCTGTGACGTGTTCACCAATAGAAACCAGAAGTAGTTTATGTCACATTACTGTTTTTGTAGATAACAAAATATCCTGATGGTTGCCACTACTGCAAAGTAATGGTGCTTCTTTGACCCTCTACTTTATCTTCTCATTGACTATGCTAATAAAGATGTATCTCTATTACTACCAGTCTCTGGTGTCAGTGGGGCCCACATGGCAAGATATGGAGACATTTTTAGTTGTTACAACTGAGGAAGAAAGTTTTGTGATTTAATTAAAGAATGCTAAGGATGCGGCTAAATGTCCAAGAACGCCCAGGACAGCTCTCTAGCTCTCCAACAAGAAAGCATTATCCACTCCAAAATTTTAACAGTGCTGGGATTGAGAAGCCTGCTGAGTGAGCCCTTTACAAAAACTTTGATAACCATATCTTAATGTCTTATCTAATCCCATATAGTTTATTTTATACACTTACAAACTTCTTTTTAGAAGGGGCCCCATAGCCTTGCCTGACTGTTATCTATGTACATTTATTTACATGTTGTCCTTGACAGCTTTTCCAATATAGTGGATGACTATGTTTACAACGTAGATCATGGAGTCTACAATGTGTAAAATATGTACTATTTGGCCTCTTACAGGAAATGTTTATTGAATGGAATCTTCAGGGTACTGTACACCTGCAGGGATAAAAAATCTATAAAGATTTAGCTGATTACCTGGTCCAGGCTAAGCTGCCCAATAGAACTGTTGTCACCTTCCGGTTGTTGATGTCAGGTCTTCGTGCTTCTAAGGACAGGTTTATTCACAGAAGAGACTCTTCAGGGGGTTGTTTGTTTATATAATTGTCATTCAGTACTTTCAAGTTTAAATTCATAGCTAATTTCTCTGGCTTTTCAGTTCAGTTTGTAGGTAGAGTAGTGCCTTCTTGATCAATCTGTTTTAACTGGTCTTTATACAATATTGTTCCAATGTATACATTTTATCATTGAAATACCTTCAGAATTTTAATTATATATATTTTTTACTCTTTAAGTAAAACCAGCACCAGTTTGTTTGTTTGTTTATGTATTCCCATGTTCTAAGTAAATCCTAGAAAGCTAAAAAAAAAAAAAAAAAAAACCCCAAACTTATAAATATGGTAAAACAAATCTGTTGTTTTAAATTTCTGGCAAGCATATAAATTTATTCAGATTTCAACTAAATAGAAGAAATCAATCACTCAATTGTACACTTTGGGAATTACAACTATCATCTCAGTAGGTCAAATTCTCTTACTCCTTATTGACCATACCGAAGCAAGTTTGTGCAGAGGGCTTAATAAAGAAACAGTAATTTGGTTGTTTTGAGTCTCAGTTATCTCCTTATTCATTCTAAAGCTTCTTAGAGTTTATATTCGGTCTTGCATTCAGGAAGTCAAGTGCAATCTCAGTTACTGACATGACTATTGACCAGAGGTTACAACTGGCATGGAAACTTGGAGTAGGCATACAAGTGATCGTTCCCATCCAGCTGTCACTGTTCCCATAACCAGCTGTCATTTTATCTGGTGAAATCTCAGAGTTGTCATGTCATCATGCTGGAGATTATATTCAACTAGCCATTTCAGCCAGGAACTCATGGGTTCCTTCTTGAGAATCTTAATGGAGAGACCTAAGCTTTACAGGAGTGTAGACTTACAGCCCAGCTTCCTGGAGTTGAATTATATATATAGAATACCTAGCTTTTCATCTCTGAAAATGCTGCAAGCTCCTCCCATGTTCATCAAGTGATTGGATTTTGTGTAGTGTTGCTTCTATGTAAGTATAATTTTAAGATTTTTGAACTTGGCAAAAGATTGCTTCTCTCATATTTTCAGGACTCACCCTGTCCTTGGATATTTAAATCTGACCCTAGGGACTTCTGTCCCTGCCTGTGTAGCCTGCCACCACGGTTTGCAATAGCACGCTGAATCACAGAATCTTGTCTATCCCAGAGAGGTCCTGTATAGCTCCTCCACTCTGCTATTCCCCCCAGAGCAGCTGCACAGTAAGTGCTTTTCTCATTTACATCTCTGCCATCAGTCCCCAAGTGTGAGGCACATCACACATCTCTCCGGATGATGTGGGCCCTAGGGCACCACAGTGAACAACATGGTAAAGAGCACAACCCCTGAGAGTCCCCAACTTAATTCAAATGGACATAACTCCCTTGGAAACTGCGCAGCTTGAGTTGTTGGGAGGTGGGGAAGTGATGGGCTCTGTGTACTACTTTAATGAGCCCACAGATATGTGTCCTATGCTACTGGCCCCCTTGATGCGGCATATTTTGGAAAAAGCAGGGTAATGACCTTTCTCGGTGAACTGCAGGAGACAGGTAGGGAGGAGGGGAGTATGGTACAGGGTCATCTTTCTGCATTTAGGCACAAGTGCCAGCCCTGTAGTAGAGCATTCTTTCCAGTTTATACTTTTAGGGAAATTTGAAAAACAGGTATATCTTTAAAAAAATGAAAAGCCCTTAATTACCGGTTAGATACTTGACTTATTTGTGCAGCTGTTAGCTGTTCTGCCGAAAACCTCTGCTCCTAACAGCTGGAAGAAGTAAAAAGTGACTAGAGAAAGGTGCCATTTAAAGCCATCACTTTGAGCCACTGTTTCAATATGTCAATGAGAGAATTGTCCCAATTTTGGCATATCATTTCTAATGAGTTTTAGTTGTATGGTAGCCATCACTTGGTGAGCTATATTGTATCCCAAATTGTGAGTTTTATTTCTTGCCAACTGCCTTTATTCTTGTTCTCTCTGTTGCAGTCTGTGCTTACAACCAGTATGTGTTCTAATTATTAGTTTGTAAGCCAGATATTGGAACATAGAATTCACGTTTCCATAGATGTAATCTTAAAAGTGGTGGCAAAATTCCAGGCTAGCCCACAAGATCCTTTGTTGATATATAATTTAGCTTCAACTGGGGATCTGGAGGATTTTTTCAGTATTTTCCCATGGCAAAACGTATTCTGATCTATTCATTTTAATTCTGCTGCCCCAAAGACACAAGTGGCATGGAGGTAGGTCCAGCTGAGCCACTAACAACTCCTCTACTGAAACACTGGTACCTAACTTGTATGACCTTGGTGGAATTTAAATGGAAACATGACAACAAGATCAATAATAAAAAAAGTGAGCCCTGGGCCCTGGCTGGTGGCACAGTGGATAAGGTGCTGGCCTGCAAACCCAAATGTCGCTGGTTCGATTCCCAGCCAGGGCACATAACCAGGTTGCAAGCCAGGTCTCCAGCCAGGTCCGTAGCTGGAGGCAGGTGAAAGGCAACCATACATTAATGTCTCTCTCCCTCTCTCTTCCCGCTCTCTAAAAATAATAAATAAAATCTTTAAAAAGAAAAACAAAAACAAGAAACAGTGAGCCCTGGTTGGTGTGGCTCAGTGGATTGAGCACCAGCCTGTGAACCAAAAGATCTCTGGTTGGATTCCCAGTCAGGGCACATGCCTGAGTGGCATCTGGGTCCCTAGTTGGGGGCATGTGAGAGGCCATACATCCATGTGTGTCACCCTCTCTTTCTCCTTCCCATCCCTTCTTTCCTATTTTTTAATTTTATTGTTGTTGTATTACATCCATCCCCTTTTTGCTCCCCTCTGTCCCCCTCCCCACCCACCCATTCCCCCCGCCAAAGTCAATCCCACCTGTTGTCCATGTCCATGGTTCCTTCATACTAGGTTCTTGTCTAAGCTGCTCCCCTTCCTTGCCTCTTCCTCCCCCTCCCCTCAACCCCCTTCCCCCATCCCTTCTTTCTGAAAATAAATGAATAAAAACCCTGGGTAGGTGCCAGCTTGCAAACCCAAAAGTTGATGGTTCAGTTCCCAGTCAGGACACATAACCAGGTTGCAAGCCAGGTCTCTAGTCAGGTTTCCAGCTGGAGGCAGGTGAAAGGCAACCCTACATGGATGTTTCTCTCCCTTTCTTCCTCCCTTCCTGCCCTTCTCTCTAAAAATAATGAATACATTTTTAAGGTAAAATTTAAAAAGAAAATAAATGAATAAAATCTTTTGAAAAAAAAAACATTTTAAAAATTAAAAGCATAGAAACAGTGAATGTTCATTCAATGTTTATTCTGGGTCATTTGCTGGTGAAGTCACCCTTGCCATGACAGTCTTGTAGAGTGGGCTACCTCCCCTGCTCACAGATGAGGAACTGAGGAATGGAGACATCAAGTAGCTTGCCCAGCCCCAATTATACAGCTTGCACATGGCAGAATCAGAAGCCATGCTCTTGGTCACCAGTCTACACCCCCACCTCCCATTCCCTGATGTGCAAGCTAGAAATGGTGCTGCCCTTTTTAAATGGTTGGGAATGGGTGAAGAAGAACTTGTGACAGGTGAAAACTATGGAAATTGAAATTCCATTGTCCATCAGTAAAGTATATGGGAGCAGCTATGCCTATTTGCATGCATATTGTCCGTAACCACTTAGGGGCAGAAGGGCAGAGCAGTTGCAACCCGATGGCTTAAACCACTATCTTGCCCTTGTCAGGAAATCTGCCAATATCTGCTACAGAGCATTAAAGGATGTCAGGCTCAATGTCTGTCTTACTGTAAATCCTCGGTTCCTGTTGGTATGTAGAAACACAAACTAATTTCCCTGTCCGTGCTAGAACTGGTGCTACAACTCCAGGGTTTCTACTGCAATGTCAAACTTCTCCAATTCAGAAGATTCCAGACAACCCAGTTCCCGGTTTTAGGATCCCTCTGACATCACCTGCACTGCCTCAAGGTCAGGGTTCTATCAATGATTTTGGGCTGGAGGCTTTGCTTGTTTTTGTGGAGGCCAGATTGACAGCGGTTCCCAAGGCATTCTCTAGTGGCACATCAGGAGCGGGGCCTCCATGTACCCCATCAGTGTATTTTGAATGATTGGGGCATGGTGCAGGCATGGAGAGGCTGCAATAACTCAAAATCAGCTGCCTGGCAGTCACTGAAGGTATCAGCAGCAAGGGACACTTGGGACCCTTAACATTCTTAACTTGTGTTCCTTCCAGGCTGTAGGAATCAGGTGTGTAGAATTGAGGAATGTATCTAGCAGAAATGACATAAACAGATGAAACACTCCTGCACATGTCTATTAGAAGATTGTACAAAAATAATTAAGAGTAGCATTTCTATAGCAAAAACCAGGGTGCAACCCAAGTGTTGATGGACAGTAGAATAAATAAAGAAATGTGGCTCATTTTATTATCTTCTTCAAATAGTTTCTCTCTCTCCCTTCCTCTCTCTCTTCCCTCCCCCACCCTTGCTCACACACACACACAAGGGAAGAGGGGAGCCTGCCAAATTTCAAATGCATGACTACTGTGGGTTCCATCTCTCTGGCACTCTCTTCCACTGGTGTAGAACAAACCTTGCAGCTCCAACTCAGGGGCTGGTTCCAGTCCATGTTTTTTAGTATTGATGGAAGGAAAAGTGCTTGGAAGCATTGCCACTTGGACACCACTCTGTGCTGCTCTCAGGCTGAGGTGCCCCTGTTACCAGAATAAAAACTCAGGCAAAAACTTTACAGTAGGCCCAAGAACTTTGGCTAGACTGCCAACTGCAATTGCTACCTTCCTGCTGGAAATAGTGATGACATTTCCCTTTACCTCTGCTCATCTGTGATCTAGAGCTTGCTCAGGCCCCCTGAGCCTCTGCTCCAACCCACAGGTGAGTGGATTCCCTGTTCTAACCTCTACCCACAGGCATGCGCTCACTGAAATTTAACACAATAAAATTTCATGTCAGGTGATATTGACCCCTTTCTCAACCAAAGACATCTCAGTGGAATTACACTAACTGCCTAAAGAGAAACTTTCTTAAAAATACAAATCAAATTAAAAGGGATGAATTAAGTAATTATTTATTAGCCAATTATCAAGAGTTTTCAAAAATTTTGGAACAAAATTTAATGATTTAATATAACATGAATGAAATATATAAAATGCTTCAAATAATGCATTCCCTTTGGCCTGGTAGTACTACCTCAAAGGATATATCCTTGTGACATATTCAGTAATGTAAGAATAATTTATGTATAAAAATAATTATTGTGATATTTTTAATAATAGAGAAAATTGAAAGCAAACTTATTTTCCAATCTTAGCATAAACATTAAATATATTGTGTAATAAACATTGCTAGCTGTTTTTCAATCGTTGACATTAATCTTATAAAGAATTTTAAGTATTATGGCAGTATTTATGCCATAATGGTAAGGGATTAAAAATGTATGTAGGAAATATGATTTTTTAAAACTGTTTGAACAGAGAATACTAAGAATAGCTGAAAATAATTAACAGTGGGCTATAGGAAAATAAGTGATTTTTAAATGTGTATTTTCTTCTCTGCATTGATCATATATTTACAATAACAAAGTCAACTTAAAAAATTAAGTTGGCATAAAAAGTTAATCCATCAAAGAATAAAGGAGATTCTAAATGACAAGAATAAATACAACTTTAATGAATGCCTCTGAGATCAGAGGTTCTGACTGCACTGGGTCCATTTCAATGACCTCTGGACATAAATCACTGTTGAGTGCTTAAAAATTGTCAAAGGTACATTACAAGAATTTGAAAGGGCATGCTCATAACTATGATCTTCATGTATTCCTGTACATATTTTCCATATACTTTTTTTAAAGATTTTATTATTTTTGAAGAGAGGAGAAGGGAGGGAGGCAGAGAGGGAGAGAAGCACCAATGTATGGCTGCCTTTCACCTGCCTTTAGCTGGGGACGTTGCTGGAGACCTGGCTTGCAATACGGTCATGTGCCCTGACTGGGAATCGAACCAGCGACCCTTGGGTTTGCAGGCCAGCACCTTTCCACTGAACCACCAGCCAGGGCCATATATATTCTTACTAAGTCTAAAATAAGTACAATGTAGACCTTAAGATTCTGTTTGTCACATTAATTAATTTCTTAATGTGGATATCATGAAATGAAATTTTGCTCTATGGATTATACAGCCTTTCTATTATTGATATTGAAAAGATGTTTGAAAAGTATTGCTTCACTAAATTGTAACTATTGAAGAAATCTCATTGATAAACTGGACATTCTAGAATAGTGGTAGAAGAGGGGTAAGTTTAAGGAACCAGGTTATAAAGAGGGCTTTCTCATTCTAGTGTGTAAATCCAACTCTTTACACTGAGTTTTCATACCCTACACTATTCAAGTGTTGCAGCTTTGTGGTTTAATCCTTTCTGCAAACTATGGCTCATAACTTTACTTTCCCCAAATTGTGTAGATGCTAAATGTGAGTCTTGCATCATATGTACTTCTATGAAAACATGCTTCTCAACTGTTGGGCAGCATTCCAATATGAATCCATCCAATATAACTGCAAGAGGCCAGGCAGAAATCTACATTCGATTCTACTTTGGTTGTCAATAAAGAATGTCATTAAGTCAGTGACATCCCTTTTGCCACCTCTCTGTGGACTGATTGAATAAGAAGTAATTCATTGGGAATTAGTAGGCAACTGGGCAGCTAGTCTAGAGCATGGGAGACCATCAACAGTTGAAAGGACAGTAAACAAGCTTAGGTCTTGACTCTGGGCCAGGCAGAATGTGTAGGTTTTAACCATGTCAGGCCAGGCATAGGTTGAGGAAATGGCTACCTCAGGCTAAACCTCTAACAGAAGGAAAAAGGAGGCTAGTGAAGAGAGCTATGTAAGGCTCACAGCTAAAAGGCTTAACTGTTCATCATAGGTTTCTCATGAGGCATCTCAGCACCACGGACAGTTCCCAGGGGAGTATGTGTTTTTTGTTTTTGTTTTGTTTTGTTTTCCCCCGAACTTCTGTTTCTTTGAAAAATGTCCTTCTCTCCTTTGACCTCAGGGACCTCATGTGCAGCACTGGGAGAATGGAGCTGCAGCTAACAAAATAAGCTTTCTGCTGAAAAGCCCACGCACATAAGCGTTCCCAGGTTATTAGAAAAGCCATCATTTCTAACCAGTATAAATAAAGATTCCAACAGTTTGAGTGGCATGGTGGGGCACGTGTACTTTTGGTTCATCTAGAGCTTTCCTCTCCTGGGCCAGCTCCAAGGTACTAATAATGCTGCCTCTTCTTTTAAAATTTTTGAGAGGAAAAAAAATGTCATTTATTCCACAAGCCTGATTCCTACAATATGCATATTTTGAACCTCCCTATTTTTTGTATCAGTATTGACTGCTTAATTTCAAATAAATGGAGATGACTCAAATTGTAGGTCCTTTTCATTTATATTCTACAGTCAAAATTAATGTACTTTTTCTTATTTGTCAAAATGAGTTTCTATTTTGTATCAGGTCTCCATAACACAAAAGCTCAGAATGTAGCTAAGTAGATGGGCTTATTTTTTCTCTTAAATTTGCCAGCATCTGCATCTGTTTCAGGAAATAGTTCTGAATCAGAGCTACAAAACGATTGAATGAGCGCCACGCTGCCGGGTCTAATTACCTGTTGTTGGCAGCACCCAGGCGCCAATAGACCAGCATTTCCCAACTGTGTTGGACTGAGCACTGGTTCAACAAATAACTCTGTGAACCGAAACGGTTCCAAGAAAGAACTTCAGGAAACTCTGCCTTACTTTCTGCCTTTTTTTTAGAGACTCACAATGCTCATTAGCATCATATGTTCTGAGTAAAGATTTTCCAAATACTTTGAACCACAGAACCATTTCATTGTTTTTGTTAAATTAGTAGTAACCATTACTATCTCCCTGATCTGTTATTTACTGTAAAATACTGAGATACCATTGAGGGGGCTCATGCATCTAAAAGTCAATGAGAGTTATATCTCTTAACCAGAGAACCTATGAATTTTGTTATCCTAGCTTAAATATTTACTTGTGCGACAGGGCCAGTTTTAGTTAGAAACTAAAGAAATTGCAATTATGTGTTTCTTAAATAGAGCATTTTGGTATGTCAGGAAATATTTATGCAACAGGAAACCAAATAGAAAGTAGCAGGCATATAGTAGAGGCTTTAGACTTGTGGCTTTTCCAAACCACAATTAAAATCTATAATATTGATAGTATGTTCTATTAGTATTCTAGAGTAGAGTTGTGTGTTAGGTATGGAAAATAACCAAGCAAAAATGTTAAAATTTTTCCTGGACTAAACTGATTCATAATGACCTTACAAATGTTAGCATCTTCTTTGAAGAAAATAGCTCTTATGAATATTTAAAAAATAAACAAGGGCATGCTATCTGATGTTTTCCCCCCAGCAGGAGAGGAATGATTTATTTGGGATTCACTGAGGTATACTATTGAATATTTCAGAATAGCATGCCAAGTGTTAGGACCATAGTACTGTGTTCGTAGCTTCTACTTTGAAAGCAGTTTTCCAACCCATTTATTTAAAAGTATTCATCTTCTGAGCCAAATGATGTAGCAAAAAAAAATGTTCTCTCTATATACACAGCCCTTTTTTTCCTTTGGAGGCAGATGATGGGTTTAATAATACATGCTCCTGGATTCATTGAATATTAACCATTTTTGATCCACATTAGGCTCCCTTCTGATACACATGTACCTAATACACATCTGTGTGCAATTATGTCTGTCCTCTCCTTTAGAGTTTATATAAGTATATATTCCAATATATTCATATTAATATAGTTCCTTTCCTATTAGGTATAAATATATGAATATATAGTATACATACCTATGTCTTATGAATATATGTATATATATTTCATTTTAATTTCTCTTAGGAAAACACTAGGTGTTTAGTCAAATTTTTGTTCTTCCACCTTACATGAAATGTGTCTTTTATTTAGACATGTCACCAATTCAATTCGTACTTAGGTTCCTTTCTTTGATTTTGCTTTTATTTATTAAAAAATCCTTTGAAATGGAATCTTGTTCAGTAACTCTTCTAAATATACACCTGATTCCAAAGTGACATCTACATGCTAAGATGTATTCAACAATGTCAAAATTTTACCCCCGGCCTTTCGACATTGTTCAGGCTCTCCCTCATAGGTAATAAAAGTTACATATTTTTCACTAGTTTACCTTTCTATCCTCCCATTGTTTTGAAACAATTCACATTCATTGTCTGTGTGGATTTCCCATTTGGATGGTAAATAGTAGCCTACAAAATATGCTTTGCTCTACCATGTTTTGATTCACACTATATTCTGGCTTTTTCAGAGCAATGTTCACTCCATTTTCCAGCTGCTGTGAATACGGATGGACATTTGTGATATTTCTCATCTTGTGCTATTACAAATAGTGCTGTAAAGCGCTAACTTCATGAGATCCATCCACCCCCAAGGATGTAGGCAGCATTGTCTTTACAGCTGGTTTAGTAGCTGTGCCCATTTTCTTGCCCATCTTCTTCGTGAAACTTGCATTCAAGAGCAGCTTCTATATAATTTAAATATTAAAAATAGCTCCGCTTCTCATAAGTGGTTGGCGTTGTCTTACAGATTTTCCTCAGCACTTACTTCCAGAAAGTTTAGTACCAGATTTATGGCCCACTCAATACAAGTACATAAAATGGCATGGTCATATTTTATTTTATCTTATCTTCTAAAACCATTTTTTTAAAATAACATTATAGGGGACTTAGTTTTTTAAGAGATAAAATCATTCTAGTTCTGTGAAGCTCAAGTTTTACAGCAACTCACCCATTTTGTATGTAGGCTTTGTCAGCATTTTAGAAAGACACGTGCAAATACACCATGTTATTCCATTTTAATATACCATGTTATTTCATTTTAGAGAATGTTTATAATCCTCAATGCCCTTCAAAAATGGTTCTAACAGCAGCTTTCCAACAAACTCTTCTCTACAATGATGGCATTTTGAGGGGATTCTTGAAATGAAATTGTGACCTGCCCCAAGACACAGAAGATTTAGGAGGTTTATATAGGAAAAGATGAGTTGTGGAAGGCAGAACCTGCTTGGTCATTATGTGTCTTAGGGGGAAAAAACAAGGATCTAGATTTGAGTTTTTTCTTTATTGTGTGTTTGCACACACACACACACACACACACATATATATATATATATATACACACACACACACATAAATCAAAGGGCACATTAAGACACATAAAACAGATTTCATTGGGGGGAGGGGGGAGGCAGAGGCAAAGAAGGGGAGCAGCTTAGACAAGAACCTAGTATAAAGGAACCATGGACATGGACAACAGGTGGGATTGACTTTGGGGGGAAAGGGTGGGTGGGGAGGGGGACAGAGGGGAGTAAAAAACAAAGGATGGATGTAATACAACAACAATAAAATTAAAAAAAAAATAGATTTCAGAACTTGCCAAGTAGTCACCTTTTTTAAATTTTATGTTTCAATTACAGTTTCTGTTCAATATTTGTATTAGTCTCAGGTGTACAGCATTGTGGTTAGACAATCATATACTTTACAAAGTGTTCCCCCAGATATTTCAAGTCCCCACCTGGCACCATACCTACTTATTACAATATTATTGAGTATGTTAACTATGCCATAATTTACATCCCCATGACTATTCTATAACTACCAATTTGTACTTCTTAATCCCTTCACCTTTTTTACCCACTTCCCCAATCCCCTTTTCCTCTGGCAATCATCAATTTATTCTCTGTGTCTGAGTCTGTTTCAATTTTGTTTGTTCATTTATTTTGTCCAAATCGCTGATTGGCTAGTTTCCAGCGCAGTTGCCTGTTTGTGATTGCTCATCCTTAACATTTGGATTTCCTAACCTTGAGGCACTTTCAGGCTTAGATCTGTGCTGGCTTATATAGGCCTCCCTGCCATTAGAGCCACCTCAGCCCAGTGGCCCCCTTGCTTAATTAATTTGACACCTTCAATCTCGTGATCCAGGGGTTTTTCTGTTCAGAAGCTGGCTGGGTCAGAAGATAATAAATGCTTTGGATCCAGTTCTGCAATATACAGTGAGCTCACTTAATTTTAACAGCATCTTTTACTGAAGCATCATTGGCATTTTTGTGGGAATGAAACAACAGATTTAGAAAGAGATAACGAAGTCAACTGAGGTCAGGTAGTTAGTATGTATTTAAAACAAGATTTCGTACTGTCTGGAGAATTCCAGAAAGCCAGGCTCTTGCTCTTACTACATTATGTGCAGTTAGAGTTGAAGGGCACTTGAGACAGTCCACATTCTTTCCCAAAGTCATCAAGTCATCCATGTATGATACTAACAGCTACCATTTGTCCGGCCCTTTACAGGCCACAATGAAGCTGTATGGGTTTCATTTGATGTGCACAAGGTTGACCGCTCATGCAAAACTGTTGGACGCTTTCCCCTTACAAAAACTCCAAGGTACATTATTTGGAAGTGGAAAAGAATTGGGTCATGCTGAAGTCCTTGATGAAAGGAAAAGGCAAAGCAAATGACCTACAGACATTGAGATGGCCAAAGTTGTTTTGGAAATAAAGTGATAGCAATGATTATTAAATGTATCTGCAATTGTAACATTACCGTAAAAAGCAGGCATTTTGTGTTTTTCACTGAAGAATCCTCAGGAAGTAATGTAAGGTTAAAATATAAACTGTATTGGCTAAATGATTTCTGTTACAGCATTGTAGATAGCAACCTTTTTCAGAAATCACTGCATTTTAAAGAGGTGATCGCAGAGAAAAAAGACATAGAAGGCCATGCAAAAGCAATGTTTTTCTCGAAACAGCAGCCTCAGTTACTAAAATGGGCTTATTCATATAAGGAAAGCATTAAAATAACCTCCAAGAATGAAAATAGCCATTTTCAGGGCTAAGCACTGTTGTATTGGTGTTAAGTTTGAATTTGATACTGACATCCACATTGAATCTACCAGAATTTGCCTCCTCATTACCCAGGATAATTCTTAAGCACAGAATCCTTATTTGAGCTGCACATCCCATATGCTGCCAGATTTAAATAAACAAATGCTTCATTGGTTAATTGACTCAATAATAACCGTATCTTCCAGAAAATCAGTAGTGGCTTTGAGAAAACAAAAACATAAGAGACATATTGGGGGAGTAGAAGGAATTACGTATAGAAAGGATTAGGTAATCTGGAAAGTGTGAAAAAGTGTGGGAGGCTTAGAAATGAGGCCAGTGAAGTTTCTAGTTAGGGCATGAGTGTACACTATGTTGAAGTCTTCATATAACTTATTTCCAAAGAATCTACTCTCCTTACTTAAACATTTAGTAATAGAAATGTCTGTACTATAGGGGACTTATGACTTGGTTGGTCTGACAATTATTTTGATTACATTTAGGTCAGGGAGAAAAACAATGTCTTCAAATTGGATTTTATTTTCTACAGAATGAAAATATTTTCAATATGCCCTCCATTTATTTAGTATAGGATGTAAGAGTTTTCTTTTACAAATACTTTGCAATTATAGAGTTGAAAGGATTAATATAATAATAATTCTTGGTACATTCTTCAAAATACACAGATGAAAATACTGATTTAAGTCTCACAGCAAAATATCAAGCATACACATATAGTAGGAATTATATCCCTTTAAATATAAAGTTCTCAGATTCCATAATATTTTCCTTTGTCAAAACCTGTATTCAGCTACCTATTTCTCTTTTCTTATCTGAAGTTCATGTATCTTCAAGTTTCTAAAATCGCATGCAACAAAGTTTGAGAACGCAGGAACATACAAAAAGGCCAACCTGGACTGATGGAGGGAAAAGGGAATCAATAAGAGAGAATGCAGAAGGAACTGAAAAAACCCAAGAGCTATCTGAGGAACCTCAAAGTAGGAGCATTGAGTAGACTTTACAGTTATTGGACTTCATAATAATGAATCAATTTTTTACAAGATTTTTTAAAGAAAAAGATCTAAATAGTGTATGATTTCTTTAAAATGGTCTTTGATGTTTTGGAAAATACTAGTGAAACACGAAGATCAAATAAAACGTTGGAGCTAAAGAAGTTAAGTTTCATTAACTGCATATGTTTATCATGTCCAATAATTCTCCAGAATTTATTGATGCATCTTTATACATCTGGCATGACATGCCTAGGTAATAACTTCTGTATTTTTGCCACTTCCCAACATCTAAGAGTAGGAGTTCTCCTTAGTATTTGCATCTCCCCTGATCTTGTTTGACAGTTCTACCCCTAATTCTCGATTAAATGGGAATTGAGTATATTATTTACCTACTTTTACTTTTCATGGACCTTGAGAAAATCAGTAAGTCCAAGTCTAAAAATCTCCAGCTATTTCTACATTTTCAATCAATTGAAGAATGAAAAGATTAAATGATATTGTTCATGATCAAAAACAGTTTTTAATGAATACTTAATTAGGTTAAAATATTTTCTGACTGAATTCCATGTTTCCCTTGGATATATATTCCCTAGAAAATTTCCTGCCATTGTCAGATGATATTATGTATTGTAAAATAGTTACCTACCTGTATTAAACATTTCTGCAGGGTGCTAAACGTGCAATCAATTCATATGATCTTCTTAACATAATCATATTGACAGTTCCCAATATATCCATCCTATGCAAGCCACTCATCTCAGTCCCATAAGATACTTTTAAATGACCTTTGTTGTCAAAAAGCTTAAAATCTGATCATCAACATAAATTAATCTTACGGAGTGTGAAGCCTACCAAGTACAGAAGGTTGGCAAAGTGTAGGAGTTTGAAGAAAATATCATTAATTATAATTAATATTTCTCTGTTCAAGACATGTTATTTGCATCCTCCCTGCCACCCTGAAGCATAGTTTTGTTAGCCCAAAGTCTTCTGGTTGCAAGTGACAGAAGCTGCAAACTCCAACTGGTTTGAGAGGGCTTTGCTGGCTGATACTGAGGAGTAGGGCTGGGTACAGGGCCTCCCAGGAACTTCACCCCCAGGCTGCCTTCACTTCCCAGGAGCTTCTCTTGGCCACCTCAGGCTTACATGTGGCATGCTTTGGGACTGAAAGCAAGTGTGCCTCTCTCCCCTAGTTGTCCTTTGTCTGCAAAATGTGGGTCTAACAATCAGCTTTTTAGGTAAGCCAGACAAATTTGTTCAGAGGATTCCACTTCATTTTTGAGTCTATTCATTTCATATCCATGATTTTTGCTGAGAAACCAGCCTTAGATGTACCTGGGTAGGGGGTTCAGGGGCCTTGCGATTCCCTGGAGAGGTTTGAAAAGAAATTATTCTTCCTATAACGTGAAAATCTGATTTCCCTGAGGTTTCTGTCCTCTTTTGGGATTTCCTCTTACTGTTTTACAATGGAGGGCAGTGCCTAACTGAAATGATATAGTCAACCCTTTTGAATACCCTCCAGTGAGCTCTCCAGGAAACTGACCCCGTTGCTGCTTTCCAGTACTGACCAAAGCAAACATATCTGTGGCCCCATTTCCCTCATGTGGACGATTGCGAAACTACTTGCAGTCTACCAGCATTGGACACTTCTTTCTCCATGTTTGAGGAACTCAGTGTGACATCAGTTTAGCTCCTTGGAAGGAGACCTTGAACAAAAGAAGTGCAAAGTGTCTGGTGAATTCCTTCAGGCTTTTCAGATGGTGTTAGTTGAAGGAGGAAATGAAATGAGAGACAGGAAATTGAGTTTAAAATGCACATAAACACATGCTCTGTGCACTGCAGGGCCTGCTGAGACCCAGAGCGAAACACCGTCGAACAAACAGCCTTGGCTAAAAATCTGTCGGGAGGCTTTGTCTGAGAAGTGAATCTTGCTCTGTTTTCTGCTGTGTGCAATAAGGTAAAGACAGGTTTCCCACATGAAACATTTACAGTGTGGGCACAGATAAAGCAGAGGGGGCACTTGCCAAAAACAGTGGGTATCACCAAACTGGTGGGTGCCTATGGAAACAGCCCTGGTTTCCTCAGGGTATTGGTTCTCCACGTTGAGTCTGAAACCCTAAAGGGTCTAAAATGTCTCTCAAGCTAGCGAACTAGCCTGTCACAGTTGTATGTGTGGAAGTACCTGTATGTACGTACACACACATGCACACACACACACACCACCCCCCATCAGATACAGTGTGCACTCACAGGCTAGATTTTCCGGAAACCCCAGTTCTTTCCAAGGCAATCCGGCCAAAGCCAAGTGGACCTTCCTGTGTGTGCTGGTTTTGCTCCACAGGTGAGGCGGTGTAGGATCACACAGCCCAGGGCCGTGTAGGATAGTGCAAGCACGTTTACCCATCCTACCCATGGGGGCACCAGGGGCGCTAAATGGGTCTGAAAGGTAAACAGATGTTCTGTTGGAATAGAGAGCACGGTCTGCACTTCACCACCCTGGAATGTCAACACAGCGCTCCAGGGAGGCATGGGGCTGGATGTCACTCCCCAGGGCTGTCTTCAGGGTCGTTATTATTCAGTTACCCTTTAACCCGGGTCCCATGCTGTTTGCTCAGGCAGCCCTGACCATGTGGAATCATGAAAATACTTGTTCAGCATTATTTCTTGACACATAACTTCTGCTGCCTAATAGAAATCCTGAGGCACTTGATTTTCCCCTGAAGGTTGATTGGTCTGACATGCTTTCCAAGTAATTCTGACCCCCATCGCATCATGCCAGTTGGGCTGAGAGCCCCTGCTGCAAACTACAGTTTAAAGCAATGTTAGATATGGTCAGGAACTGGGCTGTATTAAGACCATATCTTCAAGATGATCATTGGACAATACTATGCTCTCTGAGTATCACACTTGCTCTTTGTGAAACTTACTTTCCAGATTGGAACAAGTGTAGTTCTTTCAGCCTTGCCATAACTGGAGAATTCATTGGATGATAATATTTTGAAATCTGAATGGCTCAGACTGTTACTTTATGGTGAAATAACAAATGATGTAATATGGACTAACAGTTTATTCAGTCTGGCAAAAAGGAATTCTTAAGCCACATATTGTGTGGAGACACTATTGAACTCTAAACATCAATGCTATGTTTGTGCAGCATTTCCCCCAAGAGAGAATGTCTCTGAGAACCTACACTTTCATGATTTTTAGTCTAATTTTACTAAGCAGGTACTTATGGAGTGTAGTAACTTAATTTTATACTCAGTAAGTAGTTGGAATCAGTAAGATCAACTCGGCACAAGGTGTAGGACTTCTATTCAGACCCCTTAAGAGCTGTAACCTTCTCCAATACAAAGAAGCAGCGCTCCTTGGAGAAATGGCTGACTCAGGGACCAGAAGAAGGAAATCCAAGGTGAGCATACAGCATATTGTAGTGCTAGAAAGTGAGGGAATTTTTTAAAAAAAAGAACAAATAAATAAAAACAGAGGACACATCAGATGGACACCGAAGCCAACTTGGAAAGGTGCCCAAAGGCTGAAGCTGGGCAATTTGAGCATCAACATGATAGCGTAGTTGCATTACAGCCCAATGTAATCATTACATAAACATTAAAATAGATGATCTAAATCAGTGTTTTCTAACCTTTTTCTCTCAGGGTACACATTAACTAATTACTAAAATTTAGCAGCACACCAAAAAAGATAGTATTTGCCAATCTGACATTAAAAAAAAGTAGGTATAATTTTGATTCACTCAAACCAGATGGCTCTTGTTGTTTTGGCTGCTGTCATTTTTTAAATTTGACATTCTAAGGGAAAAGAGGTCAGAGCCCCTGACTAAATAGTCATGTGTTGCATGTTTTAAAAAATCTTGCAGCACACCAGTTGAAAGTCACTAATGTAGAGCACTTCCATACGTGTTATTTGCTCTGATTCTCATAGCCCTGTGAAAAGAGGCATTAATACCGGCTTCCTCCATTCCATTTCAGCATATTCTTCCCACAAAGGTGCGTAAGCCATTAGATATTTTCCTCTTTGTCCTATTTTTCAAAGGAAACACATTTTTTCCCTCCACTGAATTCCCCTCTCTCAGCTAGTTTCTGTCATGCACAGCCACATTCTGAAGTGCTGCTGGTTTCCATTGTCATAGTCATCATAGTCAATAACAACTATATTCCAACTGACCTCAGTTCCCGAGCAGGTGCACTTGTGGTGGCACCTCAGGCTTCAAGGGCAACAGATTAGCATCACATTCATTTTGCAGAAGCCCTACAGGTTGCAGAAGCCTTACAGGTTGTCCTGGAGCCACTTGGATTCAAGATAAGCTTTGATTTGAAGTGAAATACCCGTGTCCCTTTGTAATGATTCTGTGACATGAGATTGATTTTTCTAAGGAGATAAAACCTAAAAATCCCAGCTCTCTTTAACCATTCATCCATTCGTTCATCCATGCGTGCATGCACCCTTCCGTTCTTTAAACACTCAGGGGCTGCCATGTGCTAACGGGTAGGACTTAAAAGTGAACAAATTGATGGGCCCTACACTGAAATCCTTACTCTCTCCAGGCAGGAACCAATACATGAAAGGTAATTGCAGTAAACATGGCCTGTGCTGACCTAGAGATGAGCAGGAATGAAGAAGGCTGAGTGCACGGGGTAGCACTCACGTGACAAGCTTGAATTTACTCCCTGTAGTTACACACAGACACTGGGTGGCCTGGGATCTTAATGACAGGACTGTTGGGGACAGGTTCTAAAGAGCCCATGTTGCTACATAGGAGACACTGGGTTTGTTCTAGGGTGTGTCAATCAACAGGTTTTTAATCCAGGATGTTACATGGACAGTCTCAGTTATAATAATGTCTAAATACCCTTGACTGTTATACGCATGACCCATTTTTTTCCTGTGTATTTAAAGAGTGAAAAGCATTTCTGGGAAAATTGTCTTAAAAACTTAATAATGACAACCTTGCAATGGAGAGGCCACTTTGCTGCCCTCCAGAGGCCACCAGGGCTCAGTGCTTTTGAAAAAATAGCCTTCAATCTGCGCACACTTCATTTTGTTTAGCAAGAAGATATTAGCATTAGGGAAAATATGTAATAAACACATCAGTAGCCGCTAGAACGACAAAATGATACAGAATGGTACTGGTAATTCCTTGCATTTCAAAGCTTTTCAACTTCTAGTTCTGCAGTTGAAATCTTTTTCCAGCATGCTTTATTTATCTAGGAGACTTGTCATGCTTTATAAACCATAAGCTGGCACTAACTATGGCAATTAACAATAATTGTTTTCATATTTAAATAGATTAAGGCTCAAATACCAAACCAAATTTAAAAGGCAAACTAGGAAAATATTTGCAATACATTATGATTGATAAAAAAGTCTTTACTAATTTCTTTATTAATCTTGAAGGTTTCCATATCCCCCTGTCATTCTTTTTATTTTGTTATTTTTTCTTAAAATTTTTAAAAAGATTTTATTTCTTCTAGAGGGAGAGGAAGGGAGGGAGAAAGACAAGGAGAGAAGCATCTGCCTCCAGCTATGGATCTGGCTGGAGACCTGGCTTGCAACCTGGTTATGTGCCCTGGCTGGGAAGTGAACTAGCGACCTTTGGGTTCGCAGGCCAGCACCTTATCCACTGAGCCACCAGACAGGGCTCATTCTTTTTAAATGCTACTAAAATTTGCCCTGGCTGGTGTGGTTCAGTGGATTGAGAACCAGCCTGTGAACCAAAGGGTCACCGATTCGGTTCCCAGTCAGGGCACATGCCTGGGTTGCAGGCCAGATCTCCAGCCAGGTCCCCAGCTGAAGGCACATGAAAAGGCAGCCATACATGGATGTTTCTCTCCCTCCTTTTCCCTCTCTCTAAAAATAATAAAATCTTTTTTAAAATGCTTTTAAATGCTACTAAAATTAAATGGTATGTGACTTGAAATGATTTTAAAATCATACCTAAAAATGAAGTTTGTCTATCAGCAGACGTTTTCTTTAAGGATACACAAGAAATGATTAATGTATTTTCTGGGCAGTGGGCCTAGGATTTGGGGAACTTGGGCGAGAGCCACATTTTCCATTTAACAGTCTTCTGCAGTATTTGAATTTTTCAAATTTCAATTTTAAAACCTGTTTTATTTCCATCCTTTTGGAGAGCTGGTCTAGGACTATGAATTAGCAGTAAAAGGTATAGACTCACTTGATTTCTAGTCTGAAATTCTGGCTGTTCAAAAGGGCTCTGCTGCAAGAATGATGGACATTTTCTCAATTACATGGTCTACAAAATCACACCTACATTTCAGATACTGAAGATGTTCCTCATGAGTGAGATTTCAGAATATTCCAAGTGGAAATTTAGGTATTGCATTGAAGAAAACTCGTTTTGCTAATGTGGGGTCGTATTCAAATGCTTTTAAGCTGGAAGTCAGGAGAGCCAGAGATTAAAATTTCTTTCTTGATTCCTGGCATTAAGATAGTTTCTTCTCTGTGGCTCGATTCATCAATCGGCAAAATGGTAATGATTTTATTCAAGTAGATCAGTGGGAGAGCAATATTTTTTGCCCTCTATTCAAAGTCTCCCAAGAAATTCAGCTGGAAACTTGAAAAAGGAGTTTGAAAAGAACTCCTATGTTGCTTTTTGCCACCGTTAGCTCTCATGCATGGCTTATGCGTATAGAATAACATTTACTTTAGATAGTTTTCTCCTGATCCAGTGACTTAGGAATTTGGTTTAAAAATAAAAGAGGTGTCAACAGAAAGAATTGAGCACTAGTAAATATACTTAAATCAGAAATATTTTTACAGACTGAAAATTGGATGTTTCACCCAGGGGATAAATATCTTAAGTTTAGGAACAAATGTAACACATTCATGTATCTATGGCAGTACCTGGTACAGCATTACACATACAATAGCTACTCAATAAATACCCATTAAAAATAACTTTGAAGCCGTGGCACAGTAGATAAGATGTTGGCCTGCAAACCCAAAGGTCACTGGTTTGATCCCCAGCCAGGGCACATAACCAGGTTGCAAGCCAGGTCTCCAGCCAGGTTCATAGCTGGAGGCAGGTGAAAGGCAACCATACATGGATGCTTCTCTCCCTTTCTTCCTCCCTCCCTGTCCCTCTCTCTAAAAATAATGAATAAACTCTTTTTAAAAAATAACATTGGAAAAGAGGTAAAATCATGAACCTGCAGCAGATTTTTTGTAAGTCATTAAGGAGGAAACTGCTAAGATGTTACAACCACTCTAAGGAAAAATTCAGAAAAAAGATTCTGTGATCCCTTTTTTTCCCAGGAATACTGAAACGAACCAGCAGACGAGGCACACTTTGCTTCCATAGTAAGGAAGGGAAATCATAGAATCCCCACCACATGGCAGGGTGGTCTTCACCCATCTGTCTATGGAGAAGATGGCTTTCCCATGATCAGATATTGTGCACAATGTACAGGGCTGAAAACCAGCCCCTATGTGATCAGAGTCAGGTAGCCAGGAGCGTGTGTACCCTGGGCAATGCGTTCCTGCTCTGAAGCAGTTTCCCAGCTGTAACCCCAACCTAGTTTGTACTGGTCTAGAACAGTCATTTTCAGCCAGCACACTGCAAGAACTTTTTAAATCTACAATACCTGACTGTTGAGTCAGGCACTGACTTCTTTTCCTATTGATTATCCGAAAACAACCACAAGAGTCAACACAACAATAATCATCTAGTGCGAATGAATCAAAATTAAACCTACTTTTTGTCAGACTGGCAAAAATATATATATTTTGGTGTGCCATAGGAGTTTAGTAATTATTTGCTATGCCATGAGATGAAAAGGGTGGAAAATCGCTGATTAGACCCAAGCAAGACCACTGAAGGCCACAGTCACTCTGCCCAGAGGAGCTATAAGAAACCACCTGTCCCCTCTGAGCCCGGCCCATCCTTGCCACTGGGGTTTGTGTTTGTCTTTGGTTGATGAAGGGTCAGAAGGCAGTTGATGTGACAACTACAGATGATGTCCTCCTCATAGTGGAAGAAACAGGAAACCTTTCCTGACTGCCTACTCTGCGCCAAGCGACTATTTGGTATTTTATAGTGCTAGACTCATTGCACCTCACTGTGAACCTCAGCTGAGGAAAGAGATGTCTAAGTGTAGCCCAGCGACCCTCCAAGCCTGTAAGAGAGAGAATGCTGAGCAGTCTGGCCTCTGCTCTGCCACCTTACCAGGATGATACCGCAGTCCTCGTGTCTCCAGAGGAAATGTGGGCAGAGACCCATGCTTTTAATGGCTGACAGGATGTTTTGGAAAGGACAAAATTTGGTAAGATTTACCAAATTTTATCATATTCCCAGTGCTGTCCAAACTGGACGCTGCAATCTTTTGACCACCGTCTATGTGTTAGGGCTGGTCCCAGGAACCGTCCAGCAACACATGGTAGTTGAACCCTCATGGCAACCCTCTGGGGTAGGTATTATCCCCGTTTTACAGAGGAGAAACTTAACACATTGTTGCCTGGCAATTTTATACAAAATCTAATGCCCATTTTACAGAGGAGAAACTTAAAACACATTGTTGACCAGCAATTTTATACAAAATCTAATGCAGGTGGAAACGAGTTAACTCGTGTTACCAACTACATCATCTGTTCACGAACACATTGTTGACCAGCAATTTTATAGCAAAAGCTACAGCAAGTGCAAGCACGAGTTAACTCGTCGGTCAGCCACATTTGGGCTTGAAAACATGAGTTTTTCGTGACCAGTGAGTGATGCATTAGGGAACTTCGCTTGGCCAGTAGTGGGGATTGCAGTCCAGGCTTGGGTGACTTCCATGCGGGGCTCTCCTGCCTAGCCCACCTCTAGGCCCTGTGCACATCCTCAAATGCCTACACGCTCCACACAGCTTACAAAGTGGCATCTCTGAATCCTGCCAACTTTCTCTCAGGGGGCATTTTCTTCCCTTATCTGACCCTGGCCTTGAGGGCCTCCTCTAACTGTGTGCACGGCCCATCAGCAGCCCTTTTCTCTTGCCTTGCTCACACCACCAGCCAGAGACCCCAGGCTGCCCAGTACATCTGGCCCTCCCTGGGACTGCTCTTTGCAGCTGGCTCTCCTGGGTACTCTCCTGTGTCCAAGCAAAACACAAAAAGGACAGCATGGGTCGGACTGAAGAGTTATGCTTAGTGAAATAAGCCAGGCAGCAAAAGACACATACCATGTGATCTCACCTATAAGTGGAACCTAATGAACAAAACAAAACGGAACCAGAGGTATGGAAATAAGGAACAGGTGGCAGCCAGAGGGGAGGGGGAGAAGGATTATGAGGAAAGAAGCTGAAGGGTCTAGTCAAGGAACTAGTATAAAGGACCCATGGATATGGACAACAAGGTGGGGATTGACTGGGGTTTTTGGAGCAGGGGAGAACAATGAGGGAAATGAAATAATTGTAATACAAGAATAAAATTTAAAAATGGGAAAAAAGGAGGATATTGCACCAAGGCCCTTTCCTTCTGCTGGGGAGGCCAGCTGACTCAGTGTTAAAGACCCCCCTCTCCTAAGGCCTCTGGCTCTGGGAGGAGAGGGAAAGTGTTCTTACCTCCAGCATTTGCATTCACAACAGTTCCTCCGAGGCAGGGGTATAAAATAACCTTTCTCCTCCCTTCCCCACCCACTTTCTGTGCGTTTCCCCTTCTGTGAGCTCCCTCCGGTTAGGATCTTTTCCAGAACTCACTTGTGGAACACTGTGCACCTTGTACTTTTCAGTTGCTTCATGTACCTAATTCATTCCTTTCGTGTCACTTTTTCCAATGCAACAGTATTTGCAGTTGCGCAAGGACTTTTAGATTTTCTCTGACTTGGGTACCTGTTAAGTCCCTAGCAGTTGCCAAGGGGTGAAGCCACTCGCCTAGGGCGAGGCTGCGATTTAGCCTCCAGCCTGTCAGTGCAGGACCCTTGTCCCTAGTGCCTTAGTGTGGCCTCCAGTGTAGTCTGCCTTCTAGAAAAGGCGCCCCTCCGTTTTCTCTGAGCTTCACACATTAAAGAGGCATCTACCTTCAGCTTCATTCCCCAGAATCGCAGGACGGAGCAGGAAGTACTGTTATCTTGGTAAATAAAAGGAACTATTGAGCTCGCTTCTCCCACAGTGAGCCCTCCACTCCTTAGCCAAATGTGCCTGGGAAATAAATGAAAACCACGTGAACCGACCACAAGAAAACCCTCATTACCTTACACGGAAGGCACAGTTACTCTGAGTGCAGATAGATATTGCTGTGATAACAATTTTTTTTTTAATTAAACATTTGGCACGCTAAACAAAGTCCGGGCTATGTGTAATTTTTTCTTAAGTGTGCCTTTAGATGGCAGTGAACATGGCAATGGCTGAATGGGAATTAAACAAGGGTACATTTCCCCCTCCCCTTCCCTGCCATTTCAGGCAGCCCATCTTGAACTGCGTCTCAGCATTGGAGAGAGCAGCTCCAAACAGTCGTTCTGCCCGGTCATTGTGGGTGATAAATCTTCATTGCGCCCCGCAATTGGCAGTAATCAGGCGGTCTTCTAGTTTCTCCGGAATGCTCAATTCAAGGGACCGTGGCTGCCTCTTTCTTATGCTTCCAGGGAAGCGTCTACCCCTGACTCATCTCCGTCTGAGTGATTGTGTCTATAGTTACATGATGTGACGCATGGTCTCAGATCCCGGGGGCTTTGCGAAGGAGTTGCCTAATTACTGTTGTTCCCTTGATTGCAAATTGCCTAGCTCTAAAGCTCTGGTTTGTTCATCAGGAGGTCACGGAATTTTTCATTTGCTTCAGAGAGTGTTCTTTTGTGTGGTCAGTAGTGACCTTTGGCAAAAATCATAGTGCTCTTATTTCTGCTTCTTTTAAACCAGGGGGGTATTTCCTACCATGAAGTAAAGAGCAAGGAGAAATTGGTAAGATTCATTGGGTTTTCATTGCATATATACAGAATTCTGAAATGGCTTGCCTTAGTCTTAAAAAGAATGTCTGCAAAAATCTTCCTCAGCTACTCACACCAGAGGGTTCCCTACAAAAACGGAGTCTCTGTTCCCAAAACACCACCATTAAAGACCCCTGTGGGACCTCCGCAGTGTGGCCTAGGCTTGTCAGACTTCTGCTGAGTCTCCCAACAACCACCAAAAACATGTCTGGTTTCCTGTTGGCTTTTTCAATCTTACATTAACCTCTTGTCTCCCAGATGACTAGGAGACCCTGTTGTCAAGTGACACAAGGTAAACTGAGCTTATAATACATTCAACCATTTTCAAATTTTACTATAAGCCTATTAAGGTAATTGTGTTAGGGCTCTAAAAACCTCCTTAAAAATAATGATTAAGCCCTGGCTGGTGGCTCAGTGGATTGGCACTGGCCTGCAAACCCAAAGGTCACTGGTTCGATTCCCAGCCAGGGCACATAACCAGGTTGCAAGCCAGGTCTCCAGCCAAGTCTGTAGCTGGAGGCAGGTGAAAGGCAACCAACGTGGATGTTTCTCTCCCTCTCTCCCTCTCTCCCTTACCCTCTCTCTAAAAATAATAAATAAATCTTGAAAAAAAATATTATTGAAGGAGAAGTGACTAACATCCCATTTTAAAAAGTAGAATTATCTCTGGCTGGTGTGGCTCTGTGGATTGAGCACCAGCCTTTGGGCCAAAAGGTCACTGGTTCGATTCCCAATCAGGGCACATGCCTCAGTTGCAGGCCAGGTCCCCAGTTGGAGGCATGTGAGAGGCAACCACACATCATGTTTCTCTCCTTCTCTTTCTCCCTCCTTTCCCATCTTTTTAAAATAAATAAAATCTTTTTTTTTTTTACAAAACAGAATTAATGATGCCTCTAGGAAGAGACATGTCCATGTTCTTAAGATGAAATTAAAAACAAAGCCATTCTTTACAGTAGGACTTATCAACTCTGGCACTATTGATATCTGAAGCCAGATGTTTCTTCTGCCATGGGGTCACTGTCCTGTGCACTGTGGGATGTGTAGCAGGGTCTCAGACCACTACTTACAGATGCCAGTAGCCACTCTCATCCCCAGTTGTGACAACTAGAAATGTCTGCAGATATTGCAAAATGTCCCCTAGGGACAGAACATTGTCCCCTTTGAGAGCCACTGCTTTAGAGCTTGTGAGCAACTCATTTCTAAATAAAATAGTAAAAGTTCTTCACAATCTGCCTCACTCCCAGCAGTGTACCAAGTAAAAGAGGTGAAATTAGTTGGTTACTCACTGGTCATAAAGACTTCTAGTTGGAAAACCCTCGGAAGAAAATGGAGGATCAAAAGGAAGCTGGGCCTATACAGTAGGAATCTAAAATAAAAGAGTAGAGTGGCCCTCCAGAGACTGACTGGGGGACCAGACCCCGAAAATCCCTCCTACTTCTTACAGTTTTAAAGTCTAAAGTCACATACAGTCATAGTACAGGATCATAGAACTAACATTCACTTTTTGAGAGTTTTTCTCTGAGTTCCACCCCAGCACATATTCTGTGGAGCTTATACATTTATTTGTCATTTACCAGAGGTCCAATGAGTCCTATTTCCATGACAAAAAACATACTACAGCAGTGGTTCTCAAAGTGGAATCTAGGGAGCCCCGAAGTACAGAAGACCCATCATGGGGCCCACAGTGTCAAAACTTTGCAGAATAATGCTAAGATGTGCATCGTCCTTTTCACTCTCATTCTGTCAGTATACAGTGGCAGTTTCTGGATGTGTGATCTTACTAGAGATTACATGCAGAAGCGGAGATGATGGTCCAGCCGTCTTCTAGTAAACCAGGCATTAACGAGATTTGCCAGAATGGAAAACAACTCCCCTGTTCTCACAACTTTTCTTGTTTTGGAAACCATGCTTCTATCTTGTAAATATGTGATCTGTCCTGAAAGTATTGGCCATGCAAATTGTTTTAATTATATTGATATTGGCTCAATACATTCGGGACAGACCTTCGTATGTTGCTTATGTTATAATATGAAGAAGTTATTATTTTAATGATGTAATAAGTAGTTTCCAAATGTCTCAGTTTTTCCATTTCCAGCATGGTAAATATCAGTAGATATAATCCACAAAAACAAGAGCTCTTTGAGGTTCCCAACAGTTCTTAAGCAGTTAATGGGCCTCTGAGACCAAGAGTTTAAGAAGTGCCATTCTGCAGAATGAGAACACTCTATTGGGTGTTTGTGGACAGGCAGAGATCAGGCTCAACTAGGCTCCAAAAGCTTGGAGGAGCATTTTAAATACACATTGAAAGGTAGAGGGAGTCTCAGGGCTGAGATTCATTAACATCTTCAACCCAATAAAATGCCACATTAAAAATGAGGCTGCTCTCAGGCACTCTTCTATCCCCTGAGGGTACTCATTACACAAGAAAATCTATGACGACGGGTCTCCTGTCCTGACAGCTCTTCTATCCATCTTCACCTTCTGCTAACTCATAAAGAGCAGCTCTGCTTTCCGGAGAGGGACTGCAGGTCCCTGGGCTGTCTGGCTGTCCTCACCACCAGATCCATTCTTCCCCACTGGAAATGACAGATCAAGGAGGTCCCTTAAGTGACACTGTGAGTGGATGAGGGTTTGGACACTAAAAGAAATGTGAAACAGTCTTTGGGCCTGGTTCATTAGAATTTTCCATCAGACTTTTCATGAACCTGGCAGGTCAGTTGGCCTGTCATTTTCCTCATTTGTTGAGTAGGCAATGAAAACCGTCCAAGAAACTCTCTTGATGGGTTTTTTTTCAAAAGCAGTAAATTAATATTTACAAGTAAAGACCTACTTTTTCAGGACCATATCTTAGTCTCTCTTGAGGCCTTCTCTCTTACTCAGCTTTGATAAAGCGAGGCCTGGGAGAATGAACTTCAATCTTTTACCCTGGTACACGTAGCAGGCCAATAACCCTTGTTGAATCAAGCTGTTTTCAATGCTTCAGGAAACCTTTCAGCATTGAATCCAGTGGTTTGTAGACTCCCCTGTGAGAATCTTGATAGCTAGTCACCATTTTCCCCAGGAAGATGTAGCTGAGAAGCTCAACAATGGTGCTCTCTCATCTCCTGGAAACTGTAAAGATGTTACATAAAATGGTGAAGGGGAATTCAGGTGGCAGATGGAATCAAGATATCTAAGCAGCTGACCTTAAGATAAGGGGATTAATCCAGATCATCTAGGTGGGGCCAATGTAATCAGCAGACCCTCTGAAATGTGCAGTAGCCCTCCTAAAGATGGCTACACTTCGAGAGGAGAGAGAAGACCCTTATGCAGACAACAGTCACATGAGCAAAATCTGTTAAGTGTGACCCCACAGAGACAAAGTGAAGGGGCTTGCAGGGAGAGGTGTTATTTCCAGGGGCTCCTTTTTGAGTTTAGTGTTGGTGGTCAGTAGTTTTTCCAGATGATGGTGGAAGAGGCATTTCACTACAGGAGGGCTATGTGGACAAAGAGATAAGTGTCAGGAGCCTGAAGCCACCAAGTTTGGCCATAGATGAAGTGCTAGGAGGGGTGAGGAAGAGGCAGTAGTCACTGGAACCTGCAGCATAGGAGAGCTATTGGACGACTGAGGACTGCACATAATTTGGTGTGGTAATGAGATGAGGTTGTGTGCAGATCTGCCCAGGCTGGGCCTTTGTGACTAGCCTTGTGTGGATTTTATCTGTTGTGTGAAGCGAGTGATGATCATATCTAAGTTAAGGCAGAGCTGTTTGAGATGATCATCATATTGAATTAACAGACTCACTTAAACCTCAGACTGATATAAATATATAGTTAAAAGCCCTGACTGGTATGGCTCAGTGGATTGAGCACCAACCTACAAACTGAAAGTTCACTGATTCAATTCCCAGTTAGGGCACATGCCTGGGTTGCAGGTCAGGTCCCCAGTTGGGGGCACACAAGAGGCAGCTGATTGATGTTTCTCTCACACATCAATTTTCTTTCTCTCTCCCTCCCCTCTCTCTGAAAACAAATAAAATATTTTTAAAAATTATATCTACTGTGTAATTGTGTACGTAACAGATGAGTACATTCAAGTAGATAGGTAGGTAGATAGATAAATAGTGTTTATATCACTGCTTTGTGACCTTTCTTTTCATTACCCCCCTCCTTTGTGCACACACACAGAGACTTTAGATGTTATTTTCTAATTGCCCCTCCATGCAATTTCAGTACCACAGATTCTTATACTGCATATAATTTTATGTATTGTATGTATATCTATGCTTTATATATGAAAAGAGTAAGATTTTTGCCATCTCTTCTCCCCCAAGAACCAACTTTTACCCTCTTGTAAGTGATATTACTCCCATTGACAACACATGATATACATACATACATAAATGTGTGTGTGTGTGTGTGTATATATATATATATATAACCTTACTGCAAAAAATAATAATAATAATTAGAATCCCCAATCAGATGTTATGTAACCATTCTTTGGAAAGTTACACTTTCCATTGTGAATGAATAAATATTCCCATCTTTCATCCAACTTCCAGGAAAATTGAAGGTAATAAGTAAGAGGGAAAACTGCTTCAAGAGCATTGAGTCAAAAGAAAATAAATTGGATAGTCCTGGAAATATTTCATTCAAAGTATAGAAATGCCTGATGAACTAGTCCCCACTCTAACACAAAAAACCCTTATTTTAGTGAGGTAATCTATCTAACTCTATAATAGATGGAATAGCTCTCTGACAATGCTGAATGAAGTCTCAAAATATGATTTTTCCATTCTGTTTCTTTCTTCGGACACCCTTCAGATCACCCTTCCAATTTCGTGATAACCCAGCCATTGTCTTATACTTGTTACAATGCAATTGAGTAGTCGATAGTCCTTGAGAAACATCGTTGTTTTCTTAATTGGATTAGTCTGCAGACTCTAGTCTCATCAGGGACATATTTTGAAGCCATTTACTAAGGAGAGTTACTTCAGCAGATCCGTTATGTGTTGTTCTGAGTAGTTTCGCTTCAGGGCAATGTCTTTGTGTCATTGTAGTCAATTCCTTATGGTCCCCAGTGGAGTCCCCCTGATGTGATGACCTCCATCCTGGGACCGTGCATGGTCTGCTTAACCTGGTAGCTGGTTTAGCTCTACATCTTCATAGTTGTATAATAATATTTTTGAGATAGATAATAGAGTATAGATTTTGTAGACAAAAATCAGTTTTAACAGAACAAATAGACGAGCAGAATGGAACTGGGGACATGGAAACAAGGAGCAGAATGATGGTGACCAGAGGAGTGGGGGGAGGAGGAGATGGGGAAGGGTTTAGTCCAGGAACTAATATAAATGACCCGTTGACATGGACAACATGCAGGACTGACTGTGGGAGAGGGGAGAGGGTGGGCAGGGCAGGGGAGAGCAATGGGGGCAACAATGAAACAACTGTAATGCAACAACAATAAATAAAAAATATTGAACAAAAACAGTTTTCATCTCTCAAGAGCTGACTAATGAGTTAGTGCCTTCTCCAGAGATTTTTGGGCAGAGAAGTTGAATCTAGTTTCCTTCATGAATCCTTCATTACAGTTAAAAAATATTTCCAGTAAACACAAAAAAGCTCAAAATGTTTTCTTATTTTAGGCTTCAGAAATAGATGATGATGAAAACAGAGAAAATAATGAAACTAAGAGGTAGAGTGTCTTTGGAAAATAAAATAAAACTTCATTTCAGTAGAGTGGAAGCTATTTGAATAGGCTACAAGTTCAATTTACAGATTTGTTTAAAAATAAAAATGGTTTTCCATTTGCAATCTGGCCAAAGAAACTCCTACCAGACTGATACTCTCCAATATAATAACTAAACTCTGGGCAAAAAAAAAAAGTTGTTTTCATTTAAAAACATGCCTCAAGCCATTGGAAAATGAGTAATGGTAGGCAGATTCTCTATGGGATTTGACACTGGCATGGCAAGGGTTAAGTTTAGAAGCTTTTATGGCTTCTGATGTCACATGGCCCCAAGTCTAGTGGCTGAATCTCCAAACCAAGGTTGAAAGATTAGGAATAGTATTCATGTAGTGCCTGGTACATATGACTCTGGAAATAGATGATCAATATATTGCAATATCTTTGTGCTTCAGGAAGAGCCTATTACAGTGTCTCCCACAGTCAAGGCATTGAAGAAATAGTTGCTGCATTATGGAAGGAGAAACTAAATGCCAGATGCCAGTGAGTGACAGAGCCAATTCCCCTTACACTGCATGCTGTGACCTTCCTACTCTTCCATGTTGCCAGAGCCAAGAGATGATTAAATACTGGAGAACTCGCTTTGGCCAGATACTAAAAGAGCTAAAAACCCACCTGGAAGCTACGCCCAGTCACTTAGAGCCTCTGCTAACCAGCTGGTTCCAAGACAGTCAACTTTCAGTCCCCAGTACGCTTAAAGCTTGTGCTTTGCTATCATTAAACACGGGAAGTGTTGATCCAAGGCCAAGATCGTATCCTTGTAGTTCTTCAAAAACAGAAGTGACATTTTTTAGTATCTGGTGATTGCATTTTGGTTGCTCCGCTGTGTTATTTATTGTAGGGGTAAACGTCAGCGCTGGTTGCTGACTGCAGGCTTTGATCTGGATCAGTGGCCTGTTTTTAATTTACCTGTTGAAATTATTAACCAGGCCATGCAGACAGAAGCTTTAGCTGTCACTTGCTTGCTTGTTGCTGCACAGAGGCACGAGGACCAGAAGCTAATTCTGCAGCAGGGAGTCTGCTGCTCAGAATTTCAGCCTCGATTCATCAGACGAGAGCATTTCCAAATGTTATTGCAAAGCTCTTCCACTAACGGGTAGGGTTCATTTTATCTCCTTTGGTCCACCTTCTTCCTTCACAGGGACCCTTCTTCCCCCTGCTTCGCTGCACTCACTTCCTTGGAAACGAGCATATGAATAATGGTTCAGGAAATCCAATACTTATACTCTGCAAGGGAGCTTGCATTTCTTTGTAATATTATCATTGCTCCCAGGCAATGTCCCATAGGGGCGTAGAAGGGGATGAGGGGTTTTCAAGGAGAAAGTTGGCCCCTCAAAAGAAAATATTTTAATGCTCTTATTATTATGGTAAAATACACGAAGCCTCAAATGTACCATTAGTGACAGTACTTCTGTAATGTTTGCAGCTATGATTCTGTGTCCGGTTCCATTGTGTGGTTGTAATCTTCCCCACCATTCAGCAATTAGCGGACACCAGCTGGGTCTCCTGCAGTTCAACTCAATTCTTTCCACCTGGAGACAACACAGATCTCACAGGTCCTGCACGAGTGCTCCCTGTCCCCGCGCCCAGCACAGTTCACAGGTGTCACAAATGTAGGTTGTTACCTATACTTCTGACCAACGGGCTGTGAATCGAAGGTTCCAACAAACCCCTCCTTGAGGTCATTTCATTTATCATAGCAGCTCACCGAACTCAGAGAGTCATTTTTCTTACTAGATTGCCAGTTTATTATACAGTATACAACTCAGGACAAGCCAAAACTGAAGAGATGCTCAACGAAAGCTGTGAGGAGAGGGTGCAAGGCTTCCATGATCTCTGAGTAAGCCACTCTCTCCAAATCTACACGTTTGCTGTCCCGAAAGTTCTTCAAACCCCATTCTTGTGGGTTTTTATGGTGACTGCTACATAAGCATGAATGATTAACCCATTGGATATTGGTGGGTGATTCGAATAAACTCCAGCCCTCCTTCCGTCCCCAAAGGTCAGGGGCTGTGCTTTGTTCTAAATCAAATCACATGGTTGATCTTTTATTCTGTTAATGAATAACTTGGGAAAGTGCCTAAAAATAGGGGGCTGGTTGCCAAGAGGACCACCCCTTTCCCCTAGCAGCCACAAATCTGCTTTCTGGTTTTATGGATTTGCCTTGCTGGATGTTTCATATAAATGGGATTGTACACTCTGTGGCCTATTGGAGTTGGCTTCTTTTATTTAGCATAATGTTTTTGAGGTTCACCTATGTTGGCACATGAATCAGTTCATTTTTATGGCTGAGTAATATTCCATTATATGTGTGCATCTGCTTGTGAAATGTATGTATATTTTGGGGAGTCTTTTTTTTTTAGATTTTATTTATTATTTTTAGAGAGAGGGGAAGGGAGAGAGGCAGAGAGGGAGAGATACATCAATGTCTGGTTGCCTTTCACCTGCCTCCAGCTATGGACCTGGCTGGAGACCTGGCTCACAACCTGGTTATGTGCCCTGGCTGGGAATTGAACCAACAACCTTTGGGTTCACAGGCTGGTGCCTTATCCACTGAGCTATCAGCCAAGGCCACTGGGGAATCATTATTTATCTTTAGCTTTCATAGCATGAATGCTTTTCCCAACTCAATAGTATTCCAAATATTTCATTGAAGACTCATTGAAATAATGTAGATTATTTTTTATTTTCAGGGTGTGGTCAGATTATTTTCATAATGTAGACATAGGCATTTTTGGTTTATTAATATCTAGTAGGTTTGAATGTTAGAATCTTTGAAAAAGTTTCATCCACTTTCTTTTCCATTAAGCTAATGCCTAATGTGGTTTTCCCCCCTGAGGCCAAAACCAGGTGTCTAATTAGAAACTTCTATTATCTAATGATAATATTTATGAAAGCAGCAATGAGGTTACATTTTCAGAGGACCAAACCACTGTTCATTCAGCTGCTCCTTCACAGATTCTCAGAATTCAAGGAAAGCACTGTGGGTGAGAGAAACCCAGGCTCACAGGTGTGAAAACTCTGAGATCTCAACCTATCTAAAATTGAATGAAATGTTAAAATCTGTTTTGCAGTGATAGTCACACACAAAATCTTTTCATGTAGTATAAGTTAGATAAAAAGTCTTAGCAATCATATTATTATCTGTAAGTCCCTAAATTTGGTAGGAGCAGAGAACAAGCATTTAAACTGTTTCCCCAACCTTCATTTTTGTATGCTTTCAACATATTAAACTGTTTCAGACACATGCCCTTGAAAAGTGAATTGTGGCCTTCCCCAGCTTAATTTGCTTAATTATGCATCATTTTATAACACCCATAAAGTAATACTTATAGGCATAACATTTCAAAGGCAGCACTTTTCAAAAAAGGAGAATTAGATTTATTTTCAGATGTTTCTACCAAACATGTTCTTTTCCTCACCTTACACTCCAATTTCATGGCTGTGATTAACAGTGCAGAGTTCCCTAACGAAATTTCATCAGCTGATTCCTTCCACCTACCAAGTTTGCTTTTCAGGGTTCAATTTGAGACATCATGAAAGCCTGCTGTGCATAATTATCACACGAGACTATCTATAATTAAATGATAAAATATAGTTTATGCTCCAGTGTAGACTAGGCCTTGTGTGAACCGAAACCATGATGATTTCTTTGCTTTACCTTTTCATCTGATGTTTGTGGGGGATACACAAGCAAGTAGTGCATTTCCAACAGAAGAGAAGACGATTTCCTAAACTGAAGAATAAGAAGACACTTTAATATGATGGCCTCTTCAGTGTGAATAAATGTTGCTCACAATCTTTAATGAGTGATAATTATCAATATTGCATTTCTAGTTTTTCCTTTAAACTTTTTAAAAGCTTCTATGATAGCTTTTCAAATACCTGAGTATAAGATCTGTTACTCATCAGGTATTTCAAAAGCCTGAAATGAGTCTTGCCAAAGTTTCTAATTTTGAGTAATAGTCTTTCTAGTCTATAATTAGATGAAGCAAAATTGTCTATACCAAGTTTAAAACTGAAACAATGGTTCTAAACTTTCAAGTGGGGAATAACATTTCTAGGATTTTTTGTGAAACTCCATGGAAGCTTATTAAATTCAACCTAAAACACTGACGAGCTAGATTTAGCTAAAGTGTATCTCTATTTTCCAAGCGTTCTTTGCATAGCAACTGTGTGACACACGCTGTGGCTGGCAATACAAGTAAGAACCCATCTTACACAACCTTCAAATTGTTCTGAATCTAGTATTATTCATTTTTTTAATTGCCAAGGCAATGCATTTGTTAGTGATTTACCCAAATACTCAACTAAAGCTTCAATTTAAGTGCATTTCTTCCATTGGTGTTTGAAATATTGGGAAAAGGCTAACATTGTTCAATCGTTTTTGTTTTGACATGACCTTGAGAATCAAGAGAAAGCATTAGTCTATAGTTACTTCTGAGCTACAAGGGCGAAGTTGAGGGTTATGACAGAGACCAGATGACCTGCGAGAGGAACAGAGTTTGCTGCCCCAAAATATACCTTTGGGAATAGTGATTACTTTGTGTTGGTTATTTTTAAGAAAAGAAAGACTCAGGAAGAAACTTTGACCTTCCTCCTAACCGCCTAAAAGAATTTAGATAGAGGACCTCCCCTAGAAAGGAAAATAGCATCATAGATAAGTATAGTTTAATGTTAACTCCATGTGATCGACAGGGAGGAACCTAGCAAGGTCCATTTTTCCCAAGTCCTGGCATTTGCTTTCCAATCTTTATGTAAGTTGCCTCCCAGCCCTATGAAGTCCCAAGCCAGAAATCCCCATTCTCTGCCCACCAAGTATTGTAGAAGGACCACTGCCGTGATCTGAAGGTCCCTGCTCTTTCGAAGTAGCTTAGAAGTCAGGGGTGTGAATACAAGCTGGGGCTTACTGCTAAGTTGCTTTCTAATGTAGCTGTACCAGTGGAATCTCCAGGAAGAGATTTTTGTAGTGATATTTGAAGTGTTCTGTGGCCTCCTCCCCACTTCAACTCACATGAACTTATTACACTCATCCAGGTACCACACTGCTTATACTGATGATTGCCAGACAGAACAGATGATTCTGAGCAGCTATTGTATAGCTGCCTTCCTATACTACCTGTTTTTTACATTTTTTAACCCTTGGGAGAAGTGCGTATCTGGGGTTGATAGTGTGAGGTGAGGTTGAGTTACCAGCTCCACTGAGCATCTCAATCAACCCAAGAATGTGACTTGATTATTATTGCCTCTGACACATTAGTGTCATTAGCAGAAAAGTCATCTCTTAAACACATTGAACTGAACTCAATTATTGTAATTGATTGCAAGCCTAGCTGTAGGGATTGTGTACAGCTTTAGGGAAACGGACAAACATTTTGCCCTTTTAGATCCTACAATTAGATTCACAAGACACAGTCAATAAGCATTTTGCAGGCACTACATTCATCGTCTTTAACGATGACAAAAATCTCTCTGGGTAGATGAACTTGCTGTTGATCATAGACTAATTGTTCAAATGGTTTTCCAGTAATGATATTGACAAATAGAACTGAGTCCTTGAAGGATAAATTTGATCATGAATTAATGGAACCTATTTTGGATGGTAATTTATACAAGTCCTCGTAGAACCTTGACTTATTGTGTGTCATTTGCTAAAGCTGGGCCTCTGTTTAGGCTCCATGGACCTTTGAATGATAAGCCTCAAAATGAATACTATTCTGAGTCATAAATAAATTGAGTAATATGTACTTTCAGATGAACACTTAAGAACCATGTTAACCTCATTTTCTAAGATAGTCTACCTTGGTGTCCTCAAATGTGAAGAGAATGTCATGATTTTTATTGCCATGTCACTCTCCCTCATTTCCCAACAAGCAGTGCTTACCATTATCCCAAACACCAGGGTTTCTTTAAGCCTCTGTGGCTTTGCATGCTATTCTCCTGGATTGCAGTGTAATTCTCTTCCTGATCCACATGGTAGTTGCGGACTTGCATCTCTAGACTCATCTCCTGTGCATCTACTCTGTGAAGTTTTCCTTTGTCCCTAGTTAATCCCCTCAGGTGCGACTGACCACCTCCCTGCATTGCAGCCCCACAGCATGGGGCGTGTATCCTGCCATCACACTTACCTCTAGATATCTATCATTTTCAGATGTTTATATCCCTGGCCGCTCCTACTGGATTGGAATGTCTCTGAGGGCAGGGAATTTCCCTAAAGGCATGGGACCAAGGAGAACTTCACAGTAAATTGACACTCATTAATATTTCTTTTTTTTTTTAAGATTTTATTTATTATTGTCAGAGAGAGGCAGAGAGGGAGAGAAACATCAATGTGTGGTTACCCTCCACCTGCCTCCAGCCACAGACCTGGCTGGGGACCTGGCTAGAGACCTGGCTTGCAACCTGGCCAGGTGCCCTGGCTGGGAATCGAACCAGCGACCTTTGGGTTCGCAGGCTGGCACCTATCCACTGAGCCACCAGCCAGGGCTCACTAATACTTCCTTAAGAAAGGAATGCACCAGTGAAACAGTGGCCTCAGACTGTTCTCTTGAGGCCCTTGTACATCGGTTTCACCTGCCTAGGACATTTTTTGCATGGTACCCATCCCCGCTCAATCCCTCACTTCAGTCAGATCTCAAAGGTCACCTCTTCAGAGGGGCCTCCAACCCCATCTTGTTAAAACAACCCACCCTCTTTTATTCTCTAGCCTGCTATATTTTTCTTTATAAAAACTATCAGCCTCTAGTAATATGTGATAAAGTTTATGTTTATTTGATTTTTTTTCTCGTTTCTTCCCATAGGAGAGGGTTTGGCAATTTGTCTTTTTCTATAAAGGTCCAGTTAGTAAATATTTTAGGCTTTGTAGCCCAGATGGTCTCTGTCACAACTACTGAACTCTGCAGTAAAGCAGCTACAGTGCATAAGTAAGTGGGTACGGCTGTGTTCCAATAAAACTTTATTTACAAAAGCAGGTGGAGACCATATTTGCCCCATGAGCTGCAGTTTGCTTGTACCTGTCAGTCTGAATCACAGCCCATATCCTGGGCTCCAGGCTCATAGAAAGCTTCAAGCAGTAATGTAGTTTTCTGTCTAAAGAAACTGCATTCTCCAGGTGGGAGCTAGGAATAATTATTTTAATGCAGAAAAGATTAAGAGATCACAAGGTCTTAATCAAAACCAAACTGTCAGCTCACACCATTATGTAGTGATTTTCTTAGCAGCCCCTTTTAATTTCTATCAGAAGTTCTTAGTCATCAATGTGAACCCTTACCACTTCTCTATTCTCACAGCTAGACTAATAGTAAAACCATAAAATGGACACAGGACTAGATTAACAGGAAAAAAATTAAGTTAATATATGCGCATGAGACAAGCATCTTGGTTTTCCATTGCATTGAATGAATGTTTGCAAATTTGGCTTGTTTTTCTACTTAGGTTTAATCATTGTCACAGGAGAAGAAAAGCAACTGCAGAAACCTGAAGAAGTAAATGGACAAAATGTTTTACCAGCTTGTTCACTAGATCATGAAGTATTCTTTTTCAGTTGCATCTATGGGAGGATTTTGTTGTAATTCAGCTGGCAAGTGTCCGTATTCTTTGATGTCCTTCCACTGTTCTCACAAACCAAATGGAAGCTGTTGCATTTATTATATTTAACAAATGAGTTCACAATTCACTAAAGTGCTTCATTTGGAAGATTAGGAAACAGGTTAGGAAAATTCATTCCCAAGTTTTCAAAGGCTGCCATTTTTATAGATACGTATTTGCATAATCTTCAATAAAACAAACATGTAATGACAGAATCATTTCCAGACATCTGTTTCCCTGTATTCTGCCCCCCATACAAGGTGAGTTTATAAAATGAGGTACACTCTCATTTATTATGATAAATTGCCTTTACTAGAAAGAGACAGCTCTTTTAGTTCATTGTCCCCAAGTAGCCAACAACCCTGTGTAGGACAAAAGATTTTCATAGCCACTTTGCTGTAATATAGTGGTTTTCTTTTCCAAAACAGCCATCTGGTTGACATGCTAAAGCACTTCTGTTTCTTTGGTGCCATAATTTGCATTGAATTCTTGGGCAGGCATTTTTTAATTTACCCTGAAACCCTTGTTTTATTCTAGTCAAAGCTGCTATACCATTGTTTTATACATTCTTATGATTGTGCCATTATCAAAGTATCCTAAGTATTGTTGGGTTTTTTTTAAAGGATTCTATTTATTTATTTTTAAAGAGAGGGAAAAGGAGTGAGAAAGAAAGGGAGAGAAACATCCATGTGTGGTTGCCTCTGATATGCCCCCAACTGGGGATCTGGCCCACAACCCAGACATGTGCCCTGTTGAAAATCAAACCAGCGACACTTTGGTTCACAAACCAGTGCTCTATCCACTGAGCCACACCAGCCAAGACCTAAGAACTGCTGTTTTATGATAAGTTCTAGTATCTTGCTGGGCTAGACAACCAGAGCATTCTTCTTGTTCAGAGTATTTTTATACTATCATATGAAATTGAGAATTCTCATTATTGAATTCTTTAAAAAGGACTCGAGATAGATTTATTGAATGGCATTCAATCTATAAATTAATTTGAAAGGACCTGAAATTTTTATATTTGGTCTACCCATCAAGAAGGAGCGTCATTTATTTCAAACATTCCTAAAGTTTGCCATTTTGTGATTTCTAAGCTTAAACATTCTGGGTTCTCTTGGCTTTTCAAGTGCTATGGAAGTTTGAAAGCTTAACTAAAACAGTACTGAATCCTTAAATGCTTCTGATGTGTTTTAAGAATTGACTGACAGTGGCCTGTGGAAATGATTTCTCAAGGTCAAGTTCTTCTGAGCCCACAGTATTCCTATTCATGAAGGCAAAAAGCATGAAACTCACTGTATTATATGAGCTGGAAACATATATGCAGTTGTTTATATTTCTATTAAATTGAACTCCTCTCCAATGGCAGGATTTAGTTAGGCTATTTTGCTTTCAAGGGACTGATGTTTACCCAGATTTGCTAAAGCAAAAATGGGACTTGAGTATGAAAATTCCTATATCATAAGGGAGAGAGAATTGCATGGACATATGGGAATGAAAATGTAACGTGGATGAGCTTCCCACCTCCTGGGAAGGGGAGGTAGTTGCACATGTGGGAACCTTTAGGGTCCTCATTAGCAGGAGCCCCTGGGTCCCCTAGCGTGACATCACTCTACAGTATATGGTTTTCCTCCAAGTTTACGAGGTCTGTCCCAAAGTATCAAGACACTTAATTACATGCCAATGTAATTAAAACAGGTTGCACAGCCGATACTTTCAGGACAAACCTTGTAGTCGCTTCTCTTCCCAGTCCCTTTTTTCCTTTTTCTTAAAGATTCTGTTTGCTCATAGTTTCTGTTCTCTCACACAGCCCAATAGATCTTATCCCTAAACTTGTGTGTGAGTGTCATCGTGTTATGTTCCTGCAGATTGGCAGCTCAAATACAATCTTGCCAAATATTCAAGAGTTCTATGCAGAGCAGAAATTCGAACAGCCATTTATGGCCTTCCATCCACATTTCCTGCTCTTAGCTGCCCTAGCCCAAGACCCTGAAATTCACTGATGCTGCAGTTTCTTTGGCCTACCCTATGAGCCTACATGCCTTGTGCGCGTACCACCAAGCTCTCTCCTGAAGTTCTTGCCACCTCACCGGGCTCCCTGCCCTTGCCTCCTCAGCCAAGTTGTGCAGGCTCAGGAAACAAAAGTCAGGGAAGACAGTTACCTGCAGTCAGCTCTTGCTCTGGGCCTAGCAAATACATCTCCCTAAGGCAAGGGGTTGCAAATACCTGTCTACCTTATTAGACCTGGGACAGGAAAACACATCATCATATTGTTGACCTGCTGGACATTTGTCATGGGGCCTAACCTACCTCATGACCTCTCTCATTTGTAACGTGCCAACTTGAAAAATTCTTGCTTCTGCTTTTTTTTCCTTCTTACGTTGTTATTCCAGGGAACTGTGGTTTTACCAACTTAGATTTGCTCAGAGCCTTTTTTTTTTTAATGTGTTTTATTTATTTATTTATTTTAGAGAGCAGGGAAGGAAGGAAGAGAGGGAGAGAAACATTGATATGGGAGAGAAACATAGATCGGTGGCCTCTCACACTCCCCAAACCGAGGACCTGGCCCACAACCCAGGCCTGTGCCCTGACCAGGAATCAGACCATTGACCCTTCACTTTGCAGAACAACTCCCACAGCACTGAGCCACACCGTGATACCAGTCAGGGACAGAGCTTTTTTTCTTTTTCATAGACTCCTTCTCGTGCTACAGTAGGGTTTATGAATTGTTGACCTTTGCGTTGGGAGCCGCCACCACCCAAGTCCAGTCAGGGATGTGAGAAAGTCATAAGGGATGACCGTGGGGTTCCTATGGCCACCATGTTAACAGGGTTAATGAGGGGAGACATTTCCTTTGGAAGTGTCTGATATTTGTCCAGTGTAACATATTCAGTCACAAATGGTTGGGGGAATGTGGTTGCTGCAGAGAATCCTTTGGGGATATGGAACTTCAGGGTTTTAAAATAACATCAGAAGCACTATTTCCAGTATGTATGAGTGAGCTTTGGGTGCATAACAAACATTTCTAAAAATTCAGTGTTGTGAAACAGTCATCGATTATTATTCCTCATTAAGCTGGCTGATTGAGGTCAGGGGTGTGGCAGCTCTGCTACTCTTGGCTCCTTTCCGAGATGCCTGCTCTAGTCTGTTCCTCTCGTGTCCTTCCTGGAGCCCAGGTGAAGAGGCAGCCACCGCCTTGAGAAGCTCTTCTCAGTGTAGCGTTGGAGAAGCAGGAGCACATGTCTGTCAGGTCCTCTTGGAGCTTTCAGATCAGCAGATTCTGATGGTGGGGAGGCCTCTGGTCTGGTGATATACATGGACTTACACAGCTTTCGGGAGATCTGCCATACTTTATTGCAGTCAGTAGGTTTACAGTCGTACTTGTTGGGCAGCTAGTGTTGGTGTCCCCACACATGGCTCTTCCACTCCTATCACAGCTGCCCTTAGTTTAAATACTGCTGAGAGTCGGGCGTCACTCCCGGGCGTATACTCCCTCTAGTTTCTAGGCAGCCAGGCTGTGTATTTCGGGTGTCGACGGTCCACACACGGTAGCTTTCACTTAGGCTTTCTTACTGGGCGCTCTCTACTGGTCTAACTGGTTCTTTGTGACATGTTGGATGTACCCACTTTTATTTCTGCGGAGTAAGGAAGACTCCAAGAGGTCAAGGAAATCCCTTTTGTTCTGATAGGGGAAGTTAGGCAGCACGATTACCATCATTCCTTTTCGAATGAATCTGTCAGAAACAGGAAAGTTGCTCATTCCATTTCTAGATGCATTTGCCATCACAATGAAGGTGTTTTCAGGCCATGGATTCCTGGCCTGTGTGTTTGCTGGAGAAGGTTTGGAGCTGGGGCCAGAGGTGTGTGGAGCTCATTGGCTGCGTTCTGTCTTGGCAGCAGAATTCACTGAAGCGTGTTCAGCCGGTGAAACACAAAATGCTGCTTTTTCAGCTCATTATAAAAGGACTCGAGGATCTTTATAAAAACCATTGCAAGGAGAAGAGAGCCAAAAAGTGCTTGGCTTAAAATAAAGAATAAAATGGTGTTTCACGGAGGGCCGGAGGGGGGGAGGCATTTTCGTGCAGATTCATTCTTACTGGAGAAGAGACAGGGGTTGATTATTTTTAGATAATTTATTCTGAAAGTCTGACCTGTTGGCCAGGAAAATGATGCTACCTTCAAAAGGTTGCCTTCAAAGTGCAAGCAAAACAAAAAAAGAGCCAAAAACCCATAAACAACAAGCGAAAAATGCCACAACAGGCCAGGATCACAGAATAAGCATTTAGTTGGAGGCTTGAAATATTATTGGGGTAGGGAAATGACGAGAAAATGATAGGGACCAACGTCAGATTCCCTGTTGACACAGAGGATGGCGGCATCTGGGATGAAAGTCCTGACCCTGAGTCCCACCTGTTACAACGTAATTAGTGGGTCTTACTTTCGCCATGACCCGCAGCCATGGGCCCAGCATTCACTTAGTGCCCCCGAACTGTGGCCCAGGAGAACTTAACTGGCAGTGATTCAGTCTCTCAAGCGCCTGGGGTTTATTCTTTTTTCTTCTCTTCTTCTTTATTCTGGTACATATTGCTTCATGTGTATCAATTTCAATTTGTGTTGACTGTGTCATTGCATTTGATGTGATTTTTCAAATTGAAGGCCTTAGAGCTTGCATAGCATGTGTGAGACATTTCACTGCGAATGGGGCTGGAGGTATTTGAAATGTTATTGAGCTGATGTTCATATTTTAATAAGATTGAATGAATTCATGATGTCTGGAACCTATTCCTTTTAATTCTATGAGGTAAAAATGACAGCTAGTGCTTTTTGACTGCTTACTATGTGCCAGGCATTCTGCTAAGTACTTCGCATTTATGCCTTCATCTAATTTCCACAACTTTCTTATGACATTGTTACTATTATTATCACCATTTTCCAGTGGAAGAAACTGAGGCGCAGAGTGATGAAGTAGCTTGTACACAGCGCACAGTAGGAAGTGGTAGGGCCAAGATTCGAATCCAGAGAGCCTGGCTTCTGTTTCACTCAGAACAAGACACGGAGTCCTCCAAGAATGCGTGTGGTCTCCTCTCCTGCCAGCGCTGGCCTCTGGGCTGTTCCTTAGGCGTGCTGTCCTCAGGTGCAGCATGCCTCAGGACCCCTGGACTTGGCCATCCCCCGCCCGAAATGCTCCTCCCCCAGGCATTTCCCTGACCCCTGGCAGCACGCCGCAGTCCCCTCACCCAGCACCTCTCTGTTCTTCCTCCCTGCACTGTTCTTCTATGTAGCGCTTATAGTGACCTGATATGCCACGCACCTTACTCATTTGTTAATTTAGTCTCTGTCTCTGAAAGCTAGAGGGAACAATTTATTATTCTGCTTTTGTTCCTATTATATCCCTGGAACTGAGAATGCAGTGGGAGTTCAATAAATATTTGTTAATTAAATGAATGCATTATGAAGTTGTATTGGAGAATTAAATGAACTACCATATGGAAAGCATTTTGAAAAATGGTTCATGTGAAATTAGTGCTTCGTAAATGTCAGGTATTAATAAAATAATAATATAATAGTGATTACACAAAGAATGAATTAAAATTGGAGACTGTTACTTTATCATGTAGTGACAAGAAGATAATCAAGCTACAGATACTTTCAGTAGTTTAGCTTACATTTACAATGTATGCAGCAGTCCCCAGCCTTTTTGGCACCAGGGCCTGGTTTCATGTAGGATCATTTTTCCACGGACTAGGGCGATGGTTTGGTCAAGCTCAACTCCTGCTACGTGGCCTGGTTCCTAACAGGCCCATGGCCCAGAGGCTGCAGACCCGTCTGCTAGGGGAAGTCACCAGGACAACACTTGTGTCCTCTTTCCGTCACTTCGAAGGTGTACCAGACGCCACCCTTCCCTGGGCAGGTGGAAGGTCCCCAAACTTGGCTGCACTTTGGAATCATCTGTGGAATCTTTGAAAACTGATCCTGGCTCCCACCCTCAGATATTCTGATGTGACTGGTATGCAGTGAAGCTTCTCTGTTCTGCAACATGGGATCATTAGCGAATAATGTCTTGTTCTCTCATTTAGACTTGCTTCCCAGCCCAGCCTTCCCACCCTGTCCCCTGGGTCTCAGTCCCTCCCTGTGCAGGGCCCTACCTGAGGCTCCTGCCCTGGACACTGACCTTCACTCAGAGCTCACGGCCGGGCTCCATAAACATAGTTTCCCCTCCCCCTCTTCCTTGGTTCCATCCAGGGATTAAAGGAGGGACTCACTTCCCCATGGTAGCCATGTCTAACCTCGGGGTCCAGATAAACACCTGCCATTTCACGTAAGACAGCCCCTCCTCTTTGACCCTATTATGCCACCATTCTCAGCCTGGCTATTTCTAGAGTGGTGTTGGGACATTGGGGATAGCACGCCACCAGGGCCCCTTCATGGGCATGTGACCAGTGCAATCACACAAGGCCCTGGGCTGGGTTTCCCAACCTGCTCTTTTAAGAACCTGAACTGTGTTTTAACGAGGAGCCGCACATTTTCCTTTTGCACCATTCTTACAAATTTCAGAGCTGGTCGAATGCATGTAGCTCTCAGAATCAGAAGACATGGTGTGAATTGCACCTGGTTACACCTGAGAAGAGTGTGACCTGGGCCCAGTTATTCTTCCTCTCTCATCATTTGCAGAGAGGAGGTGGGTGGGGTCCACTGGCTCCACCGAAGGGGAATTCTGAAAATGAAATAACATAACAGATGAGTGTCAGCACGTGACATGCAATGTGTTAGTTCTCAACAAACACTTCTCTTTTCCCTAGCGTTCTGGATTGCAAGCTGCTAAATCCAAAAGACATTTCTGTTCCAAAGGGATATTAAACTTTATTTTCCTAGTCAGTGATATATGCCTAAAGGATAGATCCTCATGGCTTTCATTGATTTTTCTTAACTCTTATTAATTACATGGAAGGACAACGGGAATCCTTCTCTGTCTTCCTTTATTACGTTTGACCAATGTGTTATTCACATGGCATATACAATAGCATCTCTCAAGGTAGTTATAAATGATCTGCTTTTTGGTGTTGAAGAAGATTAGAGAAAAAATGCTGAATTAAGTCTGTGTTGTTGAAATAGTAGTGTTTTGCATTACTTTACGAAGATTTCTAGAATGCAAACTAAAAGCTCTCCCCTCAGAAGAAGTCTGCTTTAGATAATTTGCATGAGTAAAGACTTCATAAAGAGCCATGAGAGTTGGCTTCTGACCTGACACTCTCACACACCAGCCATAAATGCAGACAACACTACCTTCTCTGCTCCCTCATTCTCATGGTGGTTTTATGGATCAAATGAGATATTGATGGAAGCATTTTGAAAAATTTTGAATGTTACACACATTTCAAGTTTTGATTACTGGCAAGTCTTCTGAAGTTTCGGTATTAACAGAAAGATTCCTTGAAATCATTTGAAAATACTTTCAGAGAAGAAATGCCAAGAGTTTCTTTCTCAACTTCTTTGGAAAAGGGCACTGACTGTATCTGACACCAGCCTAACCTGCCACCACCAAAATGGTCCCAATCACTTCTGCTTCATTGGAGCCAGAAGCCATGTATGTCCCTGAGGTTCTTTCTTAGTACATCAGTTGTAATTTGGTAGTTTCCACAAAAAAATCTTTTCTTCTACTTCTTCATTCAGTTACTTATTGAGAATCCACTATATGTCAGTCACCATTCTGGGTGCCTGGGATAGATCACTGAATAAAACAAAGTTCCATGTTGTCATGCAGCTTACATTCTAGTATGGGGAGCAAAACAATAAAAATAAGCATGTAAATGAGTATATTGTCTGGCACATGACCAAGTGATTAGCCCTATAAGGGAAAGAAGTAAAAGAGGGGAAAGGGGCTGGGTGTGGGGGAGCATGGTTGCAATTTTAAAATGTGTGACAAGGATACTCCTCTTAAACGAGGTCACATGCGAGCAGAGACTTGAGAGAAGTGAGGGTGAGCCATACACATATCTGCAGGACAAGCATTTCTGGTTGTAGAAAGAGCCAGTGCTCTTTCTAGAGTGTTCAAGGTCCAAGGAGGCCATGCAAGAAGCATGACCGTGGATTTCCGAACATCATTCACACTCTCAACCAAGCAGAATAGGAGGTTCTGAAACGGGAGGAAAGGCGATTGCCAAGCCATCGCCTAACATGCACTGATACCTCTCTTGCCTTGCGTGTGCTTTTCCCACAGTCACATGACTCAGGCGGTCCCATTTGATGACCCTCGCTTCGAGAGCTGCCAAGTCATCCCTCCGGCTCCCCGGAAGGTGGACATGAGGAGGGACCCTGTCCTGGGGTTCGGTTTTGTGGCAGGGAGCGAAAAGCCAGTGGTCGTTCGCTCTGTGACCCCAGGTAAGCATCCCACCTCACCCTTTAGTCCCCTGGGACTGTCCACTGCACCCCTGCCAGAATGTTTCTTTAAAGGCTGAGAAGTTTGGCTGAGTTTTCCCAACACTTGTGTAGAGGCAGACCACCAGAGGTATTTATGAAAATGCTGATCCATCGTTTGCAACCATGGAAATGACCTGCTTCTTAATATGTGAATGGAAGTAATAAGGGGCAGGCACTCAGTAAGCTCACCATGAACTAACTCCTCAGTGAAGAAAAAGCAGAAAGTGGTATCTAAGTTACCATGGGATTTGGTCCTTGGTAGTGTTTCATTTTACAAAGATGCACTCCCCTCTCTTCCCACTAGAGGCAGAAGATGCACCTTACCCCCATTGCTGTGAAGCTGGACCAGGTGATTCACTTTGGCCAACTGCATGCTAGTGAAGATGATATAAGCGAAGCCTTGAAATATGCTTGAGCTTCTTTCTTTGGTTTCTCTTGACTATAAGAATTTCCCTCAAGTGGCTGCTATCCCTTCCGCTTAAGCCCCAACATGAGCACTTGGGTCAGGCGGCCTACACCCTAGAGGGAACTACATCCTAATATGCAGAGTGGTGCAGACGTGCCCAGCTGAGGGTGGCATGGGTCAGCCTATCTACCGTCATCCTAAAGACCCATAAGCATGAGAACAAATAATTATTGGATACCCTACTACATTTTAGAGTGGTTTGTCATACAGTAATTACTGGCTGAGACTGTGCATGACAAACCTCTTAAATTCTACAGTGTGATCAGATAATCAATGTACTTTGCCTCAGTCATTCTCATTGGTGTATACAGAGCAACTGTATACAGCAGTGAAATGTTTTAGAACATTTCACTAGCAACTCAGTGAAATGTTTTAGAAACAATGCTCTCTTTACTATTTATTCATCATACATATTTATGTACTTATTTTAATGCACTTCCATTGGGTTTATCTTCAGACCAAAGGAAACCATCTTCTATGCTGCTTCTGAGATTTTGCAAATAAGGAACAGAGTTCAGTAGTACAGAGCGCAGACTGGTGTCAGACTGCCTGGGCTTGATGGGTTGGAATGCTGCCTCTGCATTATTAGATACTGTGTCTTCCATGTTAACTCCCCAACATTTCAGTTTGAAGTAACTCCTCTAGATCATCCACATAATGAGGATAATAATAGTCTCCACCTTATAGGGCTAGGAAGAGAATAAAATATATTAGAAGACAGCCAAGTGCATATTTATTACATAGTGATGATGATGATGATTAAACTCAAAGATTTGGCCATCTGAGACTGTCCATTAAGAGAAATGGAAGTCAACTAATGAGCTAGCATAGATTATTTTTTAAGTTCATTTAGTTTTTCATGTTTTATACTTTGACATGATATGACCCAGGACAAGCACCATAGAACAGTTAACCAGTTTCACTCCTGCCATTGCCTTCTTATTTCTTAAAAGTCCGTGGGGCTTTTAATTTTATTAGCTAGGGATCATACTTTAGTTCTCTGTGTGGGTTTGTTGCACTTAATGCAATGGAGAATTTTATCCTCAAAATAAAAAAAGGTCTGCTGCTTTTTATGATGAAATAATACATGTGGTTTATAAAAAATACAATGTACAAGATAGTATAGAGGAGAAAATAGAGAAATAAATCATGTGAGCCCCTACTGAGAGTCGACCATTATTAATGTATACCCAGAGAACATGTGTATAGTACACAATTGTGTGCATACATACACATATATGTTATATTGCACATACATAGGTATAGTATTATATGTGTATATGTATAGAGCCATATAGTTTCCTAACTGGAATCACATTTGGCATACTGTTTTGTAATGGAGGGATATTTTTCTATCTTTGCTTCTAAGGTCCTCTCCAGTATGTTTCCTCCTGGGAGCTGACTAGAGATTTCAATTCTTGGTTTTCAGTTTCTTGTATATCCTGGCTGTTCCTTCAGCCCATCCTTGCCCTCGGCTCTCTTTAGCTAACACCTGCTGTTAGACAGCTTTTGAGAAGAGTAGAAAAAGGTGACAACAGGTCAAAGAGTTCTGTTTCCAGCCATTTTTATGGCTGAAAATACTGGTCAAATCAACTGTGCCCATCATGAAAATGACTCTCCTAAAGTCCCAAGTGATTTCAGTAACGTGACCAGATTTTCTATACAGGCTGCCCAGCCTTCAGACTAGCAAGCAGGTGATAATTCTTTGATGTGGGTTACCACTTTATATTTTTGAAGGAACTACATGTTGCTGGCTTCCAAATTTTTTTATTCAAGTCACTTGATTAACAAGGATATATTTTTAAAGATTTTATTTATTATTTTCCAAAAAAGGGCAAGGAGAGGGGAAGAAAGGGAGAGAAGCATCAATGTATGCTTTTCGCCTCAGACTAGTTCATATCTCTCATTCAAACAATTATTCTAAACAGTATTCTGTATTTGATCAGCATTTGATTTATAACCATTTGTTTGACTGAACTGGAGTGATTGCTTGCACATTTTCCAACAGTTATAAAAAGCCTCCCAAGTGATTTTCCCTTGTGTACGCACTGACTCAGTTCCCACACCTTGAACATTTTCCATTACTGATACAAGGACATGTTAAGGTTCCCCACCTCTAACTTTCCAGAAAGGAGGTCAGGTTAATGCTCCAGCTTGAGTGATACATATGCCATTTTCTGAGTGGGTGAAGAACAACTGAGTTACTTTGAGTTCCATGCTCTGAGTGTGAAGTGTTTGCTGTAATTGCTAAGTAATAGTGACAGCATTTGAGGCATGATGCTTCTGCTGCTCCTGTTACCCAGGGACCGACCTCTGGCAAGAAAGTTAACATTGTAGAACCATATCATTATGTAGAAAGTAATTGCATTATACATGTGAGAATATTGCAGCTAAGTGGAGTATTTGTTTCTAGGTTTTATTTCCTACAGATGTGTGATTCATGCAGCTTTAACTTGACGTGTCAAAAGACCTGGCAGTGACCAACTTTTGAATTCTAGGAGCGAGTTCAAAAGAGATGTTGGCCACTCTGAACTCGGAAGAATCCACACACCTAAGCTGAGGTCCAGTCGTGTTCTTCCAGCCAGCTCTTCAACTGCATGACCTTTGGTTATCTCATTATATATGGAAGGGATGACAGTATTGAGGGAGGTTACTAGGCAAAGCATTTAGGCCGTTGTCTGGTGCATAAGAAGTGTCCAACAAATGCTAGTTCCCTGGCTCCTTGGAAAAGCAGCCCCTGGTCTTGGGAGCTGACAGACCCTCCCTCGCAGCTGAGCCTCGATGCTGTTTTCCTGCTGACAATGACAGATTCCACCTAGCATCAGCATCAGACAAGGTCTCCATGTGACCGTGATCAGGACTAACGTAAGAGTCCTTCGTCATCACACGTGAGCACAGACACAAACATCCAACCACAGTCTGCACTGCAAAAGTAACCAGGTTCATCGCCCAGCTGATAGAGTGACTCCTTTAACTGGTCCCAGGTTCGGCCCTGCTTCCATCCTCCTACCTTTCAGACAACAATCCTTAAGATGCTCCGATAGAATTACCTTGACATCCTGACAGTAGAGTTCTTCCTGCCGCCCTCTCACAGGGCTGCCTTCTGATCGCCTGCAGCATGCGGGCTCCGTAGCTTTAATGGGTAAATAAATGCAATGCTGTTCCACTCCAGGTGTGCCCAGTGGGGTGCAGCTTCAGTTGCAGGGCATCAACACAACTGATTGGCTACCTGTTGGGGGTGGAGAATGCGTCTCTAGGGGCCGCAACTCAAAGTTCAGTCAGTCGACCAGTAGCAGGAGCAGTGCCTGGGAGCTTGTGAGAAATGCATTACCTCGCCCACACACACCTCCCAGCGTGCTGAGTCAGAGTGCGGGCTACTGACAAGGTCCCTGGGAGACTCTGCGCCCATTAAAGCGTTAGAAGCACCACGAAACCACTGAGTCTCAACCTTGCCTGCAAAGTTTTAGACAAATGTTGATACCTGAGTGCCACCTCCAAAGATTCTGATTTAATTGGCTGGGATGCAGCCTGGGCCTCGGGCTTGTCCAGAGGGCCCCAGCTCTTTCTAATGTGCAGTCTGGGTTGACAAGGACAGATGCAGAGGACACCCAGGCGGGGCTGGGTTTTCTTTCTGCTGATAGCATCATTTGCTCCCAGTGAATCGTGATCGGAAGAGGAGGCTACCAATGGGACAATGAGCAATGGTCTTCTCACTACACCTCACTCTCACCTACCTGCAGGTGGCCCCTCAGAAGGCAAACTGATCCCGGGGGATCAGATCGTAATGATCAATGATGAGCCAGTCAGCGCCGCACCGAGGGAGCGTGTCATCGACTTGGTCAGGTGGGTGTTTTGATGCCTGTGCCTGGTTAGGGCAGAAACTCAGACCCACACATTCTCCTTGACAATGCTGCTGACGCTGACCTCTAACATACGACGCATGCACCACGGACGCAAGGCGCGTCATCACTCACTTTGTGTTGGTGTTGTTAACATTCAGGGTGCATATACTTTAGCTGAAATGAGTTGGGTTTTTTTAAAGATTTTATTATTTTTCAGAGAGAAGGGAAGGGAAAGAGGCAGAGGGGGAGAGAAACATCAATGTGTGGTTGCCTTTCACCTGCCTCCAGCTACGTACCTGGCTGGAGACCTGGCTTGCAACCTGGTTATGTGCCCTGGCTGGGAATCAAACCAGTGACCTTTGGGTTTGCAGGCTGGTGCTTTATCCACTGAGCCACCAGCCAGGGCTGAAATGAGTTTTGACTTCTATTTCTGCCACTATCTCCAAAGCTTGTGTGGGTTCTTTCCCTTTCAAAATGACTAACATATTGATATTTCATAATCAAGGAGATCAAAATGCAATACCTGAATTCAGTGTAAATGAAGAGTAAGTTTATATACATAATCCCATGGAAACAAAAACAGAGTGTCACTGATGTTTCACACTTGACCAAGTCATTCATTCATTCCCAAATTTTGAAGTCATCAACTGAGGTAAAAGGAAAATCAGGTCAAAACTAGGATAGTTGAAAAATGTGCTTGGTTGATTGGTTTCATTTTATCGTAGATGTAAATACTTTGTTATGTGATATGCTCAATGGGCACCAGAAAATATATTTTATGTGATGTTAAAAGGTTGGTGAAGAATCTCCTTAGAAGATCACTGGTGTTATACTTATTCACTGCATTTAGGGCAAGAGGGGTCTTTTGAGGTTTTCCAAATAAATCTGTACCTCTTATAATAAATGATGCACTCATCAGAACAGTTTAAACTGAGACAGGGATCTTCTGCGTTTCTGCTCTCTTATAACCACAAGGCCATCTGTGCTTTGGGACAGGCATTGAGTGGAGTATCTCTGGGCTTTTTTCCCAGTGCTGGTTTCTTTCCTGAGCCTAGTTCAGCTTCTGCTTCACAGAGAAGCGCTGGATAGCCCTACATCCTTGGAAGCAGATAAAGACAAACAGAGGAAGCTGTCTTGTAGGGCGAGCAACCATCACGGTTTGAGCAAGGAAAGGACCATGCGTCCTGGAAGTCCCTCAGCCCCAAAACACAGTCACGCTGCTGCAGTCCAGGCCAGTGGTGGAAACTTCACAGCTGGCTGCTGAGTCATGCCTGTCCCCTTGGGCCAACCAAATCTTCAAGGGTGTTCCTGCCTAAGGGTGGGCCCTGAGTCTCATGTCTGATTCCCTCTACATGGGAGTTCCTCCAACCTTCCTGCGGACCAGGGACACAGGAATCGGGTGGCTTCATATTTTCGAGCCCTGGGAGGGAGCTGAGCTATTACTGTGTGGAACCACTTTACTCCTGAGCTATGTGTGGCCATTGGCAGGCACATACCTCATCCAGCAGGCTCAGCCTGGTAGGCTGGCAGCCTGAAGTGCCATCTTTGGGCCTGATGGCAGGTCACACGGTCATTTCGTTTTTCCCCTGTGATCAGTCTTATTGATTTCTGTGCCTGGAGGATGACAGGAGAAATAAAATATCGGTGTTTGTGTTTGCTGTGACTGAACTGCATGCTGCAGGACAGAGACGGAGTAAGAGCTATCTACAATGTGATCATTTCCTAGCAGTCCTGCCAGGGACCTGTAGAAAGATACCCCGACACACAAAAAATATATAGTTTTTCCTTCTGCTTTGCTGCATTAGGGAAGACAGTGGCATTGCTATGAAAAACTAACAGCCTGCATAGCACTTCGTATGTAATGGAGCTCAGGGAATATGTGTTGAGGAAATGCACCAATTAAAAGACCGGCAGTGAGGGGCAGCTCGCACGCCAGCCAGCCAGCCCACCACCTGCTTCTGCACAGCCCGGGAGCTAAGAATGGTTGTCACCATTTTGAAGGGTTGGAGGAAATAAAAAAAGAGTATTTCGTGACACATGAAAATCCTATGAAATTCAAATTGCAGACTCCCTAAATAAAGTTTTATGGGAAAAGAGCCACACCCAGTCATTTCCAAGAATGTTTACGATAGCAGATTTGCAGAGCTGTGACAGAGCCCTGTGACCCCCAAAGTCTGAAGAAGTTACTATCTGGCCCTTTACACAAAATGCTTGCCAAGCCCTTCTTTCAGACATAGTAAGGTAACCAGCTGCATTTTCTTTCATTAAGCCAAGTTTAGACTAAAGCCCCAAATAATATACATAGACAATTTCTCTTATACAGGATTCCCACGTGGCTGGTAAAGAGACTGTGGTGTTTAAAATGGACCGAAATGAAAAACGTGCATGGAATACTTCTGGTACATAAAACTCTCTTTCCTTTCTCAAGTCCTGGCGCCTGTGGGCTGGAGGCCCAGAGGTACTGACAGGAGGGCAGGCTGAGGGCTTCCTGAGTCACTCCTTCCACTCAGAACCCTCCGTTGGTGAACTTTGGCTGCTGCTCTGGCTGGCGTGGGCTGGACTGCATTTCATGTCACCAGCTGTGAAGCTCCTATGTGAGTCCTTCAGTGGCAGGAGAGGAGGCCCCCTGAGGAGCCACCCCACCACACAGTAACGTCCGTGGGAGGTTTGGCTCAGGTTTCATCCTCTTGCTGCTAGTTCCTGACCACACCTCTTGTACAAGGGACAAGAAGACCAACTACTCTTGAAGATGTCCATATGACCTCATTACAGAGGGGAGGAAGGAAACTGTCACCAGATCACAGCCCTTCTAACAATGCCACATTGTTAATGCCCACCCTTTCTGGCCTTATGTAGACTGGGGAAGGACAGGGGAAGAGGAGGAGGTGGTAGCTGGTGGTAGCTGATCATATTGTGCCTCCTTCTAGAAAGTTCTGAGGGACCCCACTTATTATGTGGCTCACTTTAGATTATGGTCTTAGTGTCTCTTTGCCTGTGTCTCACTGATAGGTGACAAGAACACAATTTAAATCTGCAATGTAGCTTATAGAATCAGGTGACCTGGATTCTAAGCTCCATGACAAAAGAGACCTTGGGTGCATTGTCACCTGCTGTGTCCCCATGACCTAGCCCAATACCTAGCTCATAGGAGGTGCTCCATGACAATGTGTTGAGTGAGTGAGTGGGCTCAGAAGAGCACTCTTTGACAAGTATAGATTTAGATGGTTTCCCCCACCCCTCCTTCAGCTCTAAATTCTGCCAGTTTGAATGTCACATAATGAATCCAGGCCTCAGAATATATTTGTTAGGCACCTACTATGTACAGGACACACAGCTAGGCACCGGATACACAGGTTTGGGGGAGATGAAGCCCAAATTGCAGGGAGCTTCCAGTCTACATTACTATGAATAGTGACATCTATTCAAGTGGGACCTCCTCAAGACAGACCAGTCCTCACACTGGACGCTTGGGGGAATTCCCAGATTTAAAGTTTTGCTAGGACAGAAACACCCTGGATGCTGTTGCAATGGTGAACATGTTAATCCTAAAACATGCTCCCTTTTCATCTCACGGCAATAAATGGGTCTTTACAAAAACAACAAGGTGCTTTATTTTAGGCAAAGAAATCTAAGCATACAGCGTATTGCAACTCAGAGATGAAATGCATTTGGTTGTGGAGTTCTTCTTGCCACTAGTCCCTCCGTTCTCGTTACAGCAGGCTTTTGAAAGAATGTGTCTCACTAATGAAGAAGTTCCCGAGTTAGAAGAATTCCCTGTACCTTCCCATCAGTTTTGTCATCTGTCAGCTATGTGTATCCTCACCTAGACATTTTGCTGTTACAGAATAATCTCTTTTTTTATTGGGCTTCTCAGCCAATATGTGTTTGAATGTCTGTATCTTGCACAAGACAAATTCCCTTTCTGTTTAATAAAATATCCCATTTTCTCAGCCACTAAGGAAATTTGGGGGAAAATAATCCTCATTTCGATAACACCATCAACTTCTCTCTTTAAAAGTTGGCGTACTGTTTACTTGCCTAGGTGCATTCGTCTTGTTTTATTCTTTCTCTTTTCTCCTTTCATCCCATTGCAGCATTTGCCCATGGATCTGTTGTTGTTGTTTCCAGGTACACGTGTTTCTTAGTGGATTATCTTTCGTATTTGGTTGATCTATTATCGAAATTTTTCCATGAGAAAATGAAAGAGTTTCTTGGAGACCAATTTACTGCTATAGTAACCACTTTTGGGTTTTTTGCATAGATCCTGAAAAAGTTCTATAATTGCTGCACTGAAATTAGATGAGTTCTGTTCATCTCACAGTTTTCTGAGTTGTTAACTGTCACTCATACTTTATAGTGGTTGAGAAGCAAAATCTTTGAAAAGCTTATGCCCTTTGCAAATTACCATAGCTTTCTTCTTTAGAAGTATCCAAGGATAATTTCCCTAGGCTTTTTACAATCAGACAAATTCACTTAAGACAGTTTCCAAAGTTTTATTTAAAAAAAAAAAAATATATATATATATATATATATGGGGGGGGTCCTAGCTGGTAGCACAGTGGATAAGGCACCAGCCTACAAACCCAAAGGTCACTGGCTCAATTCCCAGCCAGGGCACATAACCAGGTTGCAAGCCAGGTCTCCAGCCAGGTCCCCAGCTGGAGGCAGGTGAAAGGCAACCATACATTGATGTGTGTCTCCCTCTCTTCCTCCCTCCCTGCCCTTCTCTCTAAAATAATGAATAAAATCCTTTTTTAAAAAATATGGGGTATAATTGCTTTGTCCTTTTTAAATTTAATTTTTATTGTATTTTTTCCATTAGTCCCCTTATACCCCCCGCCCCAGCAATCACCACACTGTTGTCCATGTCCATGAGTCCTTTTTCCTTTTTTTCGCATTCTCTCCATCCTCTCTGTCTCCCCACTGGCTGTCATCTTGCTCTCCCTCTAGCTCATAGCCATTTTGGATCATGCACCATCCCCAAGGCTAGCCAACCCAATTAAACTTATTTGACTTCAGCAATTAATTGAGCAATAACTAGGTAGCAAATGTCGTGGAAGGTATTGGGGTTGTATAAAAAGCTAAAACATGGTTCCTGTACTCAAGGAAGAAACTTCTAATTAATTGCACTATATTTCTGACTGTGCAAGGCTCAGGGGAGGGTGGTGATGTTTGGTAGAAATGCCTGGTGGGGGAGGGGAGGGGTGAAGGAATGCACAGATGGTGGTAATGGGTTGCCATTGACCCTGAGTGGAAGGGCAGGTTTATGCATGGAGACAGGGTTGTGAAATAGATCCTCCCAGTTCCCTGGAAACCCCAGGCCCTCCTGATGGCTCCTCACTTTGCAATCTGCAGACATAGAGCTATCCCTCACCCAGATGGCTGTCCCTCACCCAGATGGCTCCCCCTAACCACAGCCTCAAAATCTACTTCTGACATCCCTCGGTTGCCTCTTCAAAGTGGCAACAGGAATCTCCAAGCTCATATTAGACTGGAGACATTTGTCTTTAGGGGATTAGAGAGCCATTGGAGAATCTGATAAACACCATGGATTTGTGCTTCCACCCAGAATAATCCACATGGATACACAGTTTTGCATATAATATCACAGTGTTTTGTGATTCCTCCCCTTATCCCTACCCCCGATGCCAGTCTCAGTTTTAAAGCCTGAGCAGTAGTCTCTGAAAAATGCTGTTTCCCTTCCTCTCCCTTTGTCTTCATCACAAGGGAGCATTGAAGAGCCAAGCATGGGAGCGACTCTTCCCGTTATGGCGGTGGAAGCTGAGGCCAGCCCCACCCACAGTAAGAAGGGACAAGGCTCAAACTGGAAACCTGTCCTCCTTCCTCTGCACTAGGGTACCTCACTGTCATCCCAGCAGTCTTTTCTCATTACCTGCATTTATTATTTCTGCTGATCTAATTAATGAGCAGTGCTACAGCTATGGCCAAATCTGCAGAAGATTGCCACATCCACCAGCTCTTCTATACCTATACCCTGGAATTGGAGGGCATTTCTGGGGAGCAGTAGGGCTCTTCCAATAAGAAAGTAACCATAATAAGAAATAACAATAGGCGATACATGGCTGGTCATTAATTCACATAGGACAAAACAACTAATTTGTAGTAACATTCCTTTTACGTAGGCAACTATTACATAAAAGCTCATGCCAAGCAATATACAAATTCCACTTTAAAACCAGAAAGATTATTCCAGTGATTCTAACAAGAATTCCTGGAAAAGAAATGAGCCAACATACTGCCACAATCAAGGTCAAAGCTTTGTGTGTAACTTTTCAGGGTCACTTTTTTTGTTAAGATTTTCTTCATTATTTCCAGAGAGAGAGGAAGGGAGAGAGGCAGAGAGGGAGAGAGACATCCATGTAGGGTTGCCTTTCACCTGCCTCCAGCTACGGACCTGGCTGGAGACCTGGCTTGCAACCTGGTTATGTGCCCTGGCTGAGGATTGAACCAGTGACCTTTGGGTTCGCAGGCCAGCACCTTATCTACTGTGCTACCAGGCAGGGCAAAGGTCACTTTTTTGATGCTTCAAGAAAAAAGAAAGGAATACTATCAGTGGCATCCCAACTGATAATGGTGATGAGAACTAAGTCTTTATTATATGCTAATTCTTCTGCTAAACACTTTCATGCCTTAGTATTAGGACCAGCTAACACTTCCATGGTGCTTCCTATGCCCTGTCCTGCGTTCTTTTTGTATGTTAACTTTCACTCCTCACAGTGGTGAGTGGGTACTATGGTTACCTCTAATGTAAAGATGGGGAAACTGAATTGCAGAAAGGTTAAAGGACATGCCAGAGATCGCATAGCTAGTAAATAGTGGATTGAAACCCAGTCTGGCTCCTGAGTGAACGCTTTCAACCTACTCATCATCTCCATTCCTCACAACAGCCCTGCGAGTGAGAAATGGTTATCATACACACATTATAGAGTGGAAACTGAGGCTGAGAGAAGTTGAAACACTTGTTCAACCTGAGTACTTGCTCAGGGCAAGGGGAGAGGTAGGCACTGTGTGGTGGAAGGAAGCCGGGACAAATGACCAAAACCTGGTGGGCCAAATGGGACAAGAAGCCTGGCTATTTGGTATATCAAGCCCTTACCCAGTGGGCCCAGCAAACAACAGAACTGTCATTGGCCTCCGGGACCTGGGTTTGCCACACCCCATAATTCCTTTTTCTGATTACACACAGCCTGTCTCCTATCCCAGTTGCCTGGCAGTTGCCTTGGTTTTCATAGGAAGTGCTCAGAACCACCTGCTTGTTGTGAATGGTGGGAGGTGTCCAAGTTTTTAATAAAGCAAAATAAACCGTGTAGAGGGACCCCCTAAAAATTAGATCACAGCATGTCTTTTTGTCAGTCTCTCCTTATCAGAATTTTAATGGAAAGACCACTCAGATCATGTTCCAGGGCTCCAGTGTCTACGAAAGAATTAGGTCTCGTTCTGTCTATTTTCAGCTGGGTTCAGATGCATGGTGATGCTGCTTAATACAATAACAAAGCAAGGAACATCTACCAAGCATTTGGCACACAAAACATGTGCTATGATGTATGATATAATAAGGCCTTATTATAGTGAGACTAGCCAGCAATTTCAGTGAAAACGTGAAAGAACAGCTTCTTGGTATGCTGACACTGCAGATTGTTGGGTCACCTAATGCATAATCACTGTGTACACGTTTTCTGACAATTGCAAAGTACAAAGCCTGGGGAGAAAGAGGTCAGTGACTCTAGAAAATAGAATGTTCTGGAAAACATTCTAATAAAGAAGAAAAAAATTTAAGGGGGGACTTTGAGTCCATTGTTCATAAAGGTTATAAATGACATACATTGATGAAAATTAATACGGAAGATGGCTTAACCCAGATTATTCAACGTCCCTTAGATTTTGTTAATGACCATCTCCCATGCATTAAATCTCTCTGGTACTGCAGATGCCTTTATGCAACTCAGTATGGAAAACGGATATTGAAGATTGAAGAACCAGAAAATGTTTTGAACTAGGACAAGTTTTCAATGATCTCAAATGAATGACATTAGTGAATGTCTTCTATCTTACTTGTACTAAGAAAACAAAATGGAAGAAGATAATTATTGCCTTTGTGTCATATTCTAGTAATCCTTTAGAGCTACGAATGTATAAATTAGTCCATGCCCATTCCATAAGGAGATGAAAGGACCCCCCAAAATCTTCAGCCTGTGCTCGGAACATGCCCAGGACTCAAATATAAGCCTTTTTCCCCTAGAGATCTGAGTAGAAGAGTCAGAAACTCAAAGTTTTACACATAACACAGTGGGTGGATGTGATGGGCACAAATCTCAGGTCACACACTCAGATGCACATGAACTGTGTCATTATCTATTAACCACAGTAGTCCATATTTTACTTCAAGTGCCTACCCCAGTGCGGGGTCCATTTGTCCCGTTTTCCATGGTACCAAGTCTACATTTAGGGCTGCTGGTTCAGTGGAAGGAAGTGTTGGGAGATGTGAAATGCACTTACTCTTTGGCCCCATCATCCATTTCTCCAGAATTCACTGAGATGTCTTTGTGTCATTCTTGTTTGCCACTGTCAACCTTCCTTACAGCTGGCATCTTGGGTGCACTTGCCCTTTCCAAGCGGTACTGGGATGTAAGATCATTTCTAGGCCTAATTCCCTCTGGGATCTTGTCACCTTCCCCAGATGTTGACTAGGAAGGAAGGCACAGTTTGCTACGCTCTTTAATTCCACAAGGATATTTGGAACCCAATTGGTTCTTTCTGGAGGATCATCTTCTGAGAAGAGAGCAGGGAGGCATGCCTGCTCTTCCCAAGGCACTCGCTAGTGGGCGCTCTTTGCCCAGAGATTCATTGCATCTCCCCATCCTCTGGACAGGCCCCCATTCTGGAGAGGAGACAGCTTTACTCTGATTTATTGAATACCTATCCTAGCCAATACTTTTTATCCTTCGTTCCTGGAACCTAGCTGTTTCTCTCCTTTATAACAACCTTGTCCTGGGACAATGAGTGTTGCGTGATCTGGCTGAACAAATGGGCAAAAAAAGAAAAAAGAAAACCTACTCAGAGCAAAGAAATTGGGATATGGTAGTAGGAGGAGAACATCAGGGAATATTTCAAAATATGAGCCTGCTACTCAATGAAAAGGCATCGTGTAGAAATGAGGGGGGGGGGGAATCAGAATTCAAGTGCTAGCTGTGTGCAAACGTAGGCAAGGACTTAATTTATACAGTCTCAGGTTCTTGACCTGAACGATGAAGACCTACCTCATACAGTTAGTTGTAGGAATGAGATAAACCACAGTGAGTAAAGCTCTCAGCAGAGCAAGAGCACATGATAAGCTGTTAATAAATGAGTTCATGTTGTCTTTACCGAGGCCATTGTCACCACAGCAGAACTATGGCAAACAAGTGGCTTCAATCGCCGGGTCTTGGTCCCTTAGTCGCTAAAGCTAATGAGGAATTTGCACTCCTAAGCCTTTGTCTAAGGATCGAGTGAGATGGTGTATGTGAGAGCACATTGTTCCTTTTAGTCAGTTAGGCTGTGTCAACTTTTCCTCTTGGAGTTGCAGGGCAGGGCAGCGCAACACGAACCCTGGTGCTCAGTCAAAACCAGAGAGGAGGAGGGGAAATGGGATGGATGTAATACAACAACCATAAAATTAAATTTAAAAAAACAGACAGGAACCGGCGTACAAATCTAGTGTTTTAGGATGGCGATAACTTGGGACATGGTGAAAAAGCCTTGACACTCAAGGTTTGTCAAGGGTTCTCTGGTGGGGTGCCAGAACCCAGCGGTGATTGTCAGTGCACTTGACTTGGGAAACCACACAGGTGTGCAGCAGTGTGATAAGGTGGTGGCAAAACCAGAGTGATCTCAGTGTTGTCACGTGGCTGAAGGGGGCGTAGGATGATTCAGGAGTCATTGGCATGTGTCCTGCTGGGGTTGAGCTTAGGTGAAGAGTGGCGTCGATGAAGGGTCAGAAAACTTTCTCTGTAAAGGACCAAATACTAAACAGTTTAGGTTTGGTGGGCCCTATGCTCTCTGCCACAGCAACCACATGCTTCTATTGTAGCATGTAAGCAGCCCCGCAGGTAATAAGTAAATAAGTGGGTGTGTCTGTGTTTCAATGAAACATTTTACAGAAATGAGGTGGGCCGGATCCAGCCTGCAGGTGGTTGTTGGCCAACAACCCCTGACTTAAACAAATGAAACTTGAAGAGACCTGAAGACTATAGGACTTGGAGGCAGAGAAATAATGCAGAAGGTGCTGAGCTTGTTTTTGCTAGCTTTTGCTTTATAAAGATAAAGCAAATATTATGAACTCTGGCCACCTAAAATGCTTTTTGAAAGGTGGAGAGATGTAAAAAAGAAGGAAATAAACAGCACAAATTTCTGTGGCTGCTTTCCCTGACTCCCCCACCAATAAACCTCCAAAGTTAATCAGCAGAGATGGATGTAGTTTGCTGCATGAGTTAGCACGTGTTTGCACTTGCATTAGCATTTATATAAAATTGCCCGTCAACAATGTATTAATACTCCCATATTTTGACACATTGGAAGGTATATACATCTTTATTGTAATTTCTAGCACACAATGCTATCTTTTTGTGTGTGTGACTCTTTGTCGCAAGTCTGTATATGGTGGGGACCAGGGTTAGGATGGTACCAGCTGCTGTAACAAACTCAAAGCTACACAAAGGTCCAGTCACAGTAGGGCTTTGTCAATCATGGAAAGTCCATAATGGGACTCCTAACTGGTGGCCGCGCTTCGTCAGGGTCTGATCCAGGGAGCCCAACCTGGACCCTCCCTGTCCTGGAGCTCTGCCATCTTAACCACACAGCTTTCTGTTTGTCCCTGTCCAACTGCAGAGGGGGAGAGGATGGAAAGGCATGGGGAAGGTTTCCTAGGCTGGGCGCATGCCACACTTCCACCCCACTTCCTTGAGCAGGAAGCCAGCCACGTAGATGAATCCAGTTGTACAGGAAGCTGAACACAGCCCAGCTGTGTGCCCAGGCAGCGGGGGGAGCAGGTGGGCAGGGCGCACAGCCAGTCTCCGCACGGCTCCGACATCATCCACGACGCTCGCCTCCGTGCCTAGTGCCGTGCTGCGCAGGAAATTGCAAAGAAATAAATGCTCGCAGAAGGAACCCTAGAAATGACTGTAGGACTACCTGCTTTTAAAAAGATGGTATACAGTTTACTTCAGGACTCTTTTCATCAGATCTAAATGAGCTGCTACCTTTTCAGCCATCGTGCCAGAAGCAGGTCTGTTGCTTGTCTCCTGTGTTGGCGTATGTGTTGATTTTAACCGTGGCACATCAGACTGTCCCAAACATCTCTGGCACTCCATCGGTACCAGTCGCTGCATTATCTCTGCCTCACTTCTACTGACTTCATGGTTCCCGACCTCTTCACATCACTTTAGCCTCCACGCAACAGATTTGCAGTGCGGTGTTTGGCACGTGCTTTAAGTCAGCATTCTGGGGTTAACCTGCCCCTTGATGTAGTATCAGATCATACGCCTGCCACAACCAAAGTTGCGCTTAAGCCCACACTTCAGATGACCTCTAGTTTGACATTAAACTCAATAACCTGTCTTCCCCTGTCTGGGTAAATGCAGTGTTTCCTGCCCTGTTGTGTGAGGTTAAGGGCTGTATTTGCCTCACGTACATCACTGACATGTGGACTTGCACAGAGGCATCCTCCCCCTTTGCTAACTGAACCTGCGTCCAAGCTTTGTCTCCCTGTGCTCCCTTCCTGTCAGTGAGGGCCGTAGAGTGCGACAGTGCAAAATAGACCTGAATTTAGGGGAGAGAAGGTCATGGATCCACATGGCATCTTCCAAGCAGCTTTGTCAGGTTGGACATGGAACAGCTTTTGAGCCCTCATCCACCAAAAGGTTGGGATGGGGGGCTGCAGGCCTTCTGCATGAGACCATTCTACATGATCAGGTGTGTCTTTGAATGGAAGGGCATTTAGCACCACTGGTGCTAAACCCTGGTGGTACCCCCTAATCGCTGGGAATGCCCCCACCCCATTAAAGGCCACCGGAGATGATCCTTAGGAAATCCGTCCAGGGTAAGCATATTATGATAAACAATAGATTTTCTCAAATGAGTGCAATTTTTAAAAAACCCTACAGATGAGTGGTTCCCCAATAGATACAAATGTTCTAAGATAGCAGAATGTCCATGAGATGTTGAGAAGAGAGGAGGGAGGTAATGAGGCACGTCCTGCCCCTGTTCCCAAGCAACAGAGCAGGGAGCAGGGAGGTAGCAATTATCAAGAGCTGCCCTCTCCCTGCTGGGAACCCAGATGGTGTGGTAGCAGAGACCCCCCTTGTGCATAAACTACACGACAAGACAGTGGATTTCCGTTAGAAATAGAGTCTACAAAAGTGAATTGGCTTATAAATCTGTAGGACAAGATAGAAAGGGATTCTTTGAATAAGATGCAAAGAAAGATTTTTATTCCCTTGCTACTATTTTGCTGGTGATTTTTTATTTTTAATGTAAACCAAAACTTCTGGAAGAGGCACTTGAACTATCAATAAAATTTAATTTTAACACACATAAAGAAAGAGGAAAGGGGAAACAGCTACCATTTTCTAAGCTCTCCTCTGGGCCACATCAAACCCTAGCACATCTTTATGATGGGGGGTAATTGCACTCATTTATAGTTAAGAACCAGCATTAGCCAAGTTCATGGCTCTGTGCTAAACTAGTGAATTCCATAATTTGGCCAAGGTCAGCTGAGCAATATTTGATGAGGCCAGGAAGTCAACCCAATGTACATCTGCAGTATGCACTTTCTTTTACACCATACTGTCACTTGATGCCTAAGGGGCCCTTACACACTGAGTGAGCCAGTGTAACGTCCCCAGGACTCTTGCATGACCTAGGCAAGAGGGGAAACCTCTCAAGATGTACCTGAGAATGTGTTTCCCAACAGGGCAAGATTTTCAGAGTAGAGCTACACTTTAAAAATATAAAGAAATGGGTTATTTCTTACAACTAGTGTTATGGGGTAAAAAATTTTGAACACACTGCGTAGTCTTATTTTTTAATGTTCCCAAAATGCAAAAGCAAGGAAAATGGGGACTTTCTTTAGTGCCATTTCTCCTCTCTGAGATAGGTTTTGATTCCACATACAAACATATGAGCTCATATCTATCAAATTGGTCCAAATAAGATTACACTTTTATTTCAACATCTTTGTTTATTAATATTCAGCACATTTTAAATCAGTCTTTATTAAGTGTGCCAAGTTATATATCACCACAAGGTAGACATTAAAAGTCAGTTAATAAGTAATTTGATAACAACTGAAAAGATGAAATACAGATTCATTTCCTCCATGTGGTATTTATGTTTAGACAGAAAAGTACCAAAAAAATTATAGCTCTTTTCATTCAGACAGACGCAATTGTAATATATTATTATTCCAAACATGATTTCACTTTTATGCCAACTCTTTGCTTTTTTGTATTCTGAATATTTCCAAAATTCATTACTGATTCTAGGTCAAATAATAAAGGACCCAGAAAACAAAAGATTTGTTATTTTTCCCCCATGGGAGAACTTATCACTGTTAAACATCCTTCTCTGCCTTTTAGCTCCTTGCTGTTGTTCCATTTATATTTTTGCGCACAAAATAGTCTACATCTCTGTCTAATAAATGGGATTGCTTTGTGGGTTGAGTTTTCTTGGATTCTTACAAGAAGAGTGTCAGAGCTGCATTTTCATCACATGGTCTGAAACTCTACCTGAGGGTGTTGTCATTTACATTTAATGTTAAATCAAGGGTATTGGAGGTGGAACAGACTGTTGTTCATTGAACCAAATCAACAGTATCAACTCACTGTGAATTTTGGAAATAACATTTAGAATGTTCTTTCTGATAGAGCACTTCAGGGTATCTGGGTAACTTGAAGCGTGGGCCTTTCAAAATTGAATAGCCAAACGAAATAGCAAAAGAAGCCTCTCTTGGGATTTATAATAAAAAATACCAAGTCTGGAGAAAATTTCTAAAAGTGCAAGGATTTCCAAAAGAAAAAAACCATGCACATTTTCAGCCTTTAATTTCCTGCATGTATTATGTTTCCTAAGCACAGTAAGGTACTGCTTTCCATTATTTACAGAGTAATACAGTATGTGGGAGGCCCTTAAAATTAGCCTTCTACTGTAATTTGCTTCTTTTCTCCATAAAGTAAGTCCCTCCCCTGGGCCCTTAAATATATAGTATGTCCTAAAAGTAACATAGCTGTGATTAGTGAGAGACTTTGAGGCAGAAGTGACATGTAATTCAAAGGGACTTAAGCAAAAAAAGTGAGTTTCCATGATGGTAGAACTGAAAAGGAGGTGGGTAGGGCTTGTTTGGCATGAAGGGAGTTGGGTGTTGAGACAGGGCAGTACCAGGAATGCCTGGCCCTCCACTTCTTGGCTCCACCCACTTTTCTAAGTTGGCTTCATCTTCAGGAGAGATCTCTCCAAGTCCTGCCACACTAAGCCAGAACTTGCATGCCACCAGCTTAGCAACCCAAGGGGGTGAGAGGCCAGCATTTCCCACTTAATTTAACCAGACTTCCTGGGCAGAGCTTTCAATGGCCCAGTATGGTGACTGTTCGCTCCTAAGTGAATCACTGCCACCCAGGGGGTGGACTATGCTGGGGTTCCAGGTTTTGGGTGACATGATGGAAATGGGATCAACCCCACCTGGATTTTCAGCATCTTTCAAAGGTAGGGTAGTTCTGCAAAGGAAATCTGGTGGCCATTACTAAGAGTCATCAAGCCAAGGAAACACCTGCCATTGTAGCTGGTCGCTCATGGCTGCAAGTTGTTTTGGAACCATTTTGCCATGGATGATTTTGAACAGGGTCATGAATGTGGAGAACAATGGAGTTAACCTATGTTCGATCACCCAGCTGCAATACTCAACAACTCATAGCCAGTCATCCCCAAGATACTTCCCCACGCTTTGGTGACACTGATGCAAACCTCAGGCATCACATCATTCTATCTATAATAATTCAGTATAATTCTAAGGAATGTGCATGCTGCATTAAAAGTAAAATTCCACAAGAGCAGTATCACATTTTGCAAATTAAGAACATTTTCTGAATATTATCAAATACCAAGTCAGTATTCAAATATCTTCCATGATCGTATAAAATAATTTCTTGCTGCAGTATATTTGAATCATGATCCCTATAAAGTCCAGATACTGTGATATGTTGTGTCTTTTCAGACTCTTTTAATCTATATTTTTTCCTTCCATCTCTTTTTCATCTTTTAGAACAATTTATTTGTATTTAAAGAAACCAATTATTTGTCCTGTAGAGATTCCCAGAGGCGAAGTTTTGCTGCCTGCATCCCTGGATGTCATGTCATGTGATCTGTCCTCCTGCGTTTCCTGTAAGAGTCTGATGGGCTCTGTTGCGGAGGATGCTCCATGCTTTCACCCTCTTGAGGTGCATGACACCTGCTTGTGTTTCTTTCCAGTGTAAGCAACAATTGACCATCCTAGCCAAGATCTACTCAGTCATTAATGATAACCCATCGTTTCTTCTTGAGTTATTAGCTGAATGACTATATAAACAGGAACTATGTAGTTACCCTGAGGAACAGTTCATAGGAAAGGCAGGACAAATACTTGATTCTGACCCTTTGTGTACCACTTTTCAAAACCAGTTTTCAAAACGAGTTGTTTCATTGGCATTCCCAAAACACAGGGTTTTTTTTTTAAAGTATCTTTATGAACTTAAGGATGATTTAAGTATATTTGATGGTGTCAATTCATTGATATTATTATTCTTGTTGAAGCTCAATTTGCCTAATCTTTGTTAAGTGGGAGCCTATTCTGGAGATGTATTGAGTCCTCTTGATGTGACCCTAATAATCTCTGTTACTGTCCTGACTTCCTGGTAAGATGTGGATTTTTGCTCCACATTTGGAATCAGCCATTTCTCCATGAAGCCGTAATTTCCTCTGGTGGGAAATAGTCGCTGGTCATCTGAATGCTGCTGTGCTTGTTGGTAATGACAGAACTAAAACATTCATGTACATTTTTTAAACATAAAATACATCGTGAACTCATACGGACAAATCTGATTCCAATTCAAAATAAAAAGTTCTAATGTAACCTCATCTATCTTAGACCTGTATTTCCTTTCACTCAAAGTGTATATCCCAGCTCTCAGTGAGCCTGTCGCCCTACTTACTTAGCCTCTCCTCACAGCAGCAGGACAACAGGATCGCAAATAACCTGATTACAGAGCCCATTTAAAAACATTTTCATTGCAATTCTCTTTGCCTTTATGACACACCCTACAAAGATGTTCAAAATACTGTTTTAAAATCACTTGGGCCCTGGCTGGTATGGCGCAGTGGATAAGGCACCAGGCTGCTAACCCAAAGGTCACTGGTTTGATTCCCCAGCCAGGGCACATAACCAGGTTGCAAGCCAGGTCTCCATCCAGGTCCCCAGCTGGAGGCAGGTGAAAGGCAACCATACATGGATGTCTCTCTCCTTCTCTACCCCTCTCCCTGCCCCTCTCTCTCTGGAAACAATAAATAAAATCTTTTTAAAAATAAAATAAAAAATAAAATCACTTGGGATGGTTCCTCTCTATGTCCTTCAGCCTCCAATAGAATTCACAAATGCAGTTATTTTAGTTACAATTGTTAAGGACAGTTCTTTAGTTTCATTTTGTTTTAACCATTTCAACAACTGGATGCACAGATTCTTTATTTCTCTTTAAAAGCAATTTTTGGGGATTTTATTTCACTGTGTTTTATGATCATGTATATTTACATGATTCCCAAGTTAAATTTTAAAAATGTATATTCAAAGAAGTATAAATTCTGTCCTTGTCCTCTCCTTCCTGTTTCCTTCAGTAATGTAACACTTATTTTTACATTTTATTTTATGACTCATCCTTCCATTGTGTAATATGAACACATACTGCAATCCCTCTTCGTTCTTAGAAACTGGACTAAATCAGGCACACTTTTGTTCACTTTACTTGTTCTACTTAACTCCATATCTTACCGATCACTACATCACATCATGTTTTTACACATACACACAAGTAGTTAATTAGTTAATTAGGAAGGTGTACATCTTTGTTTTAGTGGTTGTCATTAGACTAATATCTTTATATAATCTTCATGTCCCCCTCCCAGTATTTACTTACCTTTGTTAAATTTCTGTCCTACTGTGAACATCATTGAAACTAGATAAGTAACCTCTTTGCCCTTTTGCTCTTCCTGGGGATGTTGTCTGTGGGAATTTTTTAAAAGATTTTACTTATTACTTATTTTTTAGAGAAGGGGGAAGGGAGAGAGACAGAGTGGAATAGAGACATCGATGTATGGTTGCCTTTCACCTGCCTCCAGCTGGGGACCTGGCTGGAGACCTGGCTGGCAACCTGGTTATGTGCCCTGGCTGGGAATCAAACCAATGACTTTTGGGTTCTTAGGCCGGTGCCTATCCACTGTGCCACCGGCCAGGGTGTCTGTGGGTTTTTAACTTTGCTGCCCTAGTTGGTTTCTCTCTTGTTATGGGAAGACTCAAGGACATTTCAAAGGCATTTTACCTAATTTCCTTAATCCTGAGCAGCTGTAGATTTTGCCAAAATGTTTCATTATAAAGAACTATTAGTAAATGCTCATTATCTCTTAGGGTCACATAGCACTTTCATTTGAGTAATTCCCAAGCAGTCCTAGCAGTCAAATATAAAGAAATGATCATTCTCACAGGCTCAGGTGAAATCCTACTTTTTTTTTTTTTTTTTTTTTCATCAAAAGGAAGCAGTCGTATATTATGGAAAAATAAAACCGCCATCTTGTTCAAAACAAAGCATTCCCCTTTTCCCTTGGAAGTGAGTAGCAGACCACTTTTTATGATGCATGTAATTTGCTTTATGAAGTTTAAATGTTGAGAATTTTACATGTGTGGGCATCAAGCAAAGCCTAGATTTTACAAATTGGCTTCCTGCAAAGCAGAGTATCTATTTCTAAAGTAGGGGCAGGGATGTACGGTCCTCTGAGTGCATTGCCTCTACCCGCTATTGTCATGCTTCATGTTCCTCCGTGATTAATACATACGAGTTACGGTTACCCCTCACCTTCACAAAATAGTGGACTCACAGGAAAGCTTTTCTTGATTCTATAAAGGAAGTTACAGAGGCTCGGCAAAGTGTAGTATTTTCTCCGAGCTTTAGAGCCAGTGAAGAGCAGGGCCCGGAGTGGAACATGGCTGCCAGGTGAAACAAAGGCCGGGAAGTATGGCTGTGAGCCACAGGGAAACCCGGCAGCTCCCCGACACAGGAAGGGCTTCTGACCATTTCCGCTGGAGAAGAAGGCTGAGGCTTTCCATTTACTTAAAGGATAGTGAAGACAGGAGGGGCAAAGGAGAAAGTAGTCGCCTGGCTTATATCGTCTACACATTATGGTTCGATAGATCTTTCTCTTTCTTCCAAGTTTTACAAGCTATAATTCAGAGAGGCACCCGGGTGGTATCTTCCCACCTCTGAATTGAAAAAGAAACACAGAATCAAGGCTATTTTAGGCATCTGTCAGGCTGTAATTACCTCCTTTCTCAGCGAAATCTTTATGTAAGACTAATGCAGATTGGCATTTCTTCATGTTAAAAAAACACTTTCAGTCATCTCTTTAAAGGAATGAGACTTATTAATGATGGTTGTTGTCAATATGTTTTGGTAAAGGAAAATATTCCCAATATGGCTGTGGTGTAGGATGTCGTACTTTTTAATATGCCCTGTTTCTTGTTTATTTGTGAGTCCCAAGCACTCGGAGTTTTCTTCTCCCTCTGTTTTGAGCCGAGAAATTGTTGAATGGCATTTACTTAAACTTTTCAAGTATGTGGGACTTGCCTGTGCATTCCTTCCACAGATTATGGCCACTAAGACATGGGACTAAAATGACAACTCAGAGAGAGAGTACCACATTGCCGCCTTAAGCACGTGCCCACTGTCTTAGGTTGCGCTCCTGGAACGTGACCGTGAGATGAGGAGCCGTGTGCAAGTGGCTGACTAGGAAGGGTTCCCAGGAAAATGACTAAGAATGTGGGAAGGTGGGGCTTGGAAGGAACAGAGGCCAAACAAACATGCCATGTCAGGCCAAGTCTCATGTGGGGAACTTCGGCATAGTCCATGGGGGAGTTCTGGGTATCTTCTAGGTCGCACCTGATGCTAGCTACTCCCATTGAAAGCAGGCAGATGGGGCATTTGCACTCCTCCTCCCCACCCCAGGCCCCCTCCGTGCTTTGAGGCTGAGAGTGGAAGCCCCAGGGGTCAGCATAGGTCCCCATACAGATTCCCTCCGGTGCTCGCACTCTGCTCCTTGCACTTGCCTTGTTCCTGCTGCTCCCCTCAGCACACCTGAGAACTACCAAGAACATCTTAAGCAGACAAAGGTGCATCAGAAGTTCAAGTTCTGTCGTGTTTTGCAGAAACATGTCAAATCAAATGTCGGAGACCACCTGTCCTGAATCTCACATTTGTTTCTAGCCTAACATTTCTGCATTCACTGACAGTTATCTCTAAAGAAGGACTTGAGGATGAATTGATTTAGCTAGAAGGAAGTGATCGGCTTTAAAAAGAAGACCATGCTTTTCTTGTCTTTAACTCAGAGTATAAATATGCAACTAAAGTAGTCTGAATGTCCTGACGGGGGTGATAGATCACAAATCACTTGAATGTTATGTGAAACAGTGGCTAACTTGTTCAAGAAAGGCCCCTGCTCATTAAGACCATGTCTGTGCAGGTGACAGTGAAATGCAAGGAAACTGTCAGCACAGCCACTTTCCTGGGTGCTTGACATACTGAATCCACAAAGCAACCCTCTGAGGCAGGCAGTCATGGGCCTTTTTACAGGCAAGGAGACGAAGACTCAGAGAGATGAAAAGTATTTATTCACTAAATATTTATGCCCCGCCCAGCGTGGCTCAGTGGGTTGGGCGTTTCTTGCAAAGCAAAAGGTCGCTGGTTCAGTTTCCAGGTTGGGGCACATGCCTGGGTGGTAGGTTTGGTCCCTAGGTGGGGGCCTCCGAGAGGCAACTGGTTAATGTTTCTCTCCCTCTCTTTCTCCCTCCCTTCTCCTCTCTCTCAAAAATAAAATGAAATAAAATGGAAAGTAGATCACCCTCTAACTTTTGTTAAAGAAATGAATGAAAAATGAAATAAATATTTATCAGGCACCCACTGTATGCTAGGCATGATGGTAGGTGCTGGCTATGGTAGACAACACAGACCTGGTGCCTTCCCTCCTCGAGCATATGACCTAGTGAGGAAGACAGGAGGAAGAGGTGAAATAAACAAATACATTGATAATTACAAATTATGGTAAGTGCCACAAGGAAAAAGAATGGGACACTGTAAAAGAGAATGGTAGCATAGGAGTGGGAGATTCCGGGAAGTCCTCAATAGGAAGGTGACATTTAAGTTGTGATTGAGACGATGGAAAATGTCAACCAGGTAAAGCACTTAGAGCATTTAGGGGAGATGAATAAGGACGGTGTGGCTAACCTTGGCCAGCAGAGGGGGGAGAGGTGTGAAAAGAGAGAGAAGGAAGCAGGAACTGGGTCATGGAAGGCCTCCCAGTGTAGGAGCTGGAAACCTGTGGCTCAATGGCCAAATCTGTCTCTTAACCTGTTTTTGTGATCCCAGTTTTATTAGAACATAGCCACACCTATTTATTTACATATTGTCAGCGGCTACTTTTGTGCCACAACCAGAGTTACGGTAGTAGCAAGTGACTGGTCCACAAAGGCTAAAATATTTGCTCTCCGGCCCTTAACAGAAAAAAAGTCTGCTGACCCCTGGTCTATACCCTAAAAAGAAGTAAGGATTTTATTCTAGGGAGGAGAGGAAACCATCGGAAGGTTTTAAGCAGTACAGCAAAATAATCCAACTTGCGTGTTAAAAATACCACTCTGGCTACACTGCATGGAGAATGGAATAATGCAGGCAGATGTGGCAACAGAGAAGCCATTAGAAGTCCTTGGGAGAGTCCAGGTGAGAAATAACAGCTGGAGGACTGGGGGCAGAGAAAAGTGTGTCATAGCTGAAGAGTCAGGGGAACTTGGTGGTATATTTGACACAGAGACTGGGAGACTCAATAAAATTTCTGCCTTGAGCTCTGGGCGGATGATGGTGTCACTGAGACAAGCTGACAAGAGGTTGGCGGAAATAATTTAGGTGAGTAGTGAGTTAAAGTTGCTCAGCATTTGCTGTTATTGAGTCACGGAGTCTGAATTGGAGACCAAATCATCATTATGTTTCGATAAACAATGTGGCCTCCCATCAGGCTCCTCCCATGGGTTTAACTCTCAGTTGAATTATTGCCTTCGACACAAAACCTCCCATAATAAATCTTTTCACTGCCAATATTTGGAGCACTTATGTAATCAGGCCACAGAGAAATGGTCAAAGTGATGTCTTTCAGGCAGATATGCATGTGATTGTGTAGCCTTGTTGTTGTTTGACAAATTTATATATAATCTGTATTATGCTGACACATGAGCTCATTTCAAGCTTCAGTTTCAAACAAGTCAGACCATTGATTAAAATGTTTCAGATGTGAATGAAATATGTAGCTCTATACCCTATGCAGAGAGCATCTTTGGGGACATATGTACAGCATAGAGTTCAAAATAGTTGTGGGGCTCTTCTGTCTGACATAGTTATTTTTCTTCAGGCAGGTCTGGGGGACTCACCCACCACCATGTCCCAGGTCCTGATTTGCAGTCAGTAGGTTCTAGAACTGTGCTTAGCCATAGAGCGGACAGGAGGGCTTGGAGGGACCCCGGCCTGACCACAGCTTCCCATGTCTGGTTTATCTCCCCATCGAGGGAGCTGAAAGAGTCGGGGCCTCACCGCTCCACTCGGGTGGGGTGACTCTTATGCCCCAGGCTCCCCCCACCCAAGCCTTCTCTTTCTTCAGCATCTTTTTAAAGTTGTTGTTTTATTAAAGTTGTCCCAATTGTCCCCCCAACTCACCCAACTCTTCTTACACAGTAGAAGTAGAAGCAGCCCAGGTTGGAAACTGAAGGATGACTTGGATAGCCCCATTTCAAGTTCAGTTTAAAGTGCTGCTAGTATTTAAACATTTTCTGGGGCTCTATATACAGGGCTTTTACTTCCCCGTCTTTAAATGAATAACAGTTCACCGACATAGAGCAACTGCATGTAAATAAAAGCAAAGCAGGTAGGAAGTGAATTAGTAACTATGCAAATTGACTACTTCACCTGTTCTGGATATATGTTTAATATTCTTCATATGTTACATTATATGAGTTTCAGAGGAGCCATCACTGTCTCATTTGGGCAAAGAAAATGCAGTTTTAAAAAGACCCTCTAATGTTTGTTTGTATAATTGTATCTCATGATATTTTTAATATTGCTAGTGTTCATCAGATAGAAAGAATAAGACTCTACAATCTCATCAAAATAGTATTCACACAGTAATAGCCTCCTACCTACTTTATATTTTCTGTTGATTCCTTTTCATTGTTTCCAACATATTATGATCCATTCAGACCTTACTGTATTTTAGTTCATACTATTTTTCTATGCATAGTATTTTGTATATTATGTTTTGGGTAAGTGTGAAAACTCTCTTTAACTCAGGCTTTATATTCTCTTTGTCACTCCCCTCACCACCCTCCGGGACTCTTCTTTTACACAGATGAATATTGACCCTCCTTGGACATTCATGAAACTCAAGAAAAAATGCTTAGTTGAAGAGACACAGATTTGTCTCAACTATTTTTATAGATTATGGCATATATTTTAGTTTGCATCTTTTTTAATTCTGGACATGAGGTTAAACTTCCATTTGGTGGCAGGAGTGAAAAACAGTGATTAAAAATGTAAATCACCAACATCCACTTTCCCTTTCCTTCATTGCCTTGGAAGTAGAAAGAACTCAAATCTTATTTAAGGGAATGTACAGGGAAAGGACCTAAGCTATGCTCTCAGGTTCTGTAGGAAGAACGTTGTTTTACTACTACTATTTGTTAGCTTGTTTTTCTTTCTTTCTTTCTTTCTTTTTTTTTTTTTTTTTTTTTTTTTTTTTTTTTTTTTTTTTTTTTTTTTTTTTTTTTTTTTTTTTTTTTTTTTTTTTTTTTTTTTTTTTTTTTTTTTTTTTTTTTTTTTTTTTTTACTTTTTTTTTAGATTTTATTTATTTTTAGAGAGAGGGGAAGCAGGTGGAGAAAGGGAAACATCCATGTGTGGTTGCTTCTCACACACCCCCTACTGGGGACCTGGCCTGCAACCCAGGTATGTGCCCTGACTGGGAATCAACTGGTGACCCTTTGGTTTGCAGGCCAGTGCTCAAGCCACCAGCCAGGGTGTTTTTCTTTGTTTTTAACCCCAATGGATATCTCTTTTTGAAAAATAATCTTAATACAATTCTTCATGTAGTAATTGAATAGCTTTTGTGAGTGAAACACTTTTCATATGGTCAGTCGAAGTGCAGACTGTAAACCCAGTTAATACCAAGCAGAAAGGTCTCAGAATTCAGTTGCAAGGTTAGCAGGGTCCAAGTTCATGTTTAGAGCAATATTTCCCATAGACAGGAAGATGGGATTTCTCTCTGCCTTGCCACGGATAAATTATAACCATTCATTAGTTTATAAATGGTTTTCCTATGTTGAGGCTCAATTCAAACATGGAAAGCATGCTTCAAAAATTTAGCTTAAATCTCACAATCTCTTTCCATCAATGAAAATATTATTATGGTTGATTGAAAATCTGTCAACTTTCAGAGAGGATTAGGGCATTGCTAGGTTTTCTAGAGTTTGAGATGTTGTTTAAGGACAGCTGTTTTTGAGCTATGTACCTCATCTTTTTTTTTTTTTTTTTTTTTTTTTTAAGAGTTTATTATTTTCAGAGAGAAGGAAGGGAGATAGGAAGAATGGGAGAGAAACATCCATGTATGGTTGCCTTTCACCTGCCTCCAGCTACAGACCTGGCTGGAGACCTAGCTTGCAACCTGATTATGTGCCCTGGCTGGGAATCGAACCAGCAACCTTTGAGTTCACAAGCTAATGCCTTATCCACTGTGCCACCAGCCAGGGCTACCTTGTCTTTCTTGACCTGATGTTTTGACCTAGTGAGAAGGTATATTGTTTTCTGTAGCTGTCCAGAGGCAGTTACTATGTGTGCCATCTTGGCAGTATGGTTTCCTCAATGGCATCATCTCTGTTCCTTACCAACATTTAAAATAGCACTTTCATATCTTACTCTTGCCCCCTATCACCTAACATGCACATGAAAGTTCTGAATTGAAACAAGAGTTCTGAGACTTTTATTGTGACTATTCAAGTACAAGTTCAATCCCAGTAGACCTCTGCAATGGAAGCTGATGTAGTTCTGATGACTTGAACCCAAATGGCTTCTATTGTGATTTCATCATCTCTCACATGGACCATACTGCTTGGGACATGCACCCAGGACAAGAGACAGTGTTTCGTGACTTAAAAAGTCCTGAGAGAGAGCGACTGTCAGATGGGTGACACTGAATTCCATCCTGGAAGGCTGCCCAGGGGAGGCAAGCGCAGGCGGACACCCGAGAACGTGCAGCGTGGGTGGTCAGGGCAAAGTGAGCCACGTCCATCAGCAACCTAGATGCTGCTCAATCCATTCTGGAATGCCCTCCCTCGGGGCTCCAGGGCCAGGAATTCCTAGTCATAAGAACAATGGTGGCTCACGACAATGACAATGGGAGCCCCCATTTAAGAAGCTGTGCGGGTCAGAGTGCATGAAAAATACTGGGTGTGATGTGCTTTGCATGCTCCCCAGCATACAGATGCGAAACTGGGAAATCAGTGATCGCCCTTGCTGGCGTGTCCCCTGAACCCGCTGCCGCTTACCTGTGCCCAGACCCTGACTAGCCCTCTTTTCTGCTGCAGTTAAAACCTGGTGCAAGGCAGCCTTCTGATGAAAAAAGAAGAAAAGGAAAGAGAACGGTGGTGACTCCAGCTAGGCCAGCAGCCGGTTTTTCCTCACTTTCCCTAATTTGTTCCCTCTTCTCTAGAAGAGTCCCTCAGACTGCCCCCGCAGAGCTGTCCCCAGGGAGGGAAGGTTGCTGTGGCAACCAGCTGGCCTGGAGGCAGAGGGGGTAATCTAGGAAGACTTCAAAGGTGTGACTCCTGGAGAGGTTCTGAAGAAAGGGTCATTGAAGAAAAGGTCACGGGCAGTGTCAGGGGAATGGCATTTAACAAAACAGCTTGACTAATGTAGGGGACTCATCCACTGAAAGGGTAGGCAGCCTGGGGAGTCCAAGAGAAACCCCTGCCATTTGACACCTGGCCCTGTTTCTGCATCTTCTTGGCAGAAGGAAGGGACTTGCCCAGGTGCACTCCCAGCTGTGAGGGCGTCATCAGCTCAAATGCCCACGTGACTCTACCGAGCGCCAACCCCAGGAAGCCAGGGCTTCTTCTCTGTGTTGTACCTGTGTGTCCTTCTAACCTGGAATAGTCTTGGATGCCTCGTAGGTGCTTGTCCACCCTGTGTAGAATGACTTTCTGTGGTCTTTCAAGTCAAAGTAGCCTAAGTGGAGACCCATGGAAAGCCACTAAGAGTGTCCCCTGTTGGGAGAAAGAAATGAGGAATGATCCTGGGATCTGCATTCCACTGGGAACCATAGTATCTTGAGAAGGAAAGCAGTGTGAGCAACATAATAGCTCAGTAACATGGTTCAAATTGCTTCCAAATAGGCCAGGGAGAAAGGAGAAAGGAGGCATGCCCATTCTGGATCCACAGTTATTTTCCCCAAATATGTTACTGAATGAATTCATTTGGAAACCAGTGTACCGGCTGTCCCGAAAGCCATGGCTTCTCATTCTCATCTCAGCTGACAACCTCCAGCATGTCCATGGAGTCCAAGACAGGGATTTAACTTCTCTCACTATAAATGGCAGCAAGCTGCCGATCAGCCTTGTCTTCTGAAATGCTCAGTTTAAAGTAACAGTTGCAGTATGGTGGTTACCCAAGGGAAACGGGGCGGGGGAGGTAGGACAGGGTATGGGGGTTAAGTGATGGAAGGAGACTTGACTTGAGGTGGTGAACACATAATACAGCTGGTGTAGAACTGTATACCTTAAGCCTAAATAATTCTATTAACCAGTGTCACCCCGATGCATTCGGTGGAAAATAAAGCTCTCCCATTTGCACAGACTGACATTTGCACATTAACTCTCCTAGAGCAGAGCAGATCAGAGTCTGCCCTTGGGACCGGGCGTCATTTAGAGCTGCCTGGGGAGAACATTGTCGGTGGGTGCTGAAAACAGAGCCCAGTGATAGAGGGGAAGGCCACGTGCACAAGATGGAGAGGAGGCTCTGAGCACAATGTGCATACAATCGAGATATTTCCTGGATGAGAGTGAGGGGGTGGGGAAGTCACATTCTCTCCAACGGCCATGCTGCTGAGTGGCCAGGTAGGTGACATTTATTCAAGCAAATGTAATGGCCAGAAGTACTTCTCTCTTTCTCTTGCCTCTGAATTTTTTTCTCTCCCTTTTCTCCCTCAGTCCCTGTTCTCACCCACCCACTAGGATTTTTTTTTTTTTTTTGGCAGTCTTCAAGGAAAAATAATGAAAAGAAAAAGAACTGGAGTTTACATAATATCTCTCTTCCAAGATACTAAAAGTAGTTCGCCCATCTATAATTTGTTCTCACAACAATCCTCTGAACAGGGTTGCTATTATCACTATTATCATATCCATTTTGCAGTCACATCGCCCGCTGCTGAGACCTTTAGCTAACATCTCATTTCTGTTTTCCCCCTTTGGCGTCTCAAGAAGCTTTATTAATTTTTGTTAATGTTGTTATTATGAATGCCAAGACATTCATCTGTAGATTAGTAACATGCATTTGGAACTTGGTATATCTTAGGAATCCTACGAAGCATTTTTATAGACATTATTTTACTTAATGCAATAACCCAATTAGATAAGTACTGCTGTTAATTCCATTTTTACAGATAAAGAAACTGGAACTTACAAAGGTTGTCTATCTTGTCCCAAATACCAAGATCAGTGAGCTCAGAGGAGGCCTTTGAAACCAGATGGCTGGGCTCTAAGGGCCCGTGTGATTATGCCGAACATTATATTGCTTCCCAAGTATCAACAGCCACCATTATCTGTTGAGCTGCTAAGTGAAAAAGGTTTAATAATTGACCTAATAGCTTAGTGAGACGTGGAAACAGAAGTCAGCACTTCTTTGACTCCAAAGGTCTAGATCTTTCTACCACAATTATACATGGAAAGGAATTATAATTAAAATTAAGGTGCCTCCCCAGGTATTACCAGCACATAGGCAAGTCCTTGTTTAAAGGTCCCTGGAACCTAGAAAAATACAACTACGCTAAATATGAAAACACAAAGTTGATTTTATCTGGCAAATGAGTTTTTTAACATCTTGTTTCTCCAGCAATTTTAGCCCTTCAGCATACATTCCAAAAGGCTTCAGCGAACAACTTTGGTTCGTGATTGTGCTATGTATTCCACTGCAATCTCTGGCCCTCTTTCTAATATTATCATTTAAAAATACATTCATTCCAGCCCTGGCTGGTAGCACAGTGGATAAGGTACCGGCCTGCAAACCCAGAGGTTGCTGGTTCGATTCCCAGCCAGGGCACATAACCAGGTTGCAAGCCAGGTCTCCAGCTGGGTCCGTGGCTGAAGGCAGGTGAAAGACAACCATACATTGATGTTTCTTTCCCTCTCTGCCTTTCTCCCTTCCTCTATGTCAGAAATAATAAATGAAATCTTAATATATATATTAAGATTATATATATATATTCATTCCCTATATTGTGAGTACTGCAGGACTGATGAACAGGGCTGAAGAAAGAGCTGAAAGAGGGCAGAATCCAACATAAATAGCTCCCGAACTAAGGAAGGGATAGAAAGCAACTGTCAAGGCAAATTGATTTGAGTTGCATAAGAATGTGATTTTTTTTTCTTGAAGAATTAACTCAGGATATGAACTATTCTTTCTAAAAGCTTCAGCTTGGCAGATGACACTACCTGTCTCTTTCTAATCTCTTGCAGTATTTCAGGCTCCAATTTTGTATTGGCTTCAGATTTTTTTAATGTTTGGAAGATGTTTCCAGCTCACTGAATTCCTCTAGTCATCTGACTGCCCCATGACAGCGGTGCCTCCATGGAAGGACCTGAAATGGCACAAGCCACTTGCCAACAGTCTCTTTTAATTGCTGCAACAATCCCTTCCTTGGCCCACCACCTCCTTTATTTTTACCCTGGAAAGATTTCATTCAGCAGACCAGATGTCGACTCTGACATTTTCCCCTCTTCTTCTCTCACTCACTTTGGGTGTTACATCAAATTGTCATCCTTCCCTGTCTGTAACACCTGCCCTGTGTTACGTGGAAGCTGTATCAGTCAGTTGTTGCTTTGGAACAAATAACCATAAGATTGCAGTGGCTTATAATATCAAGTGCTTCTTCTTTTATTATTGTGGTAATATATATGTGTATATACATGTATATATATGTGTATATATATATATATATATCTCAAAAGTATCAGTTGCACAAACTTTTAAGTCTATTGATGTTGGCCTGATACTTTCAGAATTATATATTTATACACACACACACAAATATACATATATGTACACACACACACACAGAGTATAACATAAACTTTGCCATTTTGTCCACTTTCAAGCGTACGATTCAGAGGCATTATTTACACTCACAGTGTCGTGCTGCCATTACTAGCACCTGTTCCCAAAGCTTTTTTCATCACCCCAAACAGAAACTCTGTGCCCATTAAGAAAAAATTCTGTCCCTACCCTTCCCCAGTCCATGGTAACTGCTAATCTACTTTCTGTATCTATGAGTCTACCTATTCCAGATTTCTTATGTAAGTGGAATCATTTAATATTGGTTCTTTTTCTGTCTGAAAGTAAGCATTTCTTTCTCATGCGTCTAAAATCTGGTGAGGGTGGCTGGGCTGATCTTGGTGGTGCTTGCCTGACTGCTGTGGATTAGGGTCACGTCTACCCTGCAGGTCTCTCATGCTCTTTGGACCCGGGCACTAGCTAAGCGATACAGAGCAGGAGTGGGCAAGCAGAAACATGCAAGGTCTCTTGAAGAGGAGGCACCAATGTGTACCTCCTCCATTGGCCAAAGCAAGTCATAGGCCGGGCCCAAAGCCTACGATCAGGCAAGTCATGCTGCAGCTTTCTAGTCAGGCAACATTACTTAAAGTGTTGTAACCTATCTGAGCCTAGTTTCCTTATCTGGAAAAGCAGGATAATACAATAGTATTACCTATTCCTAGAGTGTTAATGGTGGTTATTGAAATGCCCTACATTTGCAGTATAAAATAGCAGGTGATATTATTGTCATTCTTTTTTTTTAATTTTATTTATTATTTCCAGGGAGAGGGGAAGGGAGGGAGGCAGAGAGACATCAATGTATGGTTGCCCCTCACCTGCCTCCAGCTGGGGACCTGGCTGGAGACCTGGCTTGCAACCTGGTTATGTGCCCTGGCTGGGAATCGAACCAGTGACTTTTGGGTTCGTAGACCAGCACTTTATCCACTGTACCACCAGCCAGGGCTATTGTCATTCTTAAAATACAAAGAATGAAAAGGTAACCAAATCCAATAAAATATTGTTATATTTGCTTTTCATTGAGGGAAAGATGTTTAAGTTAGAAGAGACTGCTGGACACCTTCACAAGAATTCAGAATGTGATTGAGAAGTGCAGACAAAGACTTTTTGGAATTTGGGGAACCAGCAACAATGACTTGTCCATTGGTTACTCTATTTGCTTTTAGCAATAGCTCTCTTTCTTCAACAAAAGCCTAACCCACAATCCCAGTGCATAAAGCAGCGCGGTTGAAAAGACACAGGGTTTCTCACTGGCATGTGTCACCCTCTCGAAAGGGTTGACAGGGGCTTCATGGAGCACAATCTGAAAACCACTCACTGAGTCCAAGCCTCTTCTTCGAGATGAAAACAGTGAGCCCCAGTGGGATGATGGGATTTGCCCCAAATGGGTACAAGAAACGCAAGCTCCCTTTAGGCACTGATAGTATTCGCCATGCTTGGAAGTGTTGCCAGGTGGCTACAATGCCACTCGAGTATCTTCCAAATTCTGTGCTTCTAGGCCTGTTTCTGAACTTCTGCAAGACAGCTTGGGACACTGAGCCGGGCTTTGGAGTCAGAAAGCACAGGCCTGTGTTTTGCTTCTGCCAGGTGCTGAATGTGAACTGAGATCCTTTCACTGATCTCTCTGACCCCAGTGTCCTCTCTGCAGCGGGCATGGCGGTCCCTTGTTCACTGGGTTATCAGAGGCTCGCACTGTGCAACACATGTAACATACCGCATTCCATGTGTGGCCCATGGGGATCATTCGGAACATAGTAGCTACGAATCTACTTCCTATTTTGTGGGTGTTGCTGTTCAAAGTGTTTTCCAGTTTTATGTGAACTTGGGCACAGGGGAGTGCATTTGGGGAAATAGTCAAACAACATTACTTAAATCCTTATAAATTATCATTTTTTGGAAAGATACAATGTTTCTTCATTTTCGCCTGCCACCAAGGGTGTGGAGGCGGCCTGGGGCAGAGGAGCCCTTCAGTCAGCAGAGCTGTGCCCCGTTTCTTACCCGCTGGGTGTGCTTGTTCCCTAGAAATGCGGAGAACGTGAGGGAGGCTGAGAAGCAGCACTTGGCTTGCGTTTGTGTTGCTTTCTGCATTTTCGTTCCTCTCATGAAGGGAGTGGCGCAGGGAGCAGTGGGAGCCCAGGGACCGTGTTAAATCAGCCAGGGAAGGAGACAGGTCAGGGAGGGACGTGCTGGCAGAGAGGGGAGGCTGGTTCTCTGCGGTCAGGGTGCGCTGCTAGGAATTACTTTAGCGATCTCTCAAGAGCCACTTCCCCTTAAACAGTTTACAAGTTTGCTGATGCGTGACTACCCCAATTTCATCTTTGCTCAAGTTACGACTTCTTTTAAAAATTGCAGGAAGCGAGAGTTGAATTAATCAAACCCATAAATTCATGCTGTAAATAATTATCATCATAGAGCCCGTGCAAGGCCCCTCTTGGGTTTTATTTATTGATGCTCTACCCCACTGCCATCTCCCCCAAGAGGAAGCCATTCTAATAGGTTTAGTGTGCACCCTGCCATGCTTACTGCGTTATTCCAAATACTCTGTTGCTGCTTGAAGCATGTGTTTTGAGCCTCTGTACAGGGCGTTACATTGCACATTTCAAACTGTTTCCTGTGTGGCTGCCTGTGTTGGCATGCTCACCAGCAATGCGCAGTCATGCATCTCACCCACCGAATTCTCCTCCGATGACACTGTCACTGCGTTACCCTGGTGAATGGCAACCTGGCTGTCTACTCCATTTGGCAGCTGGGAACTCAGGGGAGCAGATGAGCAGGTCCACAGCAAGCGATGGGCCCTCCCACCATCTCCAGCATCGAAGGGTTCCGAGCGCTTCTCGAGCTCCTTGAGTGGCAGTTCCTGGTCCACAGGTTGCCCTCCCCCTGCTCCGCAGTACCTCGGGGCCCCAGCGCCACCACCATTTCCGGGGAAAACAGTGGAACAGGACCCCGCCCTGTCGGCCTGAGTGGGCCACACCACGGGGCAGCTCCTGCCGGAAGTGTGATTTGTAGTGGTTTCTCCTTGGGAACAGCCCTGCCTGCTAGTCCCCCGCCCTTCGTGTTATTTGTTTTGGCAATAAATCATTAGAGCAGGGAATTAATTACCTAAAGTAGGAAGAGTCAGCTCCTCCTCAACAAAGTGGCAACTGACCTTTCTCCTACTGATGATAAAACAGGAACAAAGGAAGGAAGGAAGAAAAACTACTATAACCCCTAATATGATTTTCCCCCAAGGGTCTGAGTTATTTGAAAGGTTTGGGTTACTTGCAGGAAATTAAATAAACCATTATATTACACTGTTCTGCTTTTAGCTACAAAGTGTTCCCTGTTGTGAAAAATATTTCCCAGTGAGTGCCTGTCTGAAATATTGATCAGCCCGGGGCTCCGGCGTCGTTACTGTGTTCTGAAAGCCGCAGCATGGGAAGTTGTGTTTCCTGGGGTGCTGCTTTTATGTAAGGACCTACGGGGACATTTTCTTCCCTGCTGCTGACCCCGAGAAGACAATGGTGTTCAGTGGATTGATAGACTTTTTCAAAAATCTATTCACCTTACAGAAGATCGCACATAAATGTTTAAGCACCTACAGGAAAATCCGAAGGTTTCAAAACCAATTTTGAGAGCAGTGAAAAGTATGAAAAGACTGCGCTGATGCTTCTAAAACCAATCTTCCCTCAGCAAGTTTGATCCTAGGGCCCTGCTGCTCAGCCTCGTAGATAATGTAGCCCATCGTTACGCACGTGGGAAGCTTTCCATCAGCCCATTCGTTACACTGGGTGAACACCTGATTTTGCTTTTCTCTGAGAGCCCCCTTCTGCGCTGTTTGATTCTTTGCCCTTTGAGGCCAGGTGGCATTCACCAACAACTCACGCATTTCGTTTCATAAGAACACTCACCCTGTCTAGTGTGGGTGAGTGGATTGAGCGCCAGCCTGCAGACCAAAGGGTCACTGGTTCGATTCCCAGTCAGGGCACACGACTGAGTTTCGGGCCAGGTGTCCAGTTGAGGGTGTATGAGAGACAACCACACGTTAATGTTTCTCTCCCTCCCTTCCCCTCTCTCTAAAAATAAAAAAAATCTAAAAAAAAAAAAAAAAGAACACTGTGATTGTTGGAATTTGGGCCCTGTATGTTTTATAAATATGTGTTCTTTTCTTTTCCAGAAGCTGCAAAGAATCGATAGTCCTGACTGTCATTCAGCCTTACCCTGTAAGTGTCCAGTGAGTGAAAGTGCCATCGTTGATCTCAGGCTGCTGTCCCCTCCTCTCAGTGCAGTAAGGTCACAGTGATGAGTGAGAGCAGAGGAAAATAACATGCAGTCACAATTCCAAAATCCTGATTACTTGTAGTGTTTTATATATACTTCATGATAGTGAACCCAGTCACTGGAGAAAAAACAAAGAAATGGCATTTCCTAAATATCCTGAAAACCAGCTACTTGGTCCTATGCAACTCCGACAACTGGAAATGACACAAAATGACAGAGTTTCTTGAAGTTTCCAGCCGAAGGATTACAAGGCTAATGGGAATGTGTGATTATAGAAGGTTGAAGCATAATTGTTTTTCTTACTCCCATCTAAATAATTTGCTAGAGAACTAGGTATTTTAGTGAGACCTGCTTTCAAAGGTAGGTATTGGAGGTAATATGCTCATCAAAATCTCATTCAGTGACGCTGGTCAGGAGCGTAGGGAATGATTAAAATCATACCGCCTTTAGTTCCCATGATTTTTTTAATAAAACAGCTAAGGAGACTTGACTTAGGGTGGTGAACACACAATACAGTGTACAGATGATGAAATACAGAGCTGTGCACCTGAAACCTATAAAATGTTATTAACCAATGTCAGCTCAATAAATTCAAAAATATAGACAACTCAATGATCTTTATTAAATTTACTGAAGCACGCAGCCTTCATCACAGTCCAGTCTGAAAGCCCGTCTATCCTCCCCATAAGATCCCTCATCCCCATTGGCAATGCGCCCCTTCCCACCCTCAGTCCCCGGACACCGCTCATTTACTCCCTATACATCTGCCATCGCTTCTGAATTTCATACACTGTGCTGAGCTGAAAAATGCTGAGGCCCAACTTGTCCTGAGACATTTACTGTCAGTACCTCTGCAGCCTTCACATGCAGTGCAGAGGCTTCTACCTGGTTGCCTCTCTTTGCCACAGGGCTGGAGCCCTCCCTCATCAACGAGAAGCTGCAGTATTTGCCAGTCTCCATTTTTGCACCAAACTCTTCATTCCCCCACCCCCAGCATTTCCCTCCGAAGCGCTGTGGGCTAGGCCCTTTAGGCAGGAGACAACGTGTACTCAAGACTCTGATCAGAACACGAGTAGAATTAACCAAGACAACAAATTATGCTGTGGGGAGAAAAAAACATCTTAATATTGACTGTTACTTTTAGTGCCATTTCTCTGGTTAAACTACAAACACACACACACACACACCCTACCTTTTGATTTGAAAACTAAGGGGCAGCAGGATGTGTAAGAACCAAGATTTCATTCCGATCTAGTTCCCATCAATATAACAGGTGACTTCTATGCCTGCTCCACCATCCGATTCCACGATGCCTTCCCTAGAAAGTAGAGGTGGTCTCTTCTTAGATTGTTTCAATTAACCAAAATCTCACTCATGCTTCAAATCTACCCAGACTTCTTTTCTTTGCAGTGGACAAGTCTGTTCTGGCAAAGCCAATGTGAATGTCGATAATAACCAAGTGATTGACCACATAAATTCCTGGGGAACTTCAGGGTTCGGTTCGTTGCCTTTCCTGAATTCTCTCCTCGCATCATAACCTATTAGCAACGCAAGATCAGAGCCATTTGACTCCAAACCAGATTATTGTTGCAGTGTGGTTAGTTTATCCTATGCGGTAAACTTAGAGAAAGAGAGGCAAGTTTTGTAGTTAAGGGTTGTGTCTTGTTGCTGTGTTTGCTCTGTTTGCCATTAGAGTCTGCTTGTTTGTTATTCATATGAACATTATTACCTTCAGTGAATCATGGAACTTCCTTCTAACAGATAACCTGGAATTTTCTAGGCGTTCAGGTGGCTCTTGTTATTATGCTATATAAAAGTCAACATTTAGCCACAACATTTCAGAGCAAGTATTGCTCGTTCTTACAGCTAACAGCTGTACCTCTGCTCTCCGGTGTCATGCTCCCCTTCCCACGTATTGTAGAAGAATTCTCATCTTTGATTTCCTTTGACCAACGCTCCTGGCTGAAATGCCCACAACATACTTCACCCCACAGCCTCCTTGGCCTATGAATTCTAAATGCTACCTTAGAGTCTCTCATGTTGGCACTGTTGCCAGTTTGGGTTGAGGAATTCCCACAGCTGTGGGACTGGCCTGGGCACTGCAGGGTATCGTGCAGCATCTCTGGCCTCCACCCACTAGATGGCAGTGTTACCCTTCCCCTAGTTGGGACAACCAAAAAGGCCTCCAGGTATTGCCAAAAGTTCCCTGAGCAGCAAAATTTTCCCACTTGGGAACCACTATCCCACCTAAAGTTTTCCTCTACTAATCTAGCCCAAAATGGCTCTTTTCTGCTGAATTGTAGGAGTTGAAATAAGAGTTAAAATCCCTGAAGTTACTTATATATATTACATATAGAGAGGAGAGCAGTCGAGAGAAGAAGAAATTGCAGTTTTACTTATATTTTTGTGTGTGGATTGTTCTGCAAGCAAATTGTTTTGGTTTGTTTTTTAATTTTTTAAATTGGCTTTTATTCATTTTCCAAACATTCTCTTGGCAATTGGGATTGACGTACAGAAACAAAAGTCCCACCAGAGCAAAAGAAAGTCCATACGTTTTATCATTATGATAGACAATAAAAATCAGCATTTTAATTTCTTTGTAATTTGCTGGGTGGCACTTGCAGTCAAGACAGACAGCCAGTGTTTACACACTCTTGCCATATTCCACCCAGGCTCAAGGTACCCCAACATGACCCAGTCACAAAAACCCATCTCCAGGGAGGCCCAGGTTGAGCGACCTGGAAGAAAAGAAGACCTCAGGACCCCTGAAATTCTTTGAGAAGAAATAATTCTTAATAGATTGCCAGCTTCTATTTTAAGTAATGTGGGGGGCTCTCTCTGTCCTTCCCTCCACCCTGTCTCTCTGTCTTCTCTCTCACTTTTGCTTTATCTCTTAGGGAAAAAAGTGTGTAAGTCTAGAAAGAAATACAGAAGCAGCAAAATGTGTCAGCACACCTTTTTCTCAGGGGCTCCCAGTGTAAAGACTTTGGCCTCTTTCCTTCAGCCTTTTGTTCTACGCCTTGTCAACATCTGAGATCATAGTGCATGTGCGATTTTATTCTGCTTCTTTCCCTTAGTATGCCAAGCATTTTCCCATGGTATCAAGAATTGTACATAAATGTCATATACGTGGCTAGAAAAGATATTGAACCAAGATTTACTTGACCAGCTCCCTATCATTGAGCCCTTCATAACACCTTTAATGCTTTGCTATTATAAATGATTCTGTAAAGAACATCTTGATGTATAGATCTTAATCTGCATTTAATACTGTTTCCTAAGTATGTCATTTTAGGAGAAGAATCTCTGAGTTACTCATGAATTTTATTTGTTTGGTTCCGATATACTAGTTTCCTTGTACCGTTGCTATTTTTTCATTACAGATCTTTCTTGTCCAGTTTCTTTCCTTTTCCCAGTTCCCAAGTCCAGAACTTCTCAGTTCAACCCTACCTGAAACAGACCGTATTTAAAGAGTCTCCATAATCTTCTCTGATACAACCCCAACTCTGGGACTTGGGCTAAGTCGCTTTCAGTTCTGGTGTCCCTGAGCCAGCATGATTCTTCTAGGCCTGAGAGCTAAAGGACCCGCTTGCCTTCCTCTCGCTTCCTGCCTACCTTCCAGTGTGTTCCACATACCTGCGGGAGGCTACACACCTGCTCATGACAGCTCCAGGGTAGCAGATGCCATTAGAACTGGAACCATATCCCCTTGGCATGAGTCATGTCAAGCATGTCAGCCAAATCACCAGCTGGGAGCACAGTGATGCTTTGTGTGTGGGCTTTTACTGGCCACAGGAGCATGCGCATGGGGCAGACCAAAAGTGCTGAAGAATTCCCGTTCCCAGAAGAGCAGCCATTCCATCACTGATAGCCAGGGGGTGCTGGTGGGTAAACACCCCAGCTACCCCTCTTCCCGGTCGGTACAACTCTGAGGCCTGTGGTCTGCCTTGTTTTCCAAGGTTCCCAGTATATTTAAGTTCCCATTCCTTGCAGCAGTGCCTGACTTAACAATGAATGCTTTTTTAGCTTACTCCCCTTCTGTTTCCCTTCCCCCATTTACCGACCCCATGCTTCCTGGGAGCACCTCCCAAATCAGCTACCCACACGTGAATCCTTGCCTTAGGGGCTGCTTTAGGCAGGGCTGCACACTACGTCATCCAGCGCTAACTATGGGCTAGTAAGTCATCACAAGCATCTCTCAATGTCTACTACATAAGTAGTACTGTAAAGCCACAGGGATTGCAAGCTCAAGATCTTCAACTTCACTTTCAGAAATCCTATTAATGTAATTTTCCCCAAGCTAAGTTCTAGGGACTTCTAAGAGCATCTGAAAGCCTCAGGAGCCTGCCACACATTAATCATAGCCACCTTTGCAACAGCAAAATTGGAAAGGGGTGCAAGGCTTGATGAAAGGGGTGCAGGGCTTGATGAGAGGCCATCTCATCTTAAAATTAATTAACAGCAGGAGAATCTGATTATTCTGAATGGTAATTACTTGTCACTTCCACCACAGGATATGAAGTGCATATGATCAGGTCCGCAGGTTGCTAAGAATTAATTCATCAGGTTCTTTGAGTGGTATACACTTCGTATATCTCATTGTATATTTTTTGAGCTACGAAGAGAGATCTGAGTAAAACCTGTGGTCATGACTAGTTTACATTTGCCATGAACCACAAGTAACTCCAGCCATTAATGGAATAAGCCATTACTTTGTTGCTTCTAATTCAGTAACCATTATATATGAAGAGCTTATGTTTTCATTATCCGAAAGTAACTTTTTAATGTATGTCAATTGTATGAAATTATCACAAATCCAGAACAAGAAAAATGCACTAGTATGGATTCTTAGTGTGATTTCAAAATTTGTACAAAGTAATAGTTGCTGAACTACCTTAGCTGTCTAGTTTGCTTTCTGATTTGCCTACATTACCAGGTTTGTCCTTAGTGCCTGGGGAATAAATACGGGGTGAGACTGCAAGTGATGGGCATGCACTGGCTACAGAGAGAGCAGAGGACCATCCCTCCCACCTCAACAAGTTCTTCTATATGGGGCCACTTATCTTAGAGGCAAACAGCACTATGTGCTTCATGGGAACATCACTGCAGTCCAAGATTACGTATCAAGTGATATGCCCCAAAAAATAAGTTCTGTTAAGTATACATTTTTATGGAGGTAAGGATTTCTGTGGAACATTTCAGAAATGGACTACATTACATTTTAAAAACCCAGCTGCAGAGAATAATACGCCTGTCTCTGGCACGTTGACCATGTATGAAACCCTTCGTTCCCGCGCAATACCAGAGACGTGGAGGGTCGTGCGTCCTGGCTTCTCAGCTAATTAGCAGCGGGCAGCTCACGGTGCTTCGTTACAGCCGCGGCACTTGCGCTAAGTGCGTTGTGCGCCTGCTCGGAATCATTAAGGGAGAATAATGTTTTTCCCTTCAGCTAAAAAACTGTACATCAAAAGCAAATGAACGCACTACTGTATGATTTGTTTGTTAGTTGCTACTAAGCTTGGCCTATAATTACCAAGATGCTGATGAGAACACCACTGTCATCACTTCAGCTCCGCAACAGGACTTTGAAAGTCATGTTGAGCCTGTTCCAGGCTGTTCTTTTTGAGGAACAACCATTGGAGGGGGAGGGGTTAAGTTTTAGTTTAGTTTAGGTTTAATTTATTTTAATTTTATTGTTGTTGTATTATATCCAGCCCCCTTTTCCTCCCCTCTGTCCCCTTCCCCACCCACCACTCCCCACCAAAGTCAATCCCACTTGTTGTCCATGTCCATGGTTCTTCCATACTAGGTTCTTGACTAAACTGCTTCCCTTCTTTGCCTCCTCCTCCTCTCTCCCCCCTGCCCGCTGAAGGTCTATTCCTTGTATTCATGTATCTGGTTCTGTTTTGCTTGTTTGTTTTGATCATTATTATCCTGTAATGGGTGAGATCAGATGGTATTTGTCTTTCACTGACTAACTCATTTCTTTTTTTTTTAATTTAATTTTATTGTTGTTGTATTACATCCATCCCCTTTTGCTCCCCTCTGACTGGCTTATTTTACTAAGCATAATACTTTCCAGTTTGATCCATGTTGTTGCAAAGGGTAGGAGTTCCTTCTTTCTTTCTGCCATGTAGTATTCCACTGTGTAAATATACCAAAGGGTTTTGATCCAAATATATGTAAAGAATTTATGTGACTCAACACCAGGGAGGCAGATAACCCAATTAAAAAATGGGCAAAGGGATTGACTTTGGGGGGAATTGGTGGATGGGGAGGGGGACAGAGGGGAACAAAAAGGGGATGGATGTAATACAACAATAAAATTTTAAAAAAATAACCAAAGAGGAAAAAACAAATTTAAAAAAATGGGCAAAGGACCTGAACAGACAACTCTCTGAGGAGGACATACAAAGGGCCCAAAAGCATATGAAAGAATGCTCAACATCACTAGCCATCAGAAATATGCAAATTAAACCACAATAAGATACCACCTCACACCTGTCAGAATGGCAATCATCAAAAAATCAAACAACAAGTGTTGGCGAGGATGTGGGGAAAAGGGAACCCTGGTGCACTGTTGGTGGAAATGGAGACTGGTGCAGCCACTATGGAAAACAGTATGGAGATTCCTTAAAAAACTAAAAATGGAACTTCCTTTTGATCCAGCAATTCCACTACTAGGACTATACCCAAAGAACCCTGAAACACCAATTCATAAGAACATATGTGCCCCTACGTTCATAGCAGCACTATTTACAATAGCCAAGTGCTGGAAACAGCCTAAGTGCCCATCAGTGAATGATTGGATCAAAAAACTTTGGCATATTTGCACAATGGAATACTATATAGCAGAAAGAAAGAAGGAACTCCTAACCTTTGCAACAACATGGATGAAACATAAGCAGTGCCACCATAAAGATCCTGGAGAAAAATATAGGCAGTAAAATTTTATATATCATGCACAGAAATACGTTTACTGATACTTCTTCAAGGGCAAAGGAAATGAAAGAACAAATAAATGGGACTATAGTTTAGTTTTAAGAGCAGTCATTCTCTTAAAGCATCTTGTGTAAGTGGAGGAATTAAAGCCCTGAGGTCAAACCATCCATCCATCCAGCTCTCCGACACTGCTCAGAGTAAAGGGTGGGTGGGTGTGGAAGAGAACTATCTAGCTGCAGAGCTTTTTCATCACCCAAAAGGAAAACTTGTACTCATTATACATTCACTCTTCATTCTCCCCTCCCCTGCCTCTAGGAACTACCAATCTACTTCTTTCTCTCTGGATTTGCCTGTTCTGTATATTTCATGTAAATAGAATGAACTCATACAGTATTGACAAAGATGGGAATGCTTCTTTCCCACTTTGCTTAAAATTCAAAGTACAGGACACCCTAATTGGCATTTGTGCCTTGAGATGAATGTAATACTGAGGCAATACAGAGGCAGGAGACTGAGCCTCTGTGTTGATTCTAGTGTCAGTTACTAGAATTCTTCGCACAATATCCTCAATCTTTTAGGACTACATAGTATGAGAAACATTACATTGAACCATATGCAATTTCCAATACTTGACCATTTTAATCTATAAAATAGCAACTGTATGATTCAAACTAAATATTTACCTCTATATTAGGTTCAGTAGAGAATGGAGTTCTTTCCAAAAATAAACATGTGGTTCATACACCTACTCGATGTGAATTTCCTTCCCCTCAGCTTCATTAAAATTATGCAACAAGGCTGATTCTCAGATGGAGTAAGTGTACCAAGATCACACAGCAAGGGATCTCCCTGAATCCCAACGCTCTTCTAGGCAGAATTTCCCATTGAGCTTTTCAGCTTCCGAGGAACAAGAACTGAGTCTCTCAGCTCTCTTGCCAATAAAAGATAGTACAATACAGAGAACCTATATATATTAAAAAAAAAAAAAAAAAAAGGCAGAATATGAGATCAACTTTCAATGGTAAGTCAAGGCTTTCTTTCTACCCTGCACAGTAAGCCCAGGAAGACCATGGGATCACAGGTTACTGATGAAAAGCTGAAATTCAAGTTTCAAGTACATGAAACATGGGTTTGGGGGGGTGTGCACACGCACACACTTGCCTGCTCTTATACCCATATACCCCTAATGTGAATAACAATGAGATTGTCGATCATTTTAGAACTGTCAGTGCCTCTTCTCCACCTTATTAAACAGGGTAATTAGTAACCTACTCATCATCAACCCAGCATTGGATTTGGCCACCCCTCGCCTTCCATGTGCTACTCAGATTTTAGTATTAAAATCAGGGTTTAGGTACTTTGACAACCATCATGTAAAAAGGTCCTTGGAGGTGTGCTCCGTAAGAATGGGGAACATGCTGTTTATTATTCTGGCCTGGTGACTAAATCAAACGCACTGCTGTACACGTGTGACAGAGTTTTGATTGCATCCATAGTTCATATTTCATCCCTGATTCGGGCGTGTACCAAGCGCTCAAAAATACTGTATATCTGGAATGGTAAAGGCAGAAAACTGTTACAAGGTTTGCATTATGTTACCAATGATCAGATAAAATGTTTTCTTTTTCTTTCTCTTCTTTTGTTTTAGTCTCCCAAGTCAGCATTTATTAGTGCTGCAAAAAAGGCCAGATTAAAGTCCAATCCCGTCAAAGTGCGCTTCTCAGAGGAGGTCATCATCAACGGCCAGGTGTCGGTGAGTAGACAGGCATCTGCTTGTGAGCGAGTTGGTGAGGCACTGAGCCAGCCAGCAGCCCCACTGGAACGATCGGTCCGAGGTCCGTGCTAGACTTCAGAGGTGTGTCAAATCTCAGGCTGGAAAAGGGCTTGCACGGTTACCGGGCTGCGCATGATGTGTCCCTTCTAGTGTTTCCTGCATCCAGAATGGTCCAGCATCCTCTCGAATGCTTCCACTGTTAGGGACGTCACTATTATGCAAAGGGATTCATTCGAGTTGAAGTTACTGATTTTGCCTCATTTTGAGTGAGACATGCCTCTTTGAAACTTCCACCTTCTGTCAACCAATCACCCTTCCATGACAGCCCCTTGCATATTTGGACAATGTATTGTATTTTCACTAATTTCTTTCCTTATCCAAAATAAAATGTCTTTATTCTTTCAACTCATCAAAACGGAAAGAAGTTAAAATGATGGAGAACCTTCATATGTGCAACCAGAAGGGAAGAAATACTGCTAGGATTTTCACCAATAGGTCTTGATGAAAATCATGATTTGCGCAGGTGCATGACTGATCTTCAAAAGGAATAATGAAAACATTAATACAATACTTTATTTTCCACCTTCTCCAAAAAAAAGTTCATCATAATGTTTCTAGTTTTTAGAAAGCTGGCATCTAGAGCACTGTTACTTTTTGGACCTTTGACATGCCAGTGTTTTCTTGGTTACAGTTTTATTGTTTTATTGTTACTGTTGGTATTGTTTAAATGAGCCTGCAAAGGGTAAGGTCTTACTGCATCGTGCTTGTTGTGGCTTGCCCAGTCTTCCCTGGGCAGAGTCCTGCATCTAAGAGTGAAGACATAAGCCTGCACACTCTCAGTAAGGCATTCATGGTCCAAGTATCTTCTGGCCTAAGCTTGCTGACCTTTGTCTGCCCTACTTGGAATCCAGGGGCTATCATTCTATCCTGATGCTTGTGGCAGGGAGGAGGCATAAGGCTACCTGCCACTGTGCTGCCCTGTGATCATTTTGCTGTGACCTTGTCCTCCCAGTCACCCATCTGTCACCCCATCTCCTCCACCCCGCTTCACACTATGGTGCGTTCTGCTCAGTCCCGTGGATTCCTGTCGCTTTAGGTGCAGATTTGTGATGCATTACCATTTCAGAACAAGACCATTCCTGCTTAAGGCTGGAAAGTTCTAGCCACCAAAGAATCACTGTATTACATGAGGCCATGTGAAACTTCCCTCATCTTTTGCCAAGCTTCTGGGCATGAGATTGGGCAATCAGTTTATGCATCTTTAGAGAGAACATGACTCGAGAAGCTGCCGTGGCAGTTTTTACTGTGTCCCTGAATAGAACAGGGCTCATTCCAGGCAGCTGGTGCGTGAGGACAGCTCTGGGGGGTCGATCAGCTTGTGCAGCCTCTGATGCCTCATGACAGGCCTGTGTGTGGCAGGGACATTCCGTCCCATGTCTGCTTATCAGCCTTTGTGACCCTCTTCACTTCCTGTCTGCTCTTCTGAGTCATTGGGTGTCATGTCTTCTGGACTTGGAGCCAAAGGAAGTCACAGAATTGGGTAGCAGAGGAGACATGTGTGAAGCAGAGGAAGGAATCTCAGAGAAATAAATAGGAAGTGAAAAGCCCAGAGCCCGTCCCTGAAATACTTAGAAATTGAATCCTCATGGACTAACTGTAGGATATTAGCAAGTCTGTGACCATCTCGTCTTCATTTTCCTTATCCATGAAACAAGAAAGTCCAGTTTTGTGACTGCTGAGTTCTCCTGCCTCCTGTGACTTCCCATGTGAGCAGCACCACCTTTCTTCCCCCTTTGCAGTTCTCCGCACTTCCAACCACAGAAAGAATTCCAGGGAGCACTTTTGTGTCGTTCACTTTGGATTGTGTATCAAACATCTGTTTTTGAGTTATTTTTAAATTACGACCTGTTTGTTGGAGACTGAGTGTTCGCTCCAATTATACTTTAACCCATTCTTTACATCCTCTTCTTTAAGTCCAGGGAAAGATCCCTAATGAGCTAGAAATCATTTCACAAAATAACTTGACACTTGAAGCTGATTAACGTTTGTGAGTCCCTGTCATGACCTCTAGCAGGCGTCACATTAAACGTCCTCCTAGCTCGTGCTCATTCTGTTCAAAACATACTGCCCTCCTCAAGTCCAAGCTCATGGTCCCAAGCATCCTGGCTTATTTACAAAGGAGTCACTTGTGTAATTGTGTTTTCCAATGGGAAACCTTGATTTAAAGAAAAAACCTCATCTGATTGATGTTCTGATAGCAAAAGGTAGGTCTTTTATTTGAATCAACTGAGTTATTTGTAGCTGGAAAAGAAGAATTTTTCTATGAATAACAACTTGGGTATCACCAAAGGGAACCTTGGTTGGCCTCAGAGAGTTCACTTTTATTGTTTCTGTTACATTAGAATCAATCGGAGGTACACGTGGCTACTGCAAAGAGAAGAGAATTATAGTTCTACTACTGACTAAAGCCCCTCCCTCTTTGTATTGTTATTGAACAGGAAACTGTTAAGGATAATTCCCTTCTTTTTATGCCAAATGTTTTGAAAGTCTATCTGGAAAATGGGCAGACCAAGTCATTTCGCTTTGACTCCAGCACCTCCATAAAGGTAAGAGGACCCATTGAACTCCGTAGCTGGACACTGTCAGATAGGAAGTGAACACAGCACTGTGGGTCTCATGCAGCAGGGCCTTCTTTCAGAACTGTTTATTTCTGAGATTATTTTTTTTGGTTGCTTCCAAAAAAGGTGGTGTGTGAGCACTTAAAAACAAACCCAAACAGAAAGCTTAAACTAAGAAGGGTCTGCTGTGTGTGTGTGTGTGTGTTGCAAAACAATATAATGTGACATTAGTAAAGAACCACTGCAGCAAGGCATTTTAATGCAACTTTAGATTAATTAAAATAACCCAACTGTCACCAAGAAGGCTTGGCACCCTGCCTAAAGCCAGCATGATTTCTCAGCAATGTTAGCCACCAAGAAGATTAATATGTTAGCTGCTAATTGAATATCTGCTACTTGGGTGTCCAGCAAAAACAAGGGGTAGAATAATGTAAAAATAATAGTTATTTTCAATTACTATACCCACTTTCATGGCAATGTTGTGCATACAAGGCAGAAGTGAGCCATGCATCTAAGGAGAAGAAGTGAAAAGAAAGAGTCACAAAGCAATTCAACTACAGTATCTCCCCCTCATCCGTAGGGGATACCTTCACAGACTCCCCAGGGGATGCCTGAACCCGCAGATGGTAATGAATCCCATATGTAGTACATCTTTTCCTGTGCATGCACACCTTTTCACTGAAAAGAAGCACTCTGTGACTTCTCTTTGGCATATCTGAATATCGAGGATCAATAATGGTGCCTTGGAGCCATTATTAAGTAAGATAAGGGTGGCTTGAACACAAGCCCTGTGATACCGAGACAGCTACCAAGCGACTAACAGGTGGGGAGTGTATACAGTGATGATGGTGGATGAAAAGGGTGAGTCACATGCCGAGGGGCATGGAGCGAGATTTCATCACACTACTCAGAGCAGCGTGCATTTCATACTTAGAAACTCCTCATTTGTGGGATTTTCTGTTCAGTATTTTTGGACCATGGTTCCCCACACTTCCTTCCTGTGGGAAAAAAATTACTTATTTTTAAATTTTATTGAAGAAAATTATATTCAGGAATTGATTGCTCCTTTAATGCTCCATCAGCCTCAAATAGGCTTTCTTCAAATGCAGATTGGGAAAAACAAAAGATTTTGTTGAGGTAAAATGTAAAAGTACCTATTGATGGTCTGTACAATAATGTATGAAGAGAATTATCAGCTGTGTGTTTCAAATATCAATTAATAGTCAACCCCTAATGCTCAGTTTTTTAAATTATTCAACATAAACCTTACGAGTGGAAGCATGTCTGCACCGGCCCAGTCATTGTGTGTTCTTATTCTCATGGTACCAGTGAGCAGCTTGTTTAGAATTGCTTTAAGCAGGTAGTGATTTAGCAGGTAATAGAGCAGACAATCAGAGTAAATTGATGATAGAGCACTTAAATCATCCTAAAGTCATTCCGGATGAAATATGAACTTCCTCCATACAAAACTGCTAAGTTGAAATAGTGATAACTTAAAAAGTCCTTTTCCTCTATTCCTACTCAAAATCAATTTATACTGAGATGTTACTCTAGTTATTGATCAGCTATCCTAGAGGTTGACAAACTGCCTCTGGAAAGGGCTAGAGGTTAGATATTTGAGGCTTTGGGGGATATTTGATCTCCGTTGCAGCTACGCACCTCTGCTACTGCATCAGGACAGCAGCTACAGAAAGCTCCTTAGGACCGCTGTCAGGTTCCATAATCACCGGAAGGCCTCACTGAACTCAGCAAATTGTTACACTCACGGTCGCAGTGTGTTACAGCCAAAAGATCCAAGTTGAAATCAACAGTAGGAAAAAGCAAACAGGGCAGCAGAGACTGGGCAGAGCACTTGCAGTTGTCCTCTCTTGGCAGAGCTGCACAGTCTCTCCTCCCAGCCGTGATGTGTGACAGTGCCCACAGAGTCCTGTCAGCCAGGGACACTCACCGCGCCTCAGTGTTCCGATTTTATTGGTGGTGGGTTGCGTAGACACAGCTGACCACCTGTGCGGCCGACCTTAGTGTCCAGCCCTCCAGAGCATGAGCTGATGCCATGTGGCCCAAGATCCCTGCCATGAATCGCGTTGTTAGCATAGGCTGTCTGGTGTGGCCCCAGGTCCCCAGGTAAATGAAGCTATTCCTATCAGGCCAAACAGTCTCTGGTTATAGAAGCCACCTTCCAAGAGGCAGGAGTAAAGAGGCAGACCTTTCTTTAGGCAAACAAATTGTTTACTAGACAAACGATGTATAAATTAGTGAGCGTGGCCAGATTTGACCCACAAACCATAGAGCTGCATTATTACAGATCCCACAGGCACAATGGCCTCATTCTGTGACACCAACTGCTCAGAAAAGCTTTTAGCCATTGTACCCCTCCCCCACCCAAAGATCTTGGTAAAGACTTGAATGCGTTGTTTAACAGAAATAAATGTGGATTTAGCGCAGGCTGAATCCTGTTGCGTAATTCCCTCTGCCTTCTCTATGGTAGGCACCCACACTAGACTAAGTTTGATTCCCTGGGGATGGCAGATGACAATGACAAGACAGGAAGCAATGCAAAAAGTTCCTGTGCAGTGATTGTTATCTTGTACCTAACAGCCTTATTATTGCAATAGACATGTGCTGGTAGGCATAAAATGGAAATAGTATAGTCATGAAAAGGATATGGCACTCTTTAATAAAAATTGCCAAAAGGCTTGCTACAGAGTCACGGTAGGAACAAAGTATTGCTATTGATTTTCCAGTGGCCTCCTTGGTGGTTCAGGAGGTTTCATGAAGTCTGTGTTTTGTTTTCTCTTTTCTGGGTCTTGAGAAAAAAATCTGTACCAGAAAAATTTTTCATGAGATTCAATATAGTCAAGGCATTTCTGTTGAATGATTATTTTGAGGGGTGGGTAGGTATGGTGATCTTTGTTTTAAAGGGGCCTGAAGACACTGGAAAAAAATAGTTCACAGTGAGGAATAAAAACCTTAGAAAGATCAGAAAACAAACAACTCTATGTAAGGCAGGCTTTCTGTATCTTGCCATTGTTGATACTTTGGACCAGAGAACTCTTGCTTGCAGGGGCTGCCTTGTACATGGCAAGATACAAAGTAGCATCCCATCATGCCTAGCATCCCCCATCCTGTTGTGACAACCAAAAATGTCTCCAGAGGTTGCCAAGTATTGCAGCTGAATACCACCTGGCAGTCTGGGGCATCAGCCCTTGAGCATAAGCTATCTTGAAGAGAGATCTTTGGCCAGTTTTCAGGTACATGAGAAAAGTTCTGGTTGAGGACGTTAGTCTTGCATTCCAGTGAACATGCGTGGAATGACTTTCTGGTGACAGATGTTTAGTCCTTTAAAGGACTACTGACAAAGCTTGCTCATTCTTCCTTCCCCAGAGAGTTAAAATAACAGCTAAGGTACGTATACCGTTACAGTACCCTATCTCTGTGCCAGATGGTGCTGTAATAGGTGCTTTCTGTGTGTGAACTTGTTGAGTCCTTATACGTGTTTTGAGGCAAGGACTGCTACTATCCCCAGTTTACAGACAAAGACAGTAAGAGACTAAGGTTAAATCACTTGCCCTACGCTGTGCAGCTAATACGCAGTACAGCTGGGACTAGAAATCAGAGTATTTTCAGAGCCCACATTCCTTACCACCTTACAAAAGAGGGGTTGGTAAGTTTTTTCTGTAAAGGGAAGATAGTAAATACTGTAGGTTTCAAAGGCCACTCAGTCTCTTGTCACTACTCAACTCAGCTGATCCAGAGTGGGAAAGCCACCAGAGATGATGCATAGAGATGCGTGTGACTGTGTGCCAATAAAACTTTATTGACACAAACAGATGATGGGCCAGATTTGGCAAACAGGCATTATTTTGCCCACCCCTGGGGTAGAACACTTTCAGAGGTGATTTCATTACCACCCCATTTAGAAAAAAGTAGAACTGAATTGACCACACTGCATAATCTATGAATAATCTTTCTAGATTAAAACCTTAGGTGATAGGTATGCACCTCACCCATTATTCACCTTGTTGCCCCTTTCCGAACCCCACAGAGATTTGGGGGTATGGGAAGCCAGGAAAAGGGGAAGAGAGAGAAGGCCGCATTTCTGTGTCTTTTTGGACCTTTGGAGCATCAAGCTTCAGAACCAAAGTATAACGCCTACAGATGTGAAGCCTATGTGGGCAAACTTCTGGGTCATGGTAGACTCCACAGGAAGGCTACTTCAGTTTTGATTACATCTTGACAATGTTTCCTCCATAAGGATGTCATCTTAACTCTTCAAGAGAAGCTCTCCATCAAAGGCATCGAGCACTTCTCCCTCATGCTGGAGCAGAGGACGGAAGGGGCCGGAACCAAGCTGCTGTTGCTCCACGAACAGGAGACCCTAACTCAGGTGGGTGAGGTGGCACTGATCGTGCTGCTGCTGAGGGCAGAGCCACCCCCAGCCCCAGAAAGCCCCCCGGCCCGAAATCCTTTAGATGAGTTCCCTGCATCGCTAGCTAATCCTGCTAAAAGGAGCGCTGGCGTTAATAATGGGTTTTCCACCTCAAGGTGTTGTTTCCCCTTTTGTCAGTTTTTCACAGACTTGTCAGTTGGCCTCAGAACCAGATTTATCATTCCAAGACTCAGGAGCCACTCTTTGAGAAGGTGGCTCTGTAGAATTATATTTCATGTCATTATAATGACTTGTTCACCCGTTTTCATAATTGATCTCTGGAAACCATGAAAACGAAATGGTTTCTGAGATTATTTAAGTGAAGGCTAAATTATATTAGTTGTTGTAAGTTCTGGGTGTAGACTTCGGACTATTTTCAGAAGCCTGAAATCCCTGCCCCAGCCCTGCCCATTGTAAATACGGGATCTACCAATGTGTCCCAGTTCCTGGTTGACAAGATGCCACCCCCATCTGTTCTCTGGGGAGACAAGCAGGCTGCTTGGCTGCTGAATTCAGCACTGTGCCTTAACTTTCCTTGTCATTCCACACAGCAGAGTCTTTGTTGAATGTATAAGGGCTTTCAACCAATTTCTCTCATGCAGGGGAATTCAATGATGAGAGATTGTTAGGCTATTGGGTTCCTACTTTCCTCCTTCCTGCTTCTCTTCACCATCAGCCCTCAGTCTCAGGCGTCCACACTGCTTTGCATCCTGACCAGTATACCTTTCAAAGCAGAGTTTATTTTCCCATTGAAATTGTTCTGCTCGATGAAGTTAGCCATGAAAACTGCAAGCGTATAGGCCCATGCGTGTGCCCTGGGGCTCAATGAAGCTATTGCTGTATTTATTTTGCATTTCTAAATTGCAGTTCACAGACACTTTTGTCTCGCCAGATTTGTCCCCTGCATAAAAGTAGTTACAAGTCCGTGAAACTACGTACGCAGGCATAAAAAATGTACATACAGGCACGTAAAACTCCAAGTAGAACAGCCACGCTGGCTCCTGCTACATGGTAACCATTTCATCGTGTGGGTCTCTTCCAGGCACCTTGGAAGAGCTTTTGCCTTCTTTCTTGGATTCCGGTGTCTTTTCATTCATTCAGCTGTGTACTAAGCACCTACTGCTCATTGATTGATTCCCTTTTGTTAAAAAAGGAGTTAAGAAACTAACACCTCGTAGTTGGCACCTGCTGTGCTGGCATCGTGGTCAGTCTGGAGTCTAAGTTAGAAAAGCCCCACGTGGGTGGTATGCAGTAATAAGCTGCGCTCTCTCCCCGGGCCCTTCTGCTGCTCCTGCCTGAATCCTGGCTTTGGTGTGCTGAACAGCACCCACCGTCCTCAGGCGCACTCTCAGACTTGAACCCCTTATCCTGTGCAACCTGGACATTCACATCCCTGGGACAGTGCGAAGCCACGGGTCTGTGTGCTTCTCTGGCTCAGGGCCCGCGGCTCTGTGGCATAAGGGCTATAGCCAAGGCCCACTGGGTACCATGCACTCGCTCAGCGTCCTCTCCTGCCCACCCTGCTGGCTTCTCCCAGGATCAGTTCGGTAGTGAGCCCCTCCTCTCGGGGTCTGCTTTGGGGGAACTGGACCTCAGCCACAAGGTCTGTGCAGTTTTCAGGGAATGAGTGTCTATGACAAGTACTAAAAGGGCTTCCACCGCTTCTCTCTACCATGTGCAAAGAAAGTTGCCTTTGCTTCTGTGTCCCTCTGCCATCCCTCAGCCACCACTGAGGGTTCTTGTGATTGGTCTGCTCTTCCAGGTGACACAGCGGCCCAGCTCCCATAAGATGAGGTGTCTTTTCCGAATCAGCTTTGTCCCCAAGGATCCAATCGACCTGTTGAGGAGAGATCCAGTTGCTTTCGAGTATCTCTACGTCCAGGTAAGTGAGAATTTGGCCGTGTTTTGTAAGAATGTTTGGAATACGTTAACCGTGGGGTTCTTCTCCTGAAATTGTTAACTGTGGGGCCTCTGTCCTCCCACCCTGATATCAGTGCATTTTAAATGATTCCATGGTGCTTTTTTAAGTTTTACTTTTGATTTTGAAATAATTGTATAGTTAGGAAGAAGTTGCAAAGGTCGACCAAGAACTCTTTGATAGCCTTCACCCCGATTCACCAATTGTTCACATCTAACAACATTTTATCGTTAGTGTTTGTACATGTTCCCTCTCCCTAACACATACAATTTGTCTACTAAACCGTATGAATGTCAGTGACCAAAGTCATGCTCATTTGCCCCCAAGTACTTCAGTGTGTCTTCTAGTATCAGGAATATTTCTTATAGTCATTGCACAATTAACAAAATCAGGAAAGTCCGCACTGATACAATCCCATTCTCTGATCTCTAGTCCATGTGGAAATTTTGCCTATTGATCCCAAAAATGTCCTTTATATGAGCTTCTCTAGAACAGGAGCCCCTCCAGGCTCCCACTTGGCACTTCCATGTCACGTCACTTTAGTCTCTTTAAAAGTAGTGTGTTATGAGGAGTATGGATCAGTTACTTTGTAGAAACCTCTCTATTTGGGTTTCTCTGGTGTTTCTTCATGATTAGATTGAGATTCTGTCTTTGGAACAGAACATGAGGGACTTGGTGTCCTCCTTAGTGTGCCATATCAAGAGGCACATCATGTCTGTCCCTTTCATGGCATGGTTAACTTTGACCCTAGGGTAAGGTAATAGTCTCCAAATTTATCCATCCAGAAGTTTGTATTTTTCCTTTGGTATAAAATAAGGAATTTGTGGAGAGTCACTTTGCAACTCTCTTATTATCCTTTTACCCATTAGTTTTAGTATTGATTGATGATTCTTGCCTCATCCATTATTATGACAACAGTTGAAAATAATGATTTTTTTAATTCCATTATTTGTTCTTTATTTAATTGGCATTCGACTATAAGAAGGTTTTTCCCTTCTCCTTTACTTATTTATACAGCCATTTATTTGGTGCTCAGATTGCTCTGAAATCATGATATTCATTATACTGGAATAATGAATTTCAAGGCAATAAAACTTTAAGAAGACAGTATCCTTTGGAGACCATCTCTGTCTGATTCTGGGAGACAATTTGCAAAAAGCAAGGCCTCCAGAAATGAGAATGTTTGCTAGTTTTTCCCAAGAGGAATTAAGCCATTTGATATTTAGGAGATGTCCCCATGTTCCTCTGTAACTGCTTCCTGGTACTATTGCTTAAATTCCCAGTATAATCACATTAAACAGTAAGAACCCACTTACCTAATGTTTAGACATCCAGCATCAGAACTACTCAAAGAGGTGGTAAATCCAAAAATGTAATCACCATCACCCCCCAAAAAGGGGAAAAGGCAAATCGAAGCATAAAAGACATGCTGTCTGTGGCTAGGGATACATGTGTGGGGCAGAGATTGCTGGAGCCATAAGTCAGAAGTCAAAAGCAAAGAAGTAGGGCAAAGAAAATAAAAGAAACCTTTTTCAGCTTGGGCAGTTGGTACACTGGTATTTGTTTAAGTACTCTCAGTATTGTCCTGTCTATTTGAAAGTTTTTGTAATCTTTAAAACGTTGGTGAGAAAAGAAAACAGGGAGAAGACAGCAGAGACAAGATAAGTGGCTGAGGTTAGGAATGGTGACGCAAATGAAAGTGGCAATGAGCCCTGAACAGAAATTACGTTGGAGATGAAAGAAGCAGAATGTACCAGAACATTCCAGCAGGTGGGAGCACTTAGGGAAAGCCTGGTGACACACCCCCCAATTCAGTGGTCTTTGGGAGGGACAATGGCACTTACAGCTGTGCAGGATGATTGATGTCCATGAAGATAAACCTGAGTCATTAGGAACAAGCTTCGTACCTCCTGTTTATCAAGTAAAGAACTGCGTACGTTCCTTACACCATTCTGACCCAGAGCAGTGAAACTGTCAACACTTGGGTTTTGTAAACATTGAACTTCAGTCACCTGGACCCTTCAGCCATGTCCCTTCCTCCCTGCCAGGCCGGGCTACCCAGATGTAACTGCCGCAAACAGCCTGAGTGTCAGCGGCTCTAGGGTGACATCTTCCCCATATTCCTGCTGAGAACTGACCCAGGGCTCTGTCACTGGAGCTCAGTGCTGGTTTTTAGCTCATTGTTCGCAAATAGTTCCAGGTGCCTGCCAGTGGGTGAGATGCATTTGGTTGTCATTCTCTACAATTGCGTCCTCATCCCATGAACAAGATGGCGAGTTAAAACCAGTCAGCTCTGCTTCTGTTTTAAGCATCACAAACCCTTTGAATCTGTATAAGAAGAACATAGTTACAGTTGTCTGGGGGAGGGGAAGTGTCTAAAGTAGACCAGGAGTATTGCTAAGTATGGTTCTGGAGAAGGTGTGCTTGCCCAAATCTAATACAGTTCATGGGGATCATTCTTGGCAGAAAAGACGCATCTTTTGTACCCAGGGACTCTCCTGAGAACAGTACAACATGCCCAGGGATCTTGCCCTGAGACTAAGCTTTCCCACCTTGGGTGTTGTATGTGCAGCGAATGAGCCCCTTTTTAGTGACTAGAGGGGAAGGGGGGATGGAAAGCCATAGGAGGCCAGCAATAGAAACTAAAATTAAGCTGCCATCATCTTATACATCTTCCACCAAGAATAGGAAATGAGAATTGCTTGGACTCAGACCCTCTGCTTCAAAATGCCTTGTATCACAGAATGTGCAGAATGTCTAAAGTAGCGTCTGTCTAACATAAGTCAGTGGATGTGCAGATGGTGCTGTGGGCCCATGTTGATTTTAAGGTACTAAAAAGATGCAATAAAATTAGGCTAGAAAACAAAAGAGTAAGCAGAAGCAATGTATACCACATTACAACGGCAAAAATCAATTCAGCCTAGCGGGCTTCTAATGAGGATGGTAGCCATTGGCTACATGGACCATGACAACGAAACCAGGTTTCAATAGTGATAATATCTATTAATCTCCTAGTCATGAATGGCCTGTGTGGAATTTTCCAGATTCCAGCATGTGTAATAACAGTAAGCCCTAATAATCCAGACTGTTCTAATTTGTAATTATAATGAGCCATGCAGACATTTACCTGTGCAATATCCATTAAGGACAAGATTGTGACACTAATTAGTAAACAGGATAATACTTGAGGCTACAAAATATTTTTTAAAACTTTAGCAGTATCAGTTTCCCTTTTAACATCTAACATGTTCGTTATAAATGAACTTTCTGCAGGACTCAAGTGAAGTCTGTTGGGAACCTTTGTTTAGCAGAACAGTGATCGCCATTTGCTTGTGTAACTATATTGTAAGTAATGTACTTGAGAGTTTTAAAAGCATGATTAGTATCAAAATATGTAAGTCAGACTTCACACTAATTCTCAAGGAACAGTGTGAACTAATTATATACAATCACATTATATATAACATAATTAAGAGGATAATGACCTCGATTTTTTAAAAATTCACCCAGAAGTCTGTTTAAAATACAGGACACACACACACACACACACACACACACACACACAGAGTACAATAGGGATGGGGAAAAACAGTTCTGGCTCCAACTCTTAGGATAAGCGAGAGTGATGACTCACCTTTATAAAGCACGTTGCATTTTATGAAACATTCTTACAAGTATCCGAGCAACTGTGAGTTAGCTGTTTTTAGCCCCTTTTTCATATAAGAAAACTGAGACTAAAGAGACGAAGTGCCATGTCCGTGGTGATTTGCTCAGTAGTTGCCAGCGCCTAGGACTAAAGCTGGAGCTTTTGTCTCTGATACTGTGCTAAAATCCTGTTTCAAATCCGTTATGCAATGGGAGCCATCGAAGGAAGTGACTTACCGAACAGCTGAATCAAGGGCCTGTTAAGGCCTGGCTCGGTGCTCAGAGGCTTCCCCACCCTCCAAACTCATGAGACTCTGTAAAATGACCCTAGGTGGGACCTAAACCCTGTGGTGCTCCATTATAAACAACCCTGCGCACTTCCTTGGAAATAATTGGTAAACCCAAGACTAGCAAAACCAAACGGCAACTTGAAGTGGCTCCCAGGACCGTCTCATGCAGAAGGACCTGTCCCCTACCTCACATCAGACCCGCGTCCAACAAGCAGTGCTGCGCAAGTCTGACAGGCGCCAGGTTCGAAGGGGAAGCAAAGGTGGAAGACCAGAGGGGTGGAAGTGGGGAGACAGTGACCTCGTTTCCAGGGGTGAGGAGGCGGGCTGAAGGACACCCACTAGAGCACGCGGACAGGAGGTGCATCGCTCGGCACCAATACAGCGGGAATAAGTATTCAAGGGTAGACACTGTGCAGAAACCACAGCAGGGTACATGTTCCCATTTAGTAAAGTCAACATGTTTGCAAAGGAAGCAAACAAATCCTGGTAAGTTTCCCACTTGAAAGCGTCTTGAGACAAGGCAAACGATAAAGGAAAGCAATGGTAAAGAAACCACAGGACATGTTTTCTAGCCCAGAAGCCTGGTTTCCCAGAACAAAGCTGAGTAAATGCTTGAGGCACTTAGGCAGCGCTGCACTTCCATGGACCCTGGGCTCCGCCTTTGCGCTTAAAGAGCGAGGAGGTCACCACCCCTAAACCCATCTCTTGTGGTCACACGGGACCTTGCCCTTGACAACACGCTCTCAGCCGCTCTTCAGTAGGATGCTCGCCACACACCCCGTGAGCTAACTGGCTCCCTTTTATAGGCGAGCAACCTGAGGCCGAGAGACTGGGGGGCTAACTCCTCCAGCTGCACGGTGGGGACCGCCACCCCCAGGATGAGCTGCGGGCTTTAAGACACCTGCCCCTGTCCGAGTGCGCACCAGTGCACAGGGAGGAGGTGCCTGCCGGGCAGCTCAGCCCACCGCCGCCACTACCGGGAGGTGCCGGGTGTGGGTCCCCGGAACACACGCGAGCTGACTGAGGCTGCCAGAGAAGGTCAGCCTGTCTGAGCTACATTCCCCAGGCCTTCGGGGGCAAAGACACGTACGAGTGCTTTCCATTTACAGCTCGAGTTCTAAGGGCTTCACACGCCTCACTCATTTCCACCTGGCCACAGCCCTGTGACTGGGGAGCAGTACTAACCCTGTTCACAGGAGGGGAAACCGAAGCACCAGGCCGTTAAGGAACTTGTCCAAGCTCACACCCCTGCGGAATGGAGGAGCAGGGTTCGAACCCGGGAGTCCCACCGCCGCACCCTAACTCGAGAAGCCGCCTTGCTATCAAGGCTTCCTGTGTTCCGTTGCACCACCTGCGTTGAGAAATTCCATACCTTAATTCCTCATTATTTTTACAAAAAGCTAAATATTTAAATAGCAGCTCGCTCGTCAATGGGTGTTAAATGTACGGTGCGGTCTCTGTGTTTGTGAGTGCAATTAAATATTGACTCGGTTCCAAGCAGCGCGGCGGAAATGTTTCCACGTTTAGCCTCCTTGCTTCGGAAAGGTGGGGGTGGGCGTGCAGTCCCCTGCTCCGCCAGGCAACGCTGCGCGGCCACCTCTCTGACGAGCTGCGCCCTCTGCTGGTCTCTTTGCAGAGTTGTAACGACGTCGTGCAGGAGCGATTCGGGCCGGAGCTGAAATACGACATAGCCCTGAGGCTGGCGGCCTTGCAAATGTACATCGCCACCGTTACCACTAAGCAAACGCAGAAAATCTCCCTCAAGTACATCGAGTAAGTGTTTACTGGGAGCCATTTCTGAGACAGAGTTGCTGTCCCGTTCATGATCAAGTGTATTTTTAATCCGTGGCTCTATTTCCAAAATTAATCTTGTTTCTGGCAGTTTTTTAAACATGGGGAAGTATATATATGAATAGCATTTTAATTTTTGGCAGAAGAGATCCGTTTCTTACATAATCCACATTCATAGAATTGTAGTAAAAATGAGGGTCATATTTAAAATGAGCCCAGGCTGGTGTGGCTCAGTGGATAAGGTGCTGGCCTGTGAACCTAAAGGTCGCTGGTTTGATTCCCAGCTGGGCCACATCACCAGGTTGCAAGCCAGGTCTCCAGCCAGGTGCTTAGCTGGAGGCAGGTGAAAGGCAACCACACATTGATGTCTGTCTTCCTCTCTGCCTCTCTCTGGAAATAATAAGCACAATCTTTTTCTAAAAATTAAAAATTGAAAAAATAGAAACACACATTTTAAACCTTTTAAACAGATTTGGTTCCAAATCAAGCTTTGGTCTTGGTGCTTTTTAGGCAGATATTAAGCTGTTTTATTTTCACAACATTGCTATGAGATAAGTAGGAGTTTAGCTCCATTTTATAGAAGAACAAACCGAGGCACAGAATGTTTAGGTAACCCAACTCACACAGACTATTTACCAAAGGGGGCAGGATTCGAACCCAGGCAGTGAGACTCTACATTGTTCTAAAGCGTGTGTAATCCTTTGAAGCACCTGTATTTAGAAAGTGGTCTGTATAACCCAAAATTAGTTTTAGATCATCAAAATGCAACATGAAAAGGAATGCTCTAAGTCACAATCCAGAAGGATGGTATTTGTTGGAAAGAACTGTTGTTTGCAAAATGTGAATGTCTCACCTTACTGAGTATCCATTTATAGCATGAGTATATTACCTCTTTACCTGGAGAAGATCCCCTCTTCTTAGAGAGAGAAGAAAAAAAACAGTTTGCGTTGCCTTCAGCTGATGAGTATTTAAGGGTCACCTTTGAAAGGAGAACGTCCGTCACCCAGTCTGTTTGCTCCCCATTGGCAAGTGATTCAATAATGCAAAGCAGCTGTACTTTTTAAATCCTGGCAGCTCTAATGTGAAGACAAGGGAACCCACGTATTTCAAAGTTCATGGCAGTGCAGAAGCCATGTCTCCCCCTAACACTCAAAGCCTTAGGGTACTCTCCATCACTGCCTCCAAGAGGCGTACAAGCTCACTAAAATCCCGCCTTCCAATCCCATGTGCTACCTACAAAGCCATTCTAAAGTCCACAGTTTGACCCCCAGTCCCAGTCCACAGATGGTTTATCTCTTTCTCTCTTGCCACATGTGCTGTGACTGTAGCCTGGGAGAGCCAGGCCACAAAGAGATCTCACATTCCTGTAGATGCATTCATACCCTCATCCCATCCCGCTTCTGAAGTTCTCGGGCATGGATGAAAACGGCTTCCATTTGAAAAGGTGGCCTGCAAAACTTTGAGATGATTTTCAGGCAACCTAAGTGCATTTCTGTTGCTACACTTGGGGCCCACATTTTACCAGGTTGAACATGGTACAGTCAAACCATGGACATGGACAACAGGTGGGATTGACTTTGGGGGGAATGGGTGGGTGGGGAGGAGGACAGAGGGGAGCAAAAAGGGGATGGATGTAATACAACAACAATAAAATTAAAAAAGAAAAAAAAAAGCTTCCACAGAGAGCTAGCTTGACTAAGAATCCTGCATCATCTACAACAATGCTCCCATTAATTTAACTCATACAGCCAACAAATGTTCATGGAGCATTTTATATGGTATTCACACTGGGACAGTAGAAAACATAAATTATAAGCTTAATCATCCATCATTTGTGATCTGATTATAAAGACAAGACGTAAAGATGTGAAAAATAATGATTTAAAATAATAATACAAGTAAAATTATAAGGTAGTTCCTAAGGAGTGCCAAATGATGGGTAAAAATAGTAAGTACAAGCTGAGGAGGAGGAGGAAAATGGTGATTACAGAAAACACCATCTGAAGTGGTGAAGATGAGCATGAATGCCTGAGTGGAAGGCTGTCTTCCTACCCGGTTTTGGAGAAGATCTGGAGCAGGAGAAATAACCAGAACCTCCTCACAGTTCTTCACATAATTTAGAAGAAACTGCTTGGGCACGTGATCAATCAGGGTAGAGTTCCTAAAATTCAAAATATGGAACGTTCTTAGGCTAGGGTTGTACTCATAGGGAAATGGCTTCTTGGAGGAAATATTTTATCCCAGTACCATTTGTTTTGTTTGTTTCTTATGTTCCCACATCTATGAGATGTTTGTTCCTGCTTGGCAGTACCAAACATATTTAAGGGTCATGAACCCCACCCTGACTCCACAACAGCAGCAACCCCTCCCCCCAAGCAAGAATGTTGATGGGAGGAGTTAGTAGACATGAACTGGCTGGGAAAGAGAGAAAATTGTGTGTTTCTAGGCCAGTAGCCATTGATGAGGGAGATGGGGAGGGAAGAATGGTTTGGGACAGAGTGTGCACAGACAGGGAGAGGTGGCAATGGGAATAAACAAAGGGACGGAGAGAAACTGGTGTTGGAACTACAAACTCAGATATGCAAGTGAATTCTAAGAGACTCAGGGTAGTTTGGATGAAGTCTCTTCAGTTTCCATTGATCCCAAATGCGTTTTGTGTTCCCTCTGGAGAGTGAGCAATATGTTTGTTTCAAAATGCAAACGTATGTGTTAAAGATCAAATAAGCCAGGTGGTGAAATACAAATACCATATGATCTCACCTATAAGTGGAAACTAATAAACAAAACAAACAAAAACCGAGCAGAACAGAATCAAAGACATGGAAACAAGGAACAAATTGACAGCGATCTGAGGCAGGGGGAGGGGGATAATAAGGGAAAGAAGGGGAAGGGTCTTGTCAAGGAACTTAGTATAAATGACCCAGGGACCTGGGTAACAGGGTGGGGATTGACTGTGGGAGGTGGGGCAGGGCAGGGGAGAGCAATGGGGAGAAAATGGGACAACTACAATTGAAAAACAATATTTTTTTTAAAAAGATCAAATAGTGTTTCCTGAATGCTAATTAAGAGTTACTTCCTTAACTAGGGACTTGTCTCCTTTTCTCTACCTTGCCAAGATTTCTGTTTATTCCACCAAAATACCAGGGCGCCATTTTGTCTTAGATAACTTATCATCACAGGAATGCGAAATTAAAGATATGTTCTTTGTTGCAGAAAAGAGTGGGGATTAGAGGCCTTTCTTCCCTCTGCTGTGCTGCAAAGCATGAAGGAGAAGAACATAAAGAAAGCACTTTCACACCTTGTCAAAGCAAATCAAAACTTGGTACCACCCGGTAAAAAGGTATCACATTTGCATGCTAATAGAAAATGGATTTTAAAGAGAGAGGCTTGCATATGTTTTTTAAATGTTTAAAATTAGCCCGTGAATAAAATACTTAGCACCATATTTTCAGAAGCAGTAACATGCTAACCTTTTTAAAAAAAAATAAATGTTTCAAAGACTAATGAAAATGCAGTATTCTTATAGAAACCCATTTATTTCTTGCAAGCTGTAGACTACTTATGGTATTGGGGGAAGGAGGTATTCACATGGGCATTCAGGAGAACCTGGCGCAACCTCTGATTACAGGACAGACTTGGGACATAATTTAACATTTCCATCAAGCTCTTGCTTTCCACTCAGACCAGCCCAGTTGCACCACCGCCAGCAAGGGTCCCTGCTGAGCAGATGCCACATTAATTAAGCCAGGGTTCTGTGCCTCTGTACTCCTGACCTTTGGGAGCAGATCATTCTTTGGGGGCAGGTGGGGAAGTGCTGTCCTATGCATTGTGTGATGTTTAGCAGCATCCTTGGCCTCTACTCAACCAAAAATGTCTCCAGACATGTGCCTTGGAGAGCAAAATCACCCCAGGTTGACAACCACTGAATTCAATCTTACTTTTGGAGTAAAGATAAAATTATGACTGTCCTTCACCATCATTAGTGTTAAAATCTCAATCTCAATTTCTCTCTCTCTCTCTCTCTCTCTCTCTCTCTCTCTCTCTCTCTCTCTCTGACTCTGTGTGTGTGTGTGTGTCTTTGTCAAGAAGGAACACAAAGACTATTTTAAAATACACTATTGGTCAGAATAAAGGGCTATGTTTATTGGTAATACAAAGCAAAGGGTTTCAGGAATCAGAAGAAGGAGCTTTAAAATACTGGACCTATAAAATGGGAAGCACTCTAACAACCCAAGAACATTTTCCAATTGAGATTGGCCATAGGAACTTGTGTGGCTATAACACAAATCACTGTTTATATGGGTAATTCTTTGGTCTTAGGATCCCATTTTAAGTCATTTTTACTGGCTAAGCCATGTTTATTTCTAGTCTCTGCTCGCCCCATGGCTTTTTTTAAATGAATGATCAGGTTCAACACACTATCAGCACCTTGGGCTTACTTCCAGTTTCTTTAAATATTCAGCTCACAGAAATATAGCAGGACATCACGAATCAAGATTTTTTTTAATTTCAGCTCTGCTCTGCCCAAAACTATTTTTTTAATTAACTTGGTAGGATATTTTTTCAAGCCTGGCCCACTGGTTTTATAATTTGGATACCTGTTCTAAGATCGATCTCACTACCCATCTATCACTGTCTGTAAAGGTCATTCTTTCTAGCCAAAGGTGAGTGGTTTGCTTTCAAATCGATTTGCAAAGTGCTTTGGATTTTAAAAGAAGTTGGATGGATGAATACTCCTAAATATCAGTTACCTAAAGGGTAACTACTTACGTGTAGTTAACAAATGTGCTGGCAAGTCATCTGCAATTGAAAACAGAGTTTCGCAGTCATTCCCACTCAGGATCTACACCTTGTTGGAAAATCTCACCCCCCTGACAAACATTCCTGGCGCATTCTGAACCTTGTACTTTCTTTTTTTAATCAAGGACTTTTTACAATGTGGGGATCTACCTACTTAAGTTTTTATGAAAATAAATTTTATGTGGATAACTTTTCATTTCTAAATCGTTCGTGAACCTCAATAGATTCTTGGAGTTGAATGAATAAAACAGAGACTTATAGAGCAGGTTTAAACATTTCCATGGCGATTGGAGCTAAGACAGTTCACTTTCCCGAAAAACTTGCCAAGAATGTAAGAATCCTGAGGTGGGCCTTGGAGCCTATTCAAAGGCTTTACAGAGATTGCAGATGTTTCTGTGACAAATTGTATCACCTTGTTCTCATTGGCCTGGCGTATCTGTGCGTGTGAATCCCCCTTACGTTGCCCCCAAATAAAACGATTTTAATGCAAATGGCCTGCTGCCACCCTTCATCGGGAAACCAAATGCAGGGCAATTTTTTTTTTTTTTTCATTCCTCATGTCCTTGTTGCATCCACCTGCTGAAAGTAGAGCCATCCTCTGGTCTGCCCGGGTTTTCAGCTGGTCTCCAGCAGCAACAGAATCCTACCCAATGGAGTTAACACCTGAGGGTTCTTCTCTCTCCACAGCTCTCTGCCCTGCAAGCCAAGGTCCATTATCTCAAGTTCCTCAGTGACCTTCGTCTGTATGGGGGTCGTGTGTTCAAGGCAACGTTAGTGGTAAGTCCTTTTTCTTCTTTCTCTGGGATGCCACGGAGGGCTGCAAAATGTCACTTTGTAGGTTGTCTCCAATGGGCCACTTTCAACAACCAAGAAAAACCAATCAGGTGTGAATATTTTCCAGCCTTCACTTCTCATGGACTGCACCCTAGTCTGAAACTATCAGAAGAAATGTTATGCTAGATAACACCACTGTAGAATGCCCTAGAAAATGAAATGGGAAGAACCAAGAGAACTGATACATTCTGACCATGGCCTTCATTTAAATCATTGTGCCAGAAGTTACTTTGACATTAAAAAAAAAAATTATGTCTCATTTCTAAAAGCCTCTCATGTTTTTGAACCTACATACTATGATAACATCTACTTTCTACATTATTCTTAATTTACCAGAGCCTCAATGCAGTCATTTATTTGGTTCTTCTAGTTTGGTGACTTAGTACATATTTTGTATTACCCAGAAATACTTTCTAAAGAAAATGAAATGTTATAAAAACTTTCTGTCAGGTCTTCAGAAGCCTCGTATTTTGATATTTTTTTGATGTCCCTTTCTCAGCAGGCAGAAAAGCGCTCGGAAGTGACTCTTCTGGTAGGGCCCCGATATGGCATAAGCCATGTCATAAACACCAAAACCAACCTTGTGGCTCTTTTAGCTGACTTCAGCCATGTCAATAGGATCGAGATGTTTACCGAAGAGGAAAGCTTGGTGAGGGTAGAGCTCCATGTGCTGGATGTGAAGGTAAGTCTCTGGGATGTTGACATGTGTCCTCGCTTGTGACACCCTGCGGAGATTTATACAACCGGCAAAACTTGAGTGAGTGCAGAGCATCACCGGGGCCCTGTGGTACAGAAAAAATCCACCCAACTCAGGCCTGAAGACTCCAGTCCTCACTAAGTAACCATGGGATTTGAGGACAAGTCACTCTTCTTTGGGCTCAATTTCTTCACCTACATGTAAGAAAGCAAGCAAATTCATTTCTAAGGTACCTTTGGCTCCAGAATACGTGAGTCATAGAGTGAGAGAAATTTTTTCCTACTAACATTTTAGAATACATGACTCTTACTTAGACAGGGAGATCTTTCCCAACTCTCACTTCCTTTTGTTAGGCCAGGTCTGATGTGTTTATCCTCTTGAAAAAGCTGAGTAGTTCAGTCAGTCTGTCTTCTTGGATTATAGCAATTAGTACTGACTGAACATCTGGCTCCAATGAATGTCATGGCCATTCCATTTAAAACAACAATCTGAGACCGTCCTCAAAGGGAAAAACTTGACCTCCAAAACAGAAGTTGTCAGGAAATAATCCAGGTCCTCTGCCCCTACCTTCTTGTTGCGGTCATAAATGAGTTATTGGATTCAGGCAGTGTTGATGTATCCAGTATCAACTAGAAGTGCCCTGAGAGCAGGCAGGGAGAACCCCCTACCACTAGGGTGGTGTGAAAGGAGCAGGTAAGAGGACAGGAGAATTTGGGGATGGATTTGCAGCAAGTCGGACTGCAAGAATGTGGAGCTCCACCAGGTTAGCCGCAGCCCATGGGATTTCATGGACTGAATCCAGGATGCTCCAGACGACTCCAAAGTACAAGAAGAGACTTCAAATGACTGCCCTAGTCTATGACCACAGATACTGAAAACAGTAGCTCCATTGTGGGGAAAGGATGAGTTGGATGCAGTCATCACAGACCTCTTAACTAGGAATAATCTGTCGCTAGTGGATGGCAAGGCCCTACTCATGGTTTCCTGCCTATATCAAAGAATTGTGGGGAGACCTCAATTGAAATGGAAACTTGAAATATTTTCTTCCCTGTTCATTAAGTAGTACAGAGGCTTTGGATGGGAAGTTAGATTCTACCCTAGGGCCAGTGTCCCATGCATGGAAGTGAGAGCAAGAGACCTATCATCTTGCAGTTTCTATGTCCCTCTAGGTGTCTGCATTTTTGTTATTCCATTACTTCTCTCTTGCTTTATCTCTCCTTCAACAAGAGCACATCAGACACTACCCTTCCTAACTCAAAGAGAATAATTGTTTAAATTGGATACTTGCTTCCTTATACGCCCAAGATCCATGTCTGATGAAATCATAACCTTATTGTTTCCAGAAAGTTTTAGCAAAGCCTTTTCTCAATTCCCATCTCTCTTTTGATGGCCTGTTAATTTACAATTTGTTTCAGAAGCATTGTCTTTCTAGGTTTCTTTGACACTTTTCTTTCAGTCTTGACAATCAAATGACTTAATTTTTACTTCTCTTCGACACTAATTTTCATCATGAACTCAAACTTAATCTTCCTATGATCTTTCAGATTATGGGTTTATATCTGGTAACAAACTCCTTAGCTCTTTTTAAAATGGTAACCATTTAAGAACAAAACCCATGTTATTTTCTTTTTATTCCCATATGACTTGAAAAAGATTCCAAGTGTCTAAACTTTCAAAATGGTGTCATCTAAGTGTTTTTCAGTAAGTCTCTCTGTGTTATGCCTGAGCTTTCCCCCTTGTTTACATCTCTCCAATGAAACAGTTGCTCAATAACTTCTATTATTTACATTTTATAAGCACAAGTACAGTAATTGTCACCTGAGTGAAGTTTCTCACTTGGCCAAAAAGTTTGTTTGGGTTTTTCCATAAAATGGCACTAGTAGCCCTTTCTTTAATGTCATATGAAGCAATTTTGTTAGATTGTATTGTGACATCTGTCATATCAGCATGCATTTAAAAAAACATCAAAATTGGTGAATTTTTGTGTAGCCATTTTAATATTGAAGAGGGAAGAAAAGAGCAACATTTTCAGCATATTATGCTTTCTTATGTCAAGAAATGTAAAAGGAAATAAAGTACAAAACAAAAGATGGGTGCAGTGTATGGAGAAGGTGGCGTGACTGATTGAACATGTCAAAAGTGGTTTGCAAAGTTTCATGCTGGAGATTTCTTGCCAGACGATGCTCCATGGTCGGGTAGACCAGTTGAAGTTGCTAGCAGTCAAATTGAGACATTAATTGAGAACAATCAATGGCATTCTCCCATGCGGGAGGTAGCCAGCCTACTCAGAATATCCAAATCAATAAAGCTATTGGTGAAAATGAAAAATGTGTTTTTATTTTGTGGAAAAACTATACGGACTTTTTGGCCAACCCAGTATTACAGAGAGATGGCATTAACCCCAGCGTTCTATTTTCTGCAGCCCATCACGCTCCTGATGGAGTCATCCGATGCCATGAACCTGGCCTGCCTAACAGCTGGCTACTATAGGCTGCTGGTGGACTCCAGGCGGTCGATCTTCAACATGGCCAACAAGAAAAATGCAGCAGCCCAGGAAACAGGTATTCTCTTCCTAAACTCATGAGACACTGACTCTCCTGCCCACCTGACAAAAATAATAAGGATCTCTCTTGAAAAGTTAAAATGATATGCATAAAAAATCTGCTGTCCAAGTCAAATACAAAAGCCTTCAAAGATATGTGATATGGTCTAATTTTTTTCTATGGAAATGTTGATTTTTTTTTCCCATCACATGTTACACATCACTTGGAAATGCCAGAGTATGTGTTTCAAAGGCAGTGATTTGATGACAGGGAAGAGAGTGTCAGCCTTTGTGGCTGAGATTCAATGTCTCATATTCGACAGCAACCAGAACGCAGAGAACTAACAATGGGGGCCCAGTAGGAAGTGCGAGCCCCCAACTTTAGGCCTGGTCCCTCTTTAGGGTGCTTGAGGCCCAGCTGCCTGGGGTCCTCCTCATGCATGGGACTGACCTCTGGGATCTGGGAGTTCTGCCAACAGGACAGCTTGGGTATTACCCAGCACTCTAGTTTGGGGCTGTAGAAGGAACCCTGACAGCTATTGTAGCTCTGTATTGGGAGCTCTGAAATAGGGAAAATGTGAAATAATTCAATCCAGCCACTTGACAGAGCAAAATAGCTTCCAAGTGAGGACAAGGAAGACTGCAAATGTTGCATTGATAGTTCTTTTCAGAGTGGGTGGTTTTCACATGTTTTAAATATTTTCTTCCCTGTTTGACATGCTCTGTACATAGTCACCTAGTAAATGTGGCTGAGGGACAGGCACAATTCAAGCCAAAGCTTCTGGCCCATGAAAATGTCTAGTCAGGACTTCTGTAATGAGGGTTTCTATTAACAGAAAGGGAAAATCTTACAAATAAATTCCATTGTCACTGTTTCTAAGAGGAAAGAAGGGGAGGGAAATCTTGCTTTTCAACTCAGCAGAAAACATAAATGATTATTCCATAAATACGTTGTGATGTGCGAATAAGCACACAGAGACAGACTCACACACTGCTTATGGTGATGGCTGCTTAAATGGAAGCAGTTAGTTATAGGATAAAGGGAAAGCAGAGAGAAATGGACAAGGCATGCTAGAAGGCAACCTCCACTAGATTTAACCCAGCCCCATCTTGAAATACCTGGGGGGTGTTTTTCTCTAAATTTGAATTTGTTTAGGATTAAAAGCCTAGCTTGCAAGGCTAGATAAGTGGATAAGGCACCGGCCTGTGAACCCAAAGGTCACTGGTTCGATTCCCAGCCAGGGCACATAACCAGGTTGCAAGCCAGGTCTCCAGCCAGGTTCACAGCTGGAGGCAGGTGAAAGGCAACCATACATTGATGTCTTTCGCCCTCTCTCCCTTCCCCTCTCTCTGAAAATAATAAATAAAATGTTTTTTTAAAGAAGAAAAAAAACATATATATATATATATATAACACCTAAAATGATGCCCAGTAGTTGCACTCATAATTGATAGTGGGAAAATATTTATATTTAATAAAGTGACCTAGAATATTATTATTGAGTCCACTGTATAACTTGGAGTAGTAAAAACCTCTTCAGTAAAACTTATTCCCCCCTTATTTCTTATATACCTGATGTCAATGTAATTCAAACTTGGGCCAGGGGGCAATTTGAGGGAACAGGTAGGAGAATAGGTGGCCCAAACATTTCCTCAAAATCTTGCCTCTGGAATCTACAAAGCAGTATTGACATGGTGACACACTGGCCTGTCTTGTTAAATGTCAGGAGCAGAAGCTTCATTTCAAAATTCCCCATTGAGAGACCCTTGAAGAGCAAACCAATTTAAAATTAGGATTTCATGATTTTAATTCACAAGGAACATGAAACAAATCTTCAGAAGTTCTCATGACACAAATAAAAATTGAAATTAGTCAAAGTATTAACTATGCTTTGAAATAGCAAAGAGAAGTGTATAACCTCTCAGTGCTCAGCCTTCTGTACTATATGCGCATGCGTGTGTACAGGCACAGTTACTGACGTCCGTGCATGGGTGTGTAAACATCCACTAGGATATAAAAGAGCTGAAGATACAGGTTGTTGTGCTATCATTCCAAATTTATTATTACATTATATTTTATTGATATATTTTATTATTACATGATTACATGATTATTACAGTATCTTCTCAAATAAGTGGTAGAAGTATGTAGATCCTTGACTTTCTCTTAACTCAATGAGGAAAGAGTCCCACATCTTCCTCTACCAAGTGGGCTTCATTAGATCTCGCTTTACGAAGTTAAGGGCAATCTATGTTCTGGAGTAAGAGCCTGTTGGACTACCACCTTTAAGGATTTTAAAAGGTATGCTTTATATTCACACTCATGGATGGAAGTGAGACCTTTTAATAATAGAGCCAAGGGTCAGATGGAATTAAGCTAAAGTACCCTACTCTCAGAAGGTGCTATGTTTTATCTAACAGCAATTACATGTTAGACAATAGCAATTCTGTCAAGGTCAGTCCTCCCAACCAAGAAATACTCACACCTGAAGCCTAAATTGACCATTACCATATTTGGAAAGCTGAATAACCCTGTTTTCATAAAAAGGGATGCTACAAGCCATTAAATTAAGAACCAGAGATGAAGCCCCCAGAAACCAGACAGCACTGTAACGTGTCTTTGCTTGATTCTGTTTCTTTAGGAGCTGAAAACAAAGGGAAGCACAACCTCCTTGGCTCTGATTGGAACTGTATACCCCAAATGACCACATTTATTGGTGAAGGGGAACAAGAAGCCCAGGTAACATATATAGATTCCAAACAGAAGACGGCTGAGATCACAGAGGGCACCTCATGTCCGAAAGACCACCGGCACTTGTACATAGGCAACACCTATCATTCGGATGAACTCAGCCAACAGCTGACTCAGCCAGGAGATGCTCCGTGTGAGGCAGACTACAGAAGTCTACCTCAGCGGTCCCTGTTGACCTTCTCGGGACCAGAGAGTGTAAAGAAAGCACAGGAGTCTCCGAGAGGAGCTAAAGTGTCCTTTATTTTTGGTGATATTGCCATGGACGATGGGATCAACCCACCAACTCTCAGCTACGAGAGACTGCTGGACGAGAGTCCAGAGCTTTTGGAGAAGCAGTCACACATCTACATGAGCAGTGCCAATGACATGAAGAGCCTGGATCTCACTCCAGACACAGACAATGTTCAATTTGTGGAACATTCCGTTTATGCAAACATAGGTGACGTGAAGAACTTTGAGGCCACCCAGGGGATAGAGGAGCCCTTGCTGCGTGACATTTGCTACGCAGAAAACACCGACGATGCAGAAGATGAGGATGAGGTGAGCTGTGAGGAGGACCTCGTGGTGGGAGACATGAGCCAACCAGCCCTCCTCAACCTGTCTGAGTCGAGCGATGACATCATTGACCTCACGTCCCTGCCCCCTCCAGAAGGGGATGACAATGAGGATGATTTCCTGCTGCGGTCCCTGAACATGGCTATTGCTGCACCGCCACCTGGCTTTAGAGATAGTTCGGATGAGGAGGACTGTCAGAGCCAGGCAGCTTCCTTCGTTGAGGACAAGGAGCCAGGCAGCAGCCTGCAAAATGATGAGATCCCTGTGTCCCTCATTGACGCTGTGCCCACTAGCGCCGAGGGGACGTGTGACAAGGGACTGGACAACACTGTCGTTTCCCCACTGGAAGCTATAGAAGCTCTGTCTGTGTCAGAAGAACAGCAGACCAGTAACAATTCAGGTTCTTTCACGATTGTTACGTTTATTCACTGATAACCATGTCACTCATCCCATCAAGCCATTTGCCCTTGGAGTCCTTTTATGTTGTGTTCTCTTATTTCATGCATGTCCCATTTCATAAATGTGCAGAAACTACCATCATGGCTTTTTTGTGTATGTGGTTTCCTTTGTTATGTTTTTTTTTAAACCTATGGCACGTTTCTCCCTCATTTCTGGAACAACTGTGCAATAAACTCAAAGCCCTTACTGAAAAGGGAAAACCTTGCTTTGCTCTGTTGTTAGTCATAATAATGAGTCCCATTTTCATACATGTCTCCTAGTGCCTCTGATGCCTCCATTAATCAGTTCTTGTTTTTTACGGCATGCAGGTGTAGCCATCTTGAGGGCTTATAGTCCTGAGTCTTCCTCAGACTCAGGCAATGAAACTAACTCTTCTGAAATGACTGAGAGTTCTGAACTGGCCACAGCACAGAAGCAGTCAGAAAACCTCTCCCGCATGTTCTTGGCCACTCATGAAGTCTACCACCCCCTGGCAGAGGAGCAGACAGAGTTCTCCACCTCCAAACCCCTGGCTGGGGGCGTGCCCCCAAAGTCCTCCCACACTCTGGCCACCCGTCCAGTGACTGACCTCCCGCCCAAAGTTGTGCCTTCCAAGCAGATCCTTCACTCAGACCACATGGAGATGGAGCCTGAAACGATGGAGACCAAGTCGGTCACTGACTATTTTAGCAAATTGCACATGGGGTCCGTGGCATATTCCTGCACCAGCAAAAGGAAAAGTAAGCTGGCTGATGGGGAGGGCAAAGCACCCCCCAGTGGGAACATGCCAGGGAAAAAGCAACAGGGGACCAAAACTGCTGAGGCACAGGAGGACGCCAAAGGTAAATTTGGTACCGGCTCTTCAAGGGACAGTCAGCACTTAAGCACTTTTAATCTGGAGAGAACTGCCTTTCGCAAGGACAGCCAAAGATGGTACGTGGCCGCTGAGGGCGGGGTGGCTGAAAAAAGTGGACTGGAAGCTGCCACAGGGGTCATCTCTCCAAGAGCTTCTGGTCTGGGGACAAGGGAGGCCGAAGGGAAGGACGAAGGGGCTCCCACTGGGGAAGCCAGTGAGGTTTCAGGACTTGGCCAACGGGACCACTTCTTAACTGACGTGACCTGTGTCTCTTCAGCCAAAGACTTAGATAACCCAGAGGATGCTGACCCGTCCACCTGTGACCACCCTTCCAAGCTTCCTGTGGCGGAAGAGAGTGTGGCCCATCTTTGTGACTACCACTTGGCCAAGCGGATGTCATCATTACAAAGCGAGGGCCATTTTTCTCTCCAGAGCTCACAAGGCTCCTCAGTGGACGCGGGCTGCAGCACACCTGTGGAGTCCCCACTCTGCCCCTCCGTGGGTAAGCACTTGATCCCCGAGACGTCGGGGAAAGGCATGACTCACGCTCCTTCAGAGGACAGAGCCACTGGGCTTCCCAGCCACGGGGCCCCCTTCAAGGAACCGCATCCACCGACAGAAGGGGTGTGTCCACGGATGACAGTGCCTGCTCTGCACACAGCCATTAATGCTGAACCCCTGTTTGGCACTTTGAGAGATGGATGTCATCGACTCCCCAAGATTAAGGAAACCACAGGTACAGCAAATAAGGGATTTAGCACTTTGGTTTATACACCAGGAGCATGTAAAGCAAATTCACAAGAAACCTAAAAATATCTAATCTGGAAGAGAAGTGGAAGTTAGAATCTTTAAAAAGACTGCAGGCCTATGGCCAGGGTTAAGTATCAACCATTGATTCCTCCATGTTTAAAAAACTAGCAAACTTTCTAGAACCGAAACAATAGTGAAGTTGGTGTTTGCTGTTCACAATCTTGCCCTCTCCTTGCTTTGAGAATCTGATGGAGTGATAATATCTTTTCCCAATTTAAACATAGGCTTTAAGCAGTGCCCAGTGTGACTGTTAGATACAGGATAGCATTGCTTAGAGTCACCAAATGGTTTGATTTTCTTTTTAAGACATTGAAATTCTAATTTTGCCATTTCATTTGTGAGAGGCAAGGATGGGTCATAGAGCAGGGGTTCAGAGACATTGGAGGGTCTGGGGAAGATCATTTGCCTTTCAGTAATACTTACAGATTCCTCTCAACTACGTACGACCCTCCGAAAGGAGTATTCTGAAGTGTCTAGCATGCGTCAGAATCAGGGAAGTTTTGGGGCTGTGTGTGATGAGCTGCTTTATGTTCCCCCAAATGGTAAAAGATAGACATAGGGCCCTGGCTGGTAGCACAGTGGATAAGGTGCCGGCCTGCAAACCCAAAGGTCGCAGGTTCGATTCCCCAGCCAGGGCACATAACAAAGTTGCAAACCAGGTCTCCAGTCAGGTCTGTGGCTGGAGGCAGGTGAGAGGCAACCATACATTGATATCTCTCTCCCTCTTTGCCTATCTCCCTTCCCCTCTTTCTAAAAATAATGAAATAAAATCTTTAAAAAAAAAAAAAAGACATAGGTAGAAGCAAGAACGCAGCCAGCCACCTTCTATGCCCCTTCCCCATTCTACCACCCAGTGGGCACTTACCCACTCACCAATTCACTTGGCCAGCGATCATGTGATAAACGCTGATGCTTTCATACTTTCCAATTTAAAGTTATATCATCAGTAGTGTGTTTTCCATATGGATCCATAGATGTTAGTGAGGCCTTATATTGGGTCACTTCTAGTACTTCTCTTTTAAGATTAACTACCTTCTCAAAGCCCACCACATGGGAAAGCTACCGAAGAATGTTATATAACTTGTCCCTCAACTCAGCATCTTTACCTCTAAACTAACTCAAGCACTCTTTGTATTTGACAGAGAGCTTTTCACCTAACTTACCTCTTGCTTCTCACAAAAATTATGTGAAATGGAGATTTTTTTTTTATATGACATCTTTCCTGAGGAAAGTTCAGTCATTTGCCCAGTGTCTCCACTTCACAGCCTATAGTCGGAAAACTTCATTGAGTCCTCTTTAAAGGCAAGGTAGTTTAATTAGCATTAATTAAATTAGGGCACTTCTTTATAAAAAGATTAACTGATGCCAGAATTAATCTAACTCCCTTGACATGAAAATTAAATGTCATAAGTATGTTTGCATTATGTAGGATGTGTGTCTTCTAATTATGTGTCTGAGCTTTGGCAGATAAATCGGAGCAAGGCAATGCATGGAATTCCATTGTCTCCCTGAAAACATTGGGAATTTCTAGACAATTCCAAGTAAATTCATAGTTTAAGAAATAACAGATTGTTGTTGAGCCCTGGCTGGTGGCACTGTAGATAAGGTGCCAGCCTGTGAACCCAGGGGTCACTGGTTCGACTCCCCAGCCAGGGTACATAACCAGATTGCAAGCCAGGTCTCCAACCAGGTCCGTAGTTGGAGGCAGGTGAAAGGCAACCATACGCTGAAAAAAGAAATAACAGATTGCAGTATTTTTTGAAATGTATTGAAATGGAAATCTATTATGTGATCTCAGGAGGCAGTCTTTGGAATGCAGGGGGACCCTGACAGATAGCAGCTCTTCTAGAATGCACCCATGAAAATGTCATGAGATTGGCCATCCATGAGATGTTTAATGATTCTCTCTGTTTTTCTACTACCCCTAGTGTAGCTTTGACAGAGTCTGGGAAGGAGAGACGAGGAAGCATGCCTTCAGTTTGGTCTCAATATCCTGAAGCTGATCCCATCCTGCTACCATCAAACATTCACTCGGAATCAAAGGTGCCAATTCCAAATCAAGACCCCAATGATTTCTCCCAAGCATACCAGGCCTACGGAGAGGCTGTGAGCCGGCAGCCACTGGATCTGAGAGGGGAGAGCCATGGGACAGCCCCCAGCCAGAGGGCTCTGAGACGGAGCAGCAGTATCCTCTCAGGATGTGTAGCTTTGGAGACCTTCCGAGAGAGAACCAAGGTTGCAGTCAGCTTCAAGTGTCCGAGTATCACAGAAGCACAGGAGGCCAGTTCAGAAAGGCGAGCGGAACTCCCGCTGGGGAAGAAGCTCACCAAAAGTTTTTCCCAAAGCTCAATGCACTTCAGCTCTGAGGGGAAGCTCCACAGGAGGCCCCCTGTGGCTCCCAAAGACTCAAAGCTCTATAAGACATTACCCCTGCGGAAGTTGGAGGGCAGCAGTTGGAGATGCCGGGGCCCTTTCAGCTACTGCTTTCTGAACCGAGGGCAGGATGAAGAGGAGGAGGAGGAAGAAGAAGGAGAGCCTGTCCGCACCATCTCTTGCCTCTTTCCGCTGCAGAGGACTGAAGCCGAGCCTGAACCAACCAGCCTGCCTGTGGCTGTTGGGATTCAGAAGCCAGGAGCGGAGCTGTCCAGAGTTTCAGTGCTGAAGGTCTGGGCAGAAGATCTGAGTAGCCCAGATGACATGGACTTCAGCAACCTGGCGTTTGATGCCCGGATTGCAAGAATCAATGCCCTCAAGCAGAGCACATATGCAATGCCGGATGGGTTCCTCGCAGCCCAAAATGATGCCAATGAGCTGCTCTGCCTTGTCAGGGCAACCAAGGGGAAGAGAGAGGAGTCACGCCCTGAAGCGTATGACCTTACACTTTCTCAGTACAAGCAACTGTTATCCATTGACTCCAGACAGTTGGGAAGTGCCTGTAGGAAAATGGCGATGGCTGAGAAAAGCCCGGAGGAGATGCTCCTAGCTATGACTTCCAGCTTTCAAGTGCTCTGTTGCCTCACAGAAGCTTGCATGCGATTAGTTAAAGTCGTGAACTCAGAAACACAGCGGCAGGAAATTGTAGCGAAGATCGATGAAGTGGTCATCAACTACATTTGTCTCCTGAAAGCTGCCGAGGCAGCCACTGGAAAGACCACTGGGGACCCCAGTGTTGGACTCTCCACGCGACAGTCAACCACCATGGCCGCTCTCGTAAGCACACTAACACGTTCTCTCAAGATGCTTTTAAATAAATAAAGTCTGAAAGTCACGTCATAATCTACCTTTGCAAAGCCATACATGAACTTTTATTTACTTTCTGTGTACGATGAACAGATGTCTCCTTTCTTCTCTCTGTATATTTTGTTATTTTGTATAAAATAGGAGATAAAAGTCACATTGGTGAAATGTTGAAATGTACTAATCAGATGTATTCTGTTTATATTATACATATATACATGAAAAAGAAATATACAAGAAAGTGATGACATTTGGCTATTTTTCATATAGTTGAAAACTTGGGGTATATGATGTGAAATTTTAAATTCTACCATGTTAGAGCAAAACAATGAATCCTATTCCCTATCCCTCCAAGCAGATACTTGGAGATCATATCATTCATATTTAGGAGTTAAAAAAAAGAAAGAAATCACAATGTATATAAAACAGTACTTATGTTTTAAAATTATGATTTTTAAGCATTGGAAATAGCAAAAAGACATTTAAAAATTCAGGAACCTATTATGAATTATTAGAGAATATACATATATAATAAATTAATTTTTTGCTCATAGTGTTTGGTTATCTGATGCTTTCTTCCAAGAATCCCACATGTTTCACTTTGGCTTATTCCATTTGGGTTAAAATGGGTGGAGGTGGATTCTATTGTGTCAACATAAATGCTCTTCATGATGTTCCCAGAGTTAAAATGCTTCCCAGATAGAAGAAAAGAAGGAATGATGGGCAGGTTCCTGGGTAATACCAAGCTACACATGATCTAATTACATAAAATGAAAGAATTAATACCCAAATTAATTTTTTATGAAAAGAGATCTGCTTTGACTGAATGTCAAAATATGTAAACCAAAGACATCATCCACCCCCCCACCCCCCACCAATTCAACCATGAAACTTAGAATTCCCTAAGAGTGACAGAACGTTTAGTAAAGTAGTTGCAACATTACAAAAAAAAAAAAAAATGAGCATTTGATGATCATTGAAAGTAAGGGCAGATCAACCCTTTGGACCAGACTGCACACCAGTCTGAGCCACATCTCAGATCGCAGCTCTCAGCATCACATAGCTTCATGCCACACCTCCTCTACCAGGTCCAATGCTTCCAATCCCATCCGCAATTACAGCCTAACACTGGGACAAACTTTCAAATCTGGAATGTTCACAAAATCAGGGAGAGATGGCTCCTCTAAAATAGAACTATGATTAAAAAGGTGATTAAGTATTTATTAAATGATCTCATCTGGATTGGCTTATAGAAATATGAAAAAGAAAAAACAAGTGGTCAGTTTGACCACTTTAGTTGAAACTGATGGAATGCCAAGAAGTTTTCAGAACTGTCGTCTCTCTCAAAATGTATCTTTGGGTCAAAGCAAAAGAATGCAAACTCTGCAATTGTAAAATAAAATCGACATGTACATATATACTTCATGGGTCATTTAGTGCTCAGGCTACTCACACTCCTATTAATGTATGTGGCTCCTTAAAATATGACAGGAGTATGCCAAGTACAAATGTTTCCATTTCCGTAGCCTACTGGGCAGGAGGAATAACACAGTCTACAGTTGCTATCTGTCATCAGTCATTCCATAGAGACTCCATAACAAAAGTCACATGTAGTTGTAGGTGGTAGCATACAAAAGGAGTTTAGACATGTGTTATTAAAAATAATGTTTAAATGATAAAACATTATTTTATTATGATTATAAATATTGGTGTTTGATATTGAGAAATATTAATGATGTTTACTGTGGAAATTTTTGGTAAATATTCTCTGTACTAAAATACTAACATTAACAGGATGTGTGTTCTGTCAGGCAATGTGCTAAACATATCACATATATTATTTAATCATCACAACAATCTTATGGTTTGGACACTGCCGTTAATTGCCTATGCAGGCTGTATGGCTTAATAGTTAAGGACATGCTGGTTGTGATCAGAAACTTCTTGATTTAAGGTTGAACTCTGCCATTTTCTAGCCCTTTTGTCTTGGGAAAGCCAATCAGTTTTTTTTCTATGTCTCATAAGGTTGTCATGAGTTCTAAGTCAAATGATGTATGTAAAGTGCTTACTACAATACCTGGCAGATTAAATAATTGATGTTAGATATTATTATCATCATAATCATTGTGTTAAATATATTGCCCAAGATAATGTGTGGGGATGTTTGTTTTTATATGCATATTGTATCCTGACTCTTATGTGCAGAATACATTATGTGTATTGCATATGTATCCAAAAAATGCACAAGGAAGTGATGATCCTTGTTCAAATCACACATCCAGTTGGAACAACTTCTTCATCCATTTCAGTTTGAGAGGCCTCAGTGAAATGCCTCTGGGTCTTTCTAATCAATTTCCCATTATGGGTGCTCCAGTAAGTTTCTGTTTCTTATAAACAAACTCTTTGCTACTTAGAAAACCTCAAGGGCCCCCCATTCACTAAACATGGGGTTCCTAAATGGGGTCCATGTCCACTAGAGGATAGGAAGAACATATTAGAATGATACTTGTGTTTATTTTTATCTAGCCTTTTTTATGTTTGTGTATGTTTTATAATGGCATAATAGTACAGTGGTATATGTACATCATTTTAAATAAATAAATTAATTAACAAGCATATGCCTGGTGCATGTATGCAAAAAGGGTGTTGCAGGTAGGGGTCCATTTACTAAAGTTTGGAGACCACTGAACTGGAGAATCAAAATTCCTTGTACTCGAGGTTCTTTACATTTACTCCCCATCCTAACTTTCCAAGTGTTGTCACCTAACATTTTTATTAAATTATTTTACTTTTTATTATACTTTAAAGTGTACGTAAAAGTAGACACAATGATAGAATGACTCAATATGTACTCATCACAAATGAATTCATGTCTAATCTTATTTTCTCTATTTCTATGCATCTCCTTCCACACTGTATGTTAGCAAATCACAGACATCATGGCATTGAATCTGTGAGTATTTCAGTAAGAACTTTTTAACATAATTCCAATGCCATTTTCACATTTTTTAAATTCATAATTCCCTAATATTATCAAATGAATATTACAGAAATATGTAAATGATGAAGAAAATGGAAATTCCTATAAACCCAACCCTAAAGACAGTCCTTGTCAACAATTTAAGTCATCAGCTTTCTTTTTTCTTTAATATATTTTACTGATTTTGCTGTTGTCCCAATTTTTCCCCCTTTGCCCACCTCCACTCAATAGGTCATCTGCTATCAACTTTATATATACCAATGTTATTATTGCATGTGTTTATGAGTTTAACTTTTGACTTAGCAAGTTGTTCTGACCACATTCGTCCTGCTTGAGTCTCCGTTGTACAGATTTTATGTAAGTGAACTGGCTGGAAGGGATATGATTGACACACAGAAAAACAATACTCAGATGACCAGCCACCAAAGCATTAGGCTCAGTCAACCCAACAGCTAATGCAATTGCCTCAGACACTAACATGAACACAGACTCCTAGGCAGAGCTGGAATTAGTCTAATCACAAAGTAAATTATTTTTCCAGAAAACAAGGACAGTCATGAAATGACCAGCTACAGCAGCACTATAATGGACCAATTCCTTTTGCTCTGAATTTCATCTTCCATTTTAACTTAAGGAAGACAATCATTTGTTTATGTTCCTGTTACATACATTTCTAAATGCCAGTTATTTTTTCAATGTTACTCCTGAGCTGCTCAGGATGTCACTCGAATTTATTCCACCTGGATTGCTCTTGATTTGGGAAAAGTTTGCTGGTTATTGCTATTCATAGTCGTACTAACTGTTTGAAATTGGAAGAACAAAAAAGCAAGATCAACTATGTTCACTTGATTCCTGTTGCTTGCAAACATTTAGAAATCGTCACAGGGATCAAAAACACATGGATATCACATTGTTCCTCTCTCACCTAATTTTGTGTCTGCTTGGAAAGTGGTCAAGTTTGAGGGTGTGTATGTGTGTGTTTGGGTATATAGAGGTGTAGGGGGAGTGTTTGAATAGATGGTGTGTGTGTGTGTGTGTTTGGTTTCCTGGATTTTAGGCTAATTTACCCTCTGGTAGTCCAAAAATGATGCTAAAACTTTCTATAACAATCCCAAATCTCCCTTTAAAGTCAGATTGCAGAAAGAGCTTCTCAGCTTTGAAAGATTAAAGAGTCAAGATCTTCCCTTTTAAACTAAATTCTCATTCATAACAACCTGAGCCACAAACATTGGATACTCTTTAGTTATTTCACCTATTCCCCAGACTACCCACTCTCACCCTTTAATTTCAAAGACTATACAAAGAAAATCCATGGAAGAACAATCCGTGTCTTTATAAAATATTGCTGCTGCACAGCATAAGGGAATGAATTAAATCCTGCATCTCTGAAAGAAGCAGATAACCCAGTAGCTTATCCCACATAGCTTATTTCCCCATTCAACTTGAAATTAACCTGCTGCCTTCAGCTGAACTGCCTCTAATCTTTCCTCCACATTTATAATTGCATCTCAATTTTCTGTTACACGTTCATTCTAAAGCATTGAGGGATTTCTTTTTTATTATACCTCAGGATGTTTCTCATTTCCCACTCCACAGTTTGGACCAAACTTCTGTGCCATTTGTGGCCTCAACAGCCACAACTTCAGGCAGATTTAGCTTTGGGATTCAGGAAGCCAAGCCTCCTTGATGACTTCCAATCAAGTCATGTTTCTCCTGTTTTCATTTTGATGAGCACCCTTTGCACATGTTGTCCCTTCACTAAATGATCCAGGACTCCTTTCAGTCACCCACTTAAAGAGGCAGGATATGTCCATTCATTCAAATAGCTATTGCCAATTTCCTAATCTGGGCAAACATTGTGCTAGGTGTTGGAGGCAGGGTACGAGGGAAAACAGTTCTGGAATGGGCAACCTGTGTCGCTGGTGAAGAAAGGAAGGGACTCAGGGTGAGTCAGCATTGCAGGTGGTGCTCACTCCACACAGTGTCGCAGGACTCTAAAGATAGCTGTTCCAGCCAAAGATGTGCACGTGATCTTCATCAGTGAACACAAATTACAATGGCGCCATGACTTAGGCTTCAAAGTTTTACTCGACTGTCAGTTATAAATATAGAGGGGCATGAAAAAGTAGAGTCAGCATTTATTTATCATACAGGGATTCACAACATTAGAAATGTGGAGAATTCAAGTAGGTCTTCTTTGTACCACACAGCCCTGTAAAGAGTCGTTTGAACCGTGCTTGCCTTCTTTGACCCATCCTATAATTTACAATATGGAGTGAGCATCCTTTCTGTGTTTTGGTGAATTGCCACAGTCCTCTGTAAATTTGGATCAGCTCCCCACATTTTATCCTGAGCTCTTTCAATGTTGTGAAATCTCTCCAAGAGTTCCTTCCATGTCAGCGTCTTTATTTCCCAGTGTTACTTCCTCGGGGACAGCTTCGCCCTTTGCCCCACCACCAGTCCTGATTGAAGTCACTAAATTTGCCTTCACTGCCCTCCTCTGGCCTGCGTATCTCTCATTTCAGATGAGGGTGCTGTCCCCCGTCCCACAGTCAGCTTTTTTCTGTGACTCTGCTTCCATCTGAGTTTCATTTCGCTTCTGGCATTACCCCCTTTTGCTTCTCTGCTGCACTTTCATCTTTGTTGGTCAGTTCCCTCTTTCACTCTTCCATTGTTAAATGCTATGTGACAGCCCTCAAGTCTTCAAGGCTGACCACAGCTCCTGGACGCAGGGCCATCTCCCACAGGGCTGTTCATTTCATCAAGTATCTTCACTTTACCTTGTTGTTAAGCCTCAGGGAGGGTCTAGTCCCTCCCACTCTTATGGGATGTTACCTGATCAAGCCAGGCCCACCCAGGACAACCTCCCTTTCGATTAACTCAAAATTCACCGATTTGGGACCGTAAGTACATCTTCAAAATCCCTTCCCCGTTGCCATATTCTGTTGATTAGAAGCATGTCACAGGTTCTGCCCACCCTCTTGGGGAAAAGGCTGTTCAGGACATGAACACCAGGGGGCAGGAGCTGTGGGGACCACCTGAGGGCCTGCCTGTGGTTCCTTCCTCCCTCAGTGGAGACAGTCGAAACACAGACTTGAAAGGCTTCTGCGACCTCAGCCCTGACAGAAGCCCTCAAAGTCCATGTGGGCAGCCTCCAGCTCTTTCTACCCTTGCCCAGGCTTGTTCTGTAGACATAGTTCTTTGTGTTGTCATGCCAAGTTGCTGTGGGGCTGGAACTAGTAACAATGATGTACCGGCCCACCCAGGTCAGGATTTTATTAGTGCTCAGTTCACAGGTAAGTTTTCTGTGGCAGTGTGACTATTCATTGCTCTCATTTTAGAGTCAACTTATGACTTTGAGATCAGTTTGGACTGAATAATTCAACTGACAGATGAATGATTAAAGATGCTGGACTTTGACCAGTGTGACCATGCCTTTCTCAAGTATTTATGGGAAGGGGGATGAGTCCATTCAGGCCACTGACTCCTAAGCTGTTCACTGGAATCTGATCTCCAAACTGTTGTCAGTATGATTATCATGACATTATCAGGCCTACTATTTATTCATGAAAATGCTCTAGCTATTGTGCTAAGTGATCTTCATGCATAATTATCACATCTCTTTCCCAAAACAACCTATGACAAAGGACTATTATCATCCCTTTTCTAAGAAAGGACATTGACTTTAGAAACTCCAAATAGCTTGCCCAAAATCATGGATGTTAGTCAAAATCAATCTTTGAATTAAGCAAGTCTAATTTCATGTATCAGTTTTTTTGGCCAGGTAAATAGCTTTATTGTTTTTTATCTAACAAATACCAGCATGTATTTTTTGAAAAGTTAAATTCCACCAAAGAACTTAAAACAAAAAGCAACCATCTCCTGTCCGTAACTCCCCACCCTCCACCCCAGTCCCAAGGGACAACCCATTTCACCAGTGTCTGCTTTCAGTTTTTCTAGTGGTTTTCTCCTTAATTCTAAATAATATAACTTTTTCACTTACCAACTTTGGATGACTTCTATCAACTACCTATTGAAAAATAAGGAGTTCACCTATTTCTGTTCCCCCTCATCTTTCATTCTACTTCCCTAACCAATGTTTGATAGGGAGGCAATTATTATGGTGTATTCTTGGTTACCTACTTAACTTTAAATATTATAATTGCAACTCTGCTTCTGATTTAATCATCTTTAGACCGTCTTTCTTGACTCCTCATCTATGGGGAACGAAAGCTGTGGGTTCCCCCAGCCTGTCTCTGTCTCTTCTCATCACTTTACTTTTATCTCCTATCTTAGGCCACCAGTACCTTCATGTTTACATCGTTTACACTGTTATTAAAAGCAATGTTTTCTAATGTTTCAGAATCAAAATTTTGAAAACCACTTCAGCCTAGAGAAACAGTCCATTGCTTTCTCGAAAACCAAACTTATCCAGAGCCCTTTTAGAGGTAGACACAAAGAACCCTGCGCAAGGAAAGAAAGCAGAAAGTTCCCTGTGACATCATTGTATCTGAAACTGTGGGTTCTCTAGGTGTGGCCCCCCACCAGCAGCGTCACAGCACCTGGGGGCTTGCTAAAGATACACCCTCTGTGTTCCATCCCAGACCTGCTCGCACACTCTGGGCATGGGGCCCGGCAACTTGGGCTTTAACCAGCTTTTCCAGTCATTCCAATGCCAGCTCAAATTTGCCCATCACTGTGTTAAGTAAGTAACAGAATTTCTCAAAATCATGCCACATTTAGATCCCTTTATCTGTACTTTCTAGGTCTAAATTTTTTTCTGGGACTTTCTACAGGTTTTTCTTCTTTCTTGCTGACAAAGTGAACACATACTGTTTTGAATATCAATTGCTACATTAAAAACCACACCAAAATGTAGGAACTTAAGGAACAATTTATTATCATCTTTTGTGGTTCTAGGAATGAGCTCAGCTGGGTGGTTCCCATGTGCAGTGTCCCGTACAGTTGCAGTGACATGGCCATGAGGCCTGGGAAGGCTTGACAGGGCTTCGAGATGACTTCCCACCTGGCTAGCAATTGGCCAGGGACCTTGCTTGAGGCCATCGAACGGTCATACACAGCCCCTCTCCGTAAGTCTGGGGCTTCTCCTAGCATAGTGTTCTCAGGACAGCAGCGCCTCTTACATCAGAGCTGTTCTCCAAAGTGGAGCATCTTGAGAGCAAGTGTCCCTGGAGAAGCAGCACACAGATGTTGTGATTCTTAGGACCTAAGAGCCTTTCAACTTTGTTGGCTTGTAGCCTATATTGCCCAGGGAAAATCTTCCCTTAAAGATAATATGGAATGTAACTCTTTTGAGTTGAGCCTGTCTGAAAAATACCTTCACTTTGTCCGTAGGCTTAATCTATCATTTGGCTGCAAACAGGATCTCAGGTTCCAAATGACATTCATTGAGAACCTGGAGGTCCTTGCCTGTCACCTTTTTGCATCACTTTGCTACATGTCATTATTGTTCCTTGAGAGAGCCTTCCCCTACTTCACCTAAAAGATCTATTTCTTCCTTTGCCTTTGCCGTGTGAGTGTCATCAGGCTGTGTCTAGGTTCAGAATTGTATTTCATTCATTCTGGCTGGGATTGAGTGCATCTTCTTCTGAGAACTCATGCCTTTCTTCAATGCTAGGTTATTTTCCTATTGTTACTTATTTTTTTCTCTCTGTTTTCTCTGTAGCCTTTACCTAGTGTTCTATGAAGAGAGTAAACCAGCCACAGATAGTTGCTTCCAAGATAACAGGTACATTGCTTTCATAAAATTTTTTCAGCTCACTACAGAGCCCTGGTGTGGCATTTTTGTGATTTGCTTACAATGCAGGCAAATGAAATATGTGCAGGTTATGCCTGAATGGTAGCATTCCTGGCCTGCCTGTGACCTGTGGGTGCATAACTAGGTGCCCCAGTGACGTGGTTTATAGTGCTACTTTCACACAAACTGACTTATATCGTGATTTTTGTATACTTGAAGCATAATGTTAATCTATAATTTTATGAAATCAATTCCTGTGTACTTACCACTCAGATTTGCCAGATCCTGGTAACTTGCCACATTGTTTTGGGTCTTTGTTTTCAGTAAATAAACATCAGAGACAGTCCCATGTGTCGCTCATCCTCCTCAAATATTATTGGCCTGACTTTGCTTTTGTTTCATTCCTGTGCAGTTCTTCATATAGTGACCACATGATTACATGTCCTTGACATTGTGTGATCTTGTTCGGCATGTTTTTGAACTTGATGTAACTGCTATCATACTGTACATATCCTTCCACACTTTGATTTTTTGTTATTTAATATTGGTTTTATAAGAACTATACCTTTTACTAGATATATGTAGTTTGCATTCCTTTATACTTCATTGCTTTTCAGTAGTTTATTGCATACTAGAATTTAGATTATGCTGTTAGTGGATATTTAGGTTGTTTACAATTTTTTGCTATTAAAAACACTGCTACAATGAACATTCTTGTACCTGTCTCTTTGTGCATATCTGTTGTGATTTTCCTCTAAGACATGTGCCCAAGTGTAGAATTGAAGAAACAAGGTCTATCCCAACAGTATTGAGCTAATGTCAATATAATTAAAAGTTTGCTTGGCTGATACTTTTGGGACAGATCTCGTAAGTACTCTTCAACTTGACCAGATGGTGACTCCTCTACCCTGGGCAGGCTCAACCATCCAGGTAGGTGGCTAGAGCAAGTAAAACATTCCCAGCTAAGTCACTGAATCCTTCTCCAGTGCCAGTCCGTCTTCATGACAACATGACTACAGTATAGAAAAATGTTGGTAGTGGCTTCATACTGACACTCACAGACATAACATGGATAAATCCAGCAAAGAGGAGGGTAGGAAGGGGACAGAAGTGGCAGAAAAGGCAAGAGAATGAGAGAAATTCAGTGATTAGCTTAGGAGGCCCATCATATAAATAACATGTCTTCTGGGGAGATGAAGGAAAAATGTAGCATTGCTTTGTTTGCCTGTATCATAACTTAATATAAATCACACTGTACTACTGATTGTATTTATCTTGATTTTCCCATGTTGCTGTCTATACACTTCAGTCAGACCCTGGTTTCTAACTGCTGTATGATATTGCCTCGCACACATCCCCACCTTCACTTTTCCATTTCCCTAGAGCTGGGCATCTGGATGAGCTCCAGCAAACAAAACTGAAGTGAAAATCCCCATACACCCTCCTGTGTGACAACAACAACAACCACACACACACACACACACACACACTAGATCACAAGGGATAGATGTACCTAATGTCATCAAGATGACAGTACCTGTCTAATTCCCCACAAGGCATTGACCCCTGTATCCCACCAACAATGACCATTATCCAGTACTATGCCTTCAGGGTTTTCTTTAAAAGTCCTCAATTCTTTATGGGAACTGTATTTTCTCACCTTCTCTTCTTGTTGACTTTGCTTTTACCATTCATATTTAAGCCTTTAATACATCTGGAATCCACTTTTTCATATGAAGTCAGGGAGGAATCCACTTTTTATTTTCTCTATGATGTACCCAATTTCCTCCGCATCAAACATCTGATCAGCTCTGATGGGACAAGTAGCATATTGAGACTTAGATGGCACAGGGTAGACAGATTGGGGAGGGTGATTTGTTGCTTCTAAGTTACACACTTCTGGTTCACTTGGAACTCTCTGGAGGGAATACCCTGGGCAGTGACACAGAGTCCATTGTGGTGATGTGACCTGGGAAAAGGCTAAGGTGCCCCCCACTGGTTTAGAAGCAGAAGGTCGAAACAAGGAGGAACTGAGGCAGAAAAGTGTGGTGATGTCAGATGTGGGCAGAGCTACTGGCGAACTCTTGTGAGATCCCATAGCAGCAGTAAGCTTTGTTCACCACCAGTTCCTAACAGGCCGTGGATCAATACCAGTCCGTAGCCTGGGGATTGGGGACCCCTGCGAACTCCCAAGCCCAGACTAGTGTGGCTCAGTGGGTTGGGCATCATCCAGAAAACCAAAAGGTCACTAGTTCGACTCTTGGCCAGGGCACCTGCCTGGGTTGGAAGCCAGGTCCCAGGTTGGGGGTGTGTTTCTCTCCCTCTCTCTAAAAATTAAAGAAATAAAATATTTTTTTTAAAAAGAACTCTCAGGAAACACTGGGTGACACATTAATAAGAAAGAAAAATACCACACTACTAGGTGGGCACTAGAGCAGCCAAGCCTTGGGAAATTTCTATTACTTTGATCCTTTTTATAATCACATGGCTGACAGGCCCAGGGAAATAGAGCAATAGGGGAGTGGGCAAAAGTAAGCTTGCAGATATGAGTATGGGAAAGGCAGAGTTTATTCTTGTATTATTACTTACTAGTTACTATACTATTTTCTATGGCCCACCCCATGCATAGATCGTGTTCTCTTCTGTGTGATGGGGTGAAACTGATACGGGACAGAAGAGCCAACCCTGAGTAGCTCTACCTTGGGCCATCTGTAATGTGTGGGTTCTTGACTTCATGCATGAAAGATCTCACATCACCAGTGCAGGTGACTGAATGCAAGGGTACCTTTGCTAAGGCTGGGGATAGTGAAACAAGGGTGGGCTCAGCATAGAGGAAGCAACAGGAGAGCCCAAGTGGGGCTGCCTTAGCTCACTGGGAGGTCAGAGAAAGGGGGCTTTGGGGACAGGGTCAGGGGGCTAGCCCAGGACGAGCTGCCACTGCCCACTGCTCCCCTGGTTGCTGGTCTCATGGGGACCCTTAGAGTTTAGGAGATGCTCATCTGTGGGTGAAGCAGTGGGGGGAGAGGGAGGAAGGGATTGGCAGGGTCTGCTCCCCAGAGGGACAGTGCCCTTTTGTCTTGAGGCTTTTCTCTCTTCTCAGGGGGAATCTTAGGGGAGGTCTCAGGGGAAGCTTTCAGTTCTCCAGGTGAGCCCTGTCAGGGTCATGGTCTCCACCGATTGCTCAGTGACAGCGAAGGAGGTCATTTAGTCATTGCAGCAGGTCCTGGTGTCGCCCACCTGTTTTGCTGCTTTTCTGGGCCTGGAGCTTCTAGATGTTATCCCCAGGGAGGGGAGCTCCAGTATCTGACTGTAAACAGCTCAGCCCGTTTGTTCGGCGCTCTGTCTCAGTTTCCCCATTCCACTTGTTCTGGCTTATTGGCCCGTCTCAAGACGACCATTCTCTTTTCAGGTATGTTAAATAAGAATTACATCCCTGGGAGTAAATTGCAGTTGAAAAGAAGAAAAAATTATTTTGGAAACCAAGCCTGTATATATCACCCATTCATGATGTTATGAGTGAAGGATTATTCATTATTTTAGAATTATTTTTCCATTACACACCATTATCCTGTTAAAGGTGCATGGATATGAAATAAGACATTACAATTATAACATTTAATCATGTGAAAATATCACTAAATCACACTGGAACATAGCTTTTAAGAAAAATACATAATAGAAAGAATAACTCAATCCAGGAAGACATGTTTATCTCCCTTCACGACAGCAGAGTGGAGGTCACAAATGTCTGAGACAGCACAGGAATAGACTAAAAGTATAATAATGATTGCTTTTGATAAATACTCGAATTTGGAATTACAGTTTTAAGAGACCTCTTTCAAGAACAACAGCTCTCCATCTTGAAGTCCTTCCTCTGCTTTGTCCAACTAGTCAAGTCCTAGTTATTTTTCAAATGGCACCTCAGAGGTCACCCCTAGGCAGCACACAGCTGATCATCCCTCCAACCCCACTCCTTCCTCTTTCGGCTCCCTGTGTCCTGTTAATATTTCCATAGCTGCCTTTCTCACATAGCATTCATTTGGGGGTTGTGTCTTTAAATCTGTTCTGCTTAGGGAAGTACCTGCCTTTTGTATTCTCTGGGCTTAGAACAATACTCAGCATGCAGCCAGCAGCAAACAGCAGACGTCCTTTTTATTTTTTAATTGAACTAAAATGCAAAGGGCACTCTTTCTGTATTGACTTAGTGATGAAACTGTTGTGGGGACTTAGGGGATGCATGTTTCTAAAATCTTGAGCACAATCTGATCCGCAGCCACAAGCTCACAGAATTCTCCAACCTGAATTTTGAATTAAATATTCTCTAGCTCAGCGCTTCTGCAGCTTTCATTTGCATAGGAATCACCTGAGCTTTTGTTAAACTATAGATGCTGATTTGGGATGTCATGGGCAAGCCTGAAGTCCTGCATTGTACTGAGCTTCCCAGGTGATAGTGATGTTTTTGAGAACCACCACATTGTTTTTGAAAAAACATCACATCTCTACTTCCTGACTCAGATCCCCCAGGCAATTGCCTTGCCTTTTGAGCAATTCGGTGGTGTGTCTTTAGCTATCTTTAAGTTCGCTGAGGACAAAGATGAATTTTATTCATATTGATTCTCAAGCAACTAGGGGTACCCCTGGCAAACAGCAGGTGCTCACTAAATGTTTATTCTTGGATGAATAAAAGCAATAATAAACCCTGGGCTCCAACTAGCTTTTTAGGAGCTGGCTTTATACTAATTCTCTAATTTTAGCTTTTTTAAAGTATTAGAGAAGAATCCCCACCAAGTAGAGATGGGAATGAGAGACACAATTCAGTGGTTAACACCACTCTCCAGGGAAAAATCCATGGTTCAGCCACTGAGCTATAAATGACTTCTTAAATTTTTTTTTGTAATTTTCAGGCTTAATGACACATAGAATTATTTTTGTAGGAAATATTTTCACTGCTGCTCTTTTTCACAAGCTGTATTAAGGCAAGTTTTCCCATAGGGCCTTGCTTTTATAAATAAACTGGGTCTTTTATTACTGTAAAAGTTTTCATTAATAAAAGAAATCTTTTGAGGCTTAGGTATTTGGGCTTTTTAGATTTTAACAGTTATGTTTTAGTTAGGAACATTTTTCTGGTTACTAGAACAATAAATTCACGTTTCTCCCTTTTTCAGGTTGTTAAACAAAAATGTTCACAGCTGAAAGCTTTTCTGAAAGGAGGCTTTATTGAACCATGCTAGGCAGAAAGGGACCTGCATTAAGGTTAGGTAAGAATGGTGCCATGGCCTTAGTCCTGGGGCTGACCAGCATACGCAAATTGCAGAAGAAAAAATGTAAGTTTTTTTTAAAGAGTTCACCTAGGCTAGAGACAAAGGGGGTGGAAGAAGGTGAAGTTGGGCTAGTTCTCTAAGGGAGTAATGTTTGCTCTTCGGGATTAGTGTGGCCACGCTCGGGAAAGTTCAAGCGTAAGCCAGAAGCAGGTGGTGCCTATTACTGGTCACGTGGCGCCTGGTGGATAGCTTCTCTGTTGGTTTGTTTGGAGATTTTATTTATTTTTAGAAAGAGAGGAAGGGGATGGAGAGAAACATCAACGTGTGGTTACCTCATGCACACCCCCAACTGGGGACCTGGCCCACAACCCAGGCCTGTGCCCTGACTGGGAATCAAACTGTGATCTTTTGGTTCACAGGCTGGCACTCAATCCACTGAGCCATGCCAGCCAGGGTATTTCTTTAGATAATTGTGGACATAGCCACCTGGAAGTTAATTCAAAGCATCAACATATATTCAGAAACATAAGCAGTATTTTGTTGCTTTTACCCCACAGTTGTACTTCCCTTCCACCCTCCCACCTGGTGTCATTTAGGACAGCTCAAGATTTTGTCCTTGTCAAGTTCAACCACATTCCAGCCGTGATTTCAGTAAGTGACTCTGGGTGAGGCATCTAATTAATGTTCCTTAGTTTTCTTAGATAAGAGAGGGTTAAAAACAGTTACTGTCTTACCGTCATCACAAGAAATACAGGAGTTAATAGATGTCATTTAGAAGCGTGTCTAACATATAATAAGCCCTAATGAATGTTAGCAAATATTATGTTAAGTCTGAGTACAAGGAACACATTGGCAGGAAGGTGTAGGCTCTCTAACCACAGCCCAAGGTGACGTTTGCCCCCACCAGATCTGGGGCCAGGAAAGAGTCTGGTCTGGGCAGCTCCCGGGAGCAAATACAAAGATGGGATCCCCTGCCTCATTCAGTGGGTGAAGTCTTTCATTTTGTTCATGTCTTCAGAGAGGACAGAGTGCTTCTCCAGCTCTTTTTCTTGTTCTGCATATCCAAATGATTCATTACATCTGTACTTCCATCTCCATGGCAGTACTGTTCACAGTAGCCAAGATATGGAAACATCCTAAATGTCCATCAACAGGTGGATAAATACAATGATAGGTATATAATACATAGGTATAATATATGTAGATACATGTGGCTCTATAATACATAGATATATGTAGGTATATAATGTATACACACATTTGTGGATATATAATATGTAGATATATCTAGAATAGAATATTATTCAGCCATAAAAAGGAAGGAAATTATGCTTTTATTCCATAAAAGGAAGGAAATTATGCCTGCCTGCTAAAAAGGCAGGCATTATGCTAAGTAAAATAACCCAGTCACAGAAGGACAAATATATGACTCCACTTCCATGCGGTATCTAAAGTAGTCAAACTCATAGAAGCAGAGAGTGGAATGGGAGTTCCCGGAAGCTGAGGGGAGGGAGAAATGGAAGTTGTTTAAGAAATGGAAAGTTTCAGTTTTGCTAGATGAATAAGTATCGTAGCTCCGCCGTACAACACTGTGCCTACAGTTAACAACACTGCACTGCAGTACACTTAAAATTTTGTTAAGAGAATAGATCTCATATTAAGTGCTTCTACCACAATTTTTTTTAAATGATTCAGTAGACTTCTATAGTGATTTCACTTGCAAAGGGAGTTCTCACTTTTCCTCCTTAAATCCCCCCAAACAATTCTGTTGTGATCCCAATTGCCCATTCAGGAAATGACCTCTAACAAACCAGATGCGAACCTGCTCAGGGACCTATGAAAAAGTGTGGTGCTCAGGGACCTATGAAAAAGTGTGGGAGGCAGAACGTGGCTCTAGTCTTCAACTTGGAGTCCTGAGCTCACATTTCTGAAGCTACCCCATGTCATATTACAAGTCCTAAACAGGTGGGCATATGAAGGATGTAAACATCTGTTTCCCAGGGTAAAAATTCACATGTTGACGAGTAAAACTCGTGAATCCACCAAATATTCCTCTGTAGTTCTCCTCACTTGCTGCGTGGTAGAGGCGCGTGGGGAGAGCAGAGGGGAAGGGCAGCAGGCCAGGCTGGGTGGAATAGAGTTAAGGACTAAAGGGCCGGTTGCAGTGGCCCCAATAGTCAGCCTGAGCCCTGCGCGCTAAGGCAAGTGGGCAGCCTGGATTGCCTGCAGGTTGGGGCTCCGGTCAAAGCTGTAGCCTGGGCAGACCTGGCTTCCATCATGAAGAACACTGCTAGAAGCTCAAATGGCCTGAAAACACTCTACACAGCAAGTCAGAGATGTTTTTGCAGATTGAAGGGGTTGCCATGGTCAGTAATTGAGGTAATGAAGAAGAAGTGAAGCTAATGGAAAACCAGGCATGAAGGCCCACGGGACAGCAGTGACAACAGAGAAGGCTACCCGCAGGCAACATAGTTAGGATGAGAGAAATTGCAGATAAGCCTGAAAGATGAGGAGACCTGGGGCTCAGCTGCCCTACCTTCAACCCCCCAGCTAATGACCAGGCAACCTGCAGGTACAGGGCCTAGCTGACATGTCCCCAACGAAAGCTGCTGAAGAACCCCCTGAAGGCAGGACTGCCCAGCCAAGCCCAACCTATAGAGCCAAAACAAAGAATCAGGAGCTGCCCTGGCTGGGTGGCTCAGTTGGTCTGAGCATCGTCCTATACACAAAGGGTTGTGGGTTCAATTACCTGTCAGGACAGGTATGCAGGTTATGTGTTTAATCCCGGGTCAGGGTGTATACGGGAGACAACTAATGGATGTTTCTCACATCAGTGTTTTTCTCTCTCTCCCTCTTCCTCTTTCTCTAAAGTCAATAAACATTAAAGAAAAAAAAAAAAAAGAATCACAAGCTAAGTAAACAGTTGTTGCATGAAGGTCCCAAGTGTATGAGTGTTTGTTACATGGCAGTGGATAACTTACACAGGGAACATTTATGGTAATTCAAATTTGGATTAGATACATGATAGCAGGGTCACTGTTAATTTTCTTAAGTGTGATAATGTTATTTTGGGGATGACTATGTATAAATATGTCCTTATATTGAGAACATGTGGGAGTGATGTTATGACATCCACAACTTTCAAAAGAGTCAACAGAACATATAAGTAGATTAATAAATAGGTAAAGCAAATATGACAAAATGTTATCAATTGTTGAACCTAGATGACAAGTATATGGTGATCATTGCACTATTTTTTCAACTTTCCTAAATATTTGAAAATGTCATAGTAAAAAGTTGGAAAATTAAAAATTTTTAAATTATCCACATCCCACAGTAAACATATATTTATATTTAAAATGATATTTTTAATAATTTTTAAAAATTGTTTAACTATGAGCAATCATTAAAGTAGCTTTTGGGTATAACTTCTTGACTCTTCTCATAAACACTTAGGAATTTTGTGTAATAAAATTCAATTTATAAATCATTCCCAAATATACAGGAATTTCTATAAAATATATGAATTTTTGAGCACCAAATTTGTTTACCAAATTTAAGGATGTATAAAGTTGACATATTAAATCTAACAGCTATGCATTAAGATAGTTATTAATAAATTAACTTTGACTTCAGTTTTGTTTTTCCATTTAGGCACCAGTAATTTTTCCTCAGTCCTCCAGTGCTTTCATAGGCTATATGAATAGTGGTTAAAGGATACAACCACCAACCCTGATTGGTGTGGCTCAGTGGGTTGAGCACGAACCTGAGAACTGAAAGGTTGCTGGTTTGATTCCCAGTCAGGGCACAGGCCTGGGTTGTGTGCCAGGTCCCCAGTTGGGGGTATGTGAAAGGCAACCAAACATTGATGTTTCTCTCCCTCTCTTTCTCCCTCCCTTCCCCTCTTTCTAAAGGTGCACAAACAAAACCTAAAAAAAAAAAAATCCAACCACCAATTCTCCTTCAACAACTGTGAGAAGCCAAATATACCTCACTTGGGAGAGCTAGTAAAGGGAGTCATTCTTTGTCAGGACCTTGAAACAGTGGTCATGGGAGCCAGAGAGACCTGGGTTCAAATGCCCGTCATCACATTTCCCTTCTTTTTTTTAAAGATTTTTTTTTTTTTTATTTTTAGAGAGGGGGGAAGGGAAGGATAAAAGGAGGAAGAGAAACAGCAATGTGTGGTTGCCTCTTGCACATCCCCAACTGGGGACCTGGCCCACAACCCAGGCATGAACCCCAAGCAGGAATCAAACCTGAAACCTTTTCATTCTCAGGCCGGCACTCAACCCACTGAGCCACACCAGCCAGGGCCCAGTGATGCCATTTTTCAAGAAGCTACTTTACCACTTTGAGCCTCTACCTCTCTGAGGTTTAAAATGGAGATCATAAGGACTCTGTGACTAGATTGTCATCATGGTACAAAGAGGGAATCGTGTGCGAGCCTGGTGCCACTGTAATTGGGGCTCCCGGCTTTATTTATTCCCTTGAAATCAATAACTGCAGAGAAGGATGGCACGGGGAGGGGGAGGTTTCAGCCTGGCCTTCCAGGTCACTGCACACCCAACACAGAAGAGCAGAGGGCCAGTTCCTTGTGAGAACCTCAGTAAATAGTTGTCAAATAAATTAATGGAACTTGTCACTACTTTCTACATTCCTTAGAGGGGGAGTTGTAGTTGGGGATGACAAGAGGCGCGAGCTAGGAGGTTGATAGCAAGAGTAGCTGGAGCACAACTGCTTAATTAACCCAGTCTACACTAAGGTTGCCATTAGTCCGTATGACATCCTTGTGCAAATTAGAAAGTGGGACCTCTTCCTGGAAATACTTAGTGTGTTGGAAATTTGCTGAAATGTGCTGAATTATTTTTAGGCCAATATAATTTATGATTGTTTACTAGGAAATTGTCATATTAAATACACTAATTCATTATACCTACCTTATGAATTACAGATAGAAATGGTGCTTATTTTTTTGTGGCAATGAGTAGATATTCAAAGTTGGGATACACACATACACACTATTATGCTCAAAAGAGAAAGTGAAATTTAATTCATGATCAGCTCTTCCCTGAGCAGTTGGGAAAGTATAAAAATCTTGATTTCCCTAAAATGTATATATTTTTTATACTAAATCCAGAATAAAGAAAAATCAAAATTAATGTAAAAAAGCTGTATTTTTCATGAAATTATTCTTTCCTGAACCTTTTTGGGCACAGATCAGTATTGGTTCTTGGTTTTATGTTTAACCTTCCTGAAAATAATACACTTCAGTTCTCATTCCTATTAAGCTGTGTTCATTTGCAAAAGACAACAGAAAGCAGCCTATCTGCTCCAGTAGTTTTCCAATGAGATTTAACATCATAATCACCTGGAAAACTATTTTTTTTAAACCCTACAATACAGGCCCAAGCTTCTCACTTCAGCTATATTTGGGATCCATTGATCTAATCAAAGAATAGAATATGAAGAGAGAAGATGCTGGTGTGAACTGGAGACCCTGAGCCCTTCCTCTCCCAACACCCATTCAGTTTCCTCCCTGGAGCCAGCAGGCTGCTGTAGAGCCCAGGAAGTGCCAATGTTCCAGTTCAAAGGCCAGCAGGCAGAAAGAGCCCATGTTCTAGTTTGAAGAGCATCAGGAAGCAGAATTGTCTCTTACTTGGATGACGGATAGCCTTTTATTCTACTCAGACCTTCAACTGACTTAATGAGGCCTACCCACATTAGCGAGGGCAACTTGCTTGCTTCAGTCTACCCACTTAAATGTCATTGTCACCAAAATAAATAAAGAAAGAAAGAACACCTGCACAGAAACACCCAGAATAATATCTGACCAGATGTCTGGGCACCACATGGCCCAGTCAAGTTGACACATAAAATTAAACATCACAGGATGCTGCAGGTATATACTGAGCCCTTCCAGTGGGTTGCTTCCAGTTACATCACTTCCATTCCCAGACACCAAATTTACGCTCCTGTGACTGCCATTTTTAATTGCCCCTCCTGCCATTGTTAGTCTTGCTTCTTTCTCAGGCCCACAAGAGGCTACAGTTCAAGTCCTGCTGTCTCTCCCTGAAAAAGGAGACTAAAGAGAACTTACCCATAAACAATGGGTTAAAATTGTTGAAACACCTCAAGGTTTTGGCTCATATTAGAGCAAGCTTTTGGCAACATTTCACACAACTTTATTGGAAATGGAAGGCATGCAGTATATTCTAACAAAGAATGTAGACGTAGCAAATATAACTAAATCTTCTAAAGTTGCTGAGGCATGAATACCCCTCAGGAAGTGTCATCTGCCTCTGTATCAACCCAAGGAGGCCTCTGAATCTTCTCCCAGAGGCACAGCCAGTGCTAGCAACACAGCTGAGCCTACTAGGCCCACGAGGGAGATGAGGAAAACAAAGAAACAACAAAGCACTCATGTTGCACTGATGCTGCGTTACGGACCACCCAACCTTTGTGCCTCCAGTCAGCTCGCACTTACTATTACAACCTCTCGTGGTCTGGAGCATTGATTGGGCTCTGCTGGGTTCCAGCTCAGGGTTTCCCGTGTGACTGCAGTCAGCCAGTGGCTGAGGCTGGCGTTCCCTCCAAGTCTTCCTCACTCCACGTCTAGTGCCGGGGCTGGGAATGTGCAGAGGCTGGAGCCTGGAACAGCTGAGCAAGCTTCACTCTATGGCTCTGGGGTCTTTTTTCCAGGTCTCCTCCCCATGACTGTTTCATAGTAGCCTGACCCATGACACCCCTCAAAAGTATGTGATCCATGGAGAAAGCCACATAGAAGTCATGTCACCTTTTATGACCAAGCCTCAGAAGTCCCGCGGCATGACCTCCTGCTGCATCCTCCTGAGGAGCAAGTGACAGAGGCCTGCCTCTATTCAATGACTCTTGATGGGTGCCAAGGCAAAGAATTTCCAGGCCTGTTTTAAAGCCACATCTCAGTCATTTTTGTTTGAAATTACTGCTGTCTTGTCCCAACAGGACAAGGATACGACTGCCGGCAAGGTGCCAGGCCAAGGACGCAAGTTTCTTCAATGTGGCTACGGGCTACACATGACCCATGAGAAATCTACCCACCGAAAGAGGCCAGGCACATCTCCAACTGGAGGGACTAGCTTCGCTAGGCTTTACGTGTCGCCCCGCTGGTCACATGCTCCAGAAGTTCCGGGTTGCCGTGCCCTCAGGGTTTTGCATGCTCTCTCACTTGCACCCCCATCTCACCGAATGTTCTAGAGCCCTCCCCAAGCTGCCGGCTCTCCCGTGCCAGCCCCTGGCAACAACCCTGCGGGCTGCATTTTCATCAGCGTTGGCTGCAAGGCTGAGTGAGCCACGGTCCCTTCTCCAGCCTGGCTTCGGCCCACTGCCCCTGGACTGGGGACTGCTGCAGGTCTCCTGGTACCTTCTCATCTGACATCTGTTCCCTGCCTGTTTCCAAAGGTTTGAGGCTAGCCAGTGGTCAGACAAAAGGCACTGTGGTAATTAGAGAACAAAGACACCTGAGTGAAGAGGGCAAAAGGGGAAGAAAATTGTCCAAAAGCTTTAAACTGCCTGAGGCTGAAGTCAAAAAGGCAACACTTGGCTTCTTTTTTTTCGTTCCTCTTCAGACTTGCACTTTTCCCTAAAGTAAGTTCATGTATTACAACAGGGTAATGAATGGAGGACACTTGGTTACAAAATGCACATAATACCTTCAACTACAGTTATGCAAGTCATTGGCTGTCTTCATGACGGACTCTTCTATCAATCCTCCATAAAGATTAAAGATATACCATGGCCATTAGGCTGTCTCTCCTAATATTAGGTACCTTAAATGAGTCTTGCTTAGGTTCCTTCTCTGAAAGATTGATTATCTTCAATATGTCAGGAACTGCTTCCAGGTGCTAAAACAGCAGTCAATGTACTCTGGCGTCCTCTAAGACAGCTTCTCAGACCTGAGCGTGCAGCCCGCATCCTGCGGAGCTTGTTGAAACTCTGCGCCCCATCCCCAGAGTTTCTGGTTCCCTAGGTCTGCGTGGGGCCTGGGAACTTGTGTTTCCAACTCTCCCCCAGGTCATGATGCTTCTGGTCCAGGGCCCAGGCTTTGAAAACCATTAGTCTGAGTCACTGCACAGATAAGCACTTTAAAAATGGTTTTAAGTTTGTTACATACTTTGGGTGTGACGTTGGAAAGGGAAGGAGTGGTAGAATACACACACATCTGAAAAAGATTAAGACTCAGGTTTTACACTGGCTGGTGTGACTAGGTTGGAGCATCGTCTAGTAAACCAAAAGGTTATGGGTTCAATTCCCAGTCAAGGCACATACCTAGGTTGTAGGTTTGTTCCTCCATCAGGGAGTCTACAAGAGGCAATTAATTGATGTTTCTCTCTCCCTTCCTTTCTATCAAAAAGCAATGAAAAAAATCCTCTGGTGAGGATTTTTAAAAAAAGAGTCAGGCTTTATTTCCAGCTACAAGGAATATTAATTCACTTCATGAAAATCATGGGAAATAGTAGGGCACATAATAGGAGCTGTGGTCATTTTCCTCAGCCAAGAGCTTGGGACCTTTTAAAAAATATGTAAGGCCCTAAAGTTACTGCCAACCAGAATAGAAGAGATGGTATTTGGGTTGAAAATCATTTGAAACCTGTTTCCTTCTCATAGCTTAGTCCATACAAGAATCCCAGTGTTGCCTCTACAAATATTCCAGCTTTAGGAAGACTACCATCTTATTGGATTTGTGAAACTGAATGAATTAAGTGCAAAATGCTGTCTGGAGCAGGTGAAATTATCATTATTAGGGTCAAAGAAAAGTTCATGGAAGCTTCCAGAAAGAGAAAGCAGAGAAGAAACAACCTCACACAAAAGAGCAGGGACTGAAATACTTTGAATGTCTCAACAGAACAATAAAAGCTAGAAATATATAGAACAAAGCCTTTAAAATGTTGAGACAAAACGATTTCCAATCAAGAATTCTCCAGCCAGCCAAGTTGAAGTTAAGTGTGAATGTATGCTAAATATATTTATAGACTTGCAGATCCACAGAAATGTACTTCCTATGCCCCACTTTTCAGGAAGCTACTGGAAGACAGCCCCCACCATCCCGCCAGCGAGGGAATGAGTCCAAAGAAAAAAAAAAAGAAAGAAGAAAGAAGGAGATGTGGTTCCAGGAAAATTTTGAACTGGTGATAAAGGTGAGGCTGGGAACAGGAAGACTGAGCATAAGACAAAGCAAATATATTTTTAAATAATATTCTTCTTATACTTTAAACAACAGAAAATCCTCTAAACGCAGCGTCTTAAACTTCATTATTATTTTTTATCCTCACGTGAGGACAGTTTTCATTGGTTTTTACAGAGAGGAAGGCAGAGAGAAACATTCAAGTGAGACAGCAGCATCAATCGGCTGCCTCCTTCCTCTATGCATCCCGATTGGAGATTGCACGTGCCCGGACCAGGGACCAAGCTCACAACCTTTCGGTTACAGCACAATGTCCCAACCAACTGAGCCACACGGAGAGGGCTCGGGCTCGTTGAATCAGTACAGGCTTCCTGGGCAGAAGTTGCTCTGTATCGCGTTGTTGAGAGATGTGGGGCTCAAGTGTTGAAAGGTTACTGTACCCAGGGGGGAAACTGGGGCTACAGAGGGTAGGGATGTTCAGGGAGGGGGTGTGCAGTGCAGGACACTACTGTACCCAAACCATTCCTTGTACGCCCTCACAGAAAAAGAGTTGGCGCTTTAAAGCAGCGTCAGCAATTATGGCCAGAGAGCCAGCTGCCTATTCCTATAAATAAGGTTTTATTGGCATGTTCTTTGGCTACTTTCCCACCACACGGGTGGAATTAAGCAATTGGAACAGGGTCCCTATGGCCCACAAAACCTTAAATAGGTACTAGCTGGCCCTTGACAGGAAAAGTTGGTCAACCCCTGTTTTAAACCATGAGTGTTTAACTGATGGTTTATTTTAAAATAAAAAGTAAATTAAAAAAAGGGAAAACCAAAATTCAGTGACTGTAAAATCCTAAGATGTGAGCGCTGGAAGAGATCACCCACAGTTGCATTGATGTGCAGGGGAGAAGAAAGGTTCAGGGATATGCACTAGGTCATCCAAGGTCATGGAAAATCAGGGATATTCTCCAGGTCACTGGCTCCCCTCCCAGATCCACGCCGACTACCATGCTGCTATATCCCTCTAATCTAGCACTGAATTTCAGTGGTTTACATTAGGTGAGTCATAAAAAGTCACGAAGGTAAAAGGTATTCATGGATTAAACTCAGCATGTGACTAGCGTTCACCAGGAACTCCAATTCAGCATTCTCTCATGAAAGCTGTGAACTCTACAGCTCACACAGAGCTGCAATTCCCAAACTTTGCAAGAAGAACACTGATTCAAGTCCACAATGTTGCCTTGGGTATGATTTTCAATTATTTTGCATCGTACAGTGTCACTCTAGCTTGTGCATTATTTCACCAGCCCATGTGTATTTGCCAACTGGGGACCCAGGATCTTCCCAAAGAAAGATCTAAGGTGCCTCAGACTGAGAGTTCAAATATGAATCATCCACATGCTTTGTTAGGAGCTAAACTGCTGCGACATGTAGATCCAACGTGCAAAGGCCCACATGCAGAGAAGTTCCTGACTTGTGTAACACTTGTAAGGCATAGGAGTTGAGAGACCGCCATGTACAGGGTCAAGTGTGGAGGGGAAATAGGGGTGCTGCTCCACATAGGCATTCAGGAACCCAGGCTGATGGCAGCTCTGCCATCTTCCGCTGAAGTTCCACTAGCTACAGCTCAGCCACACGCGCGCACCTAACTGCAAAGGTGGCCGGGACACTTACAGGTATCAGCAATATCCGGAAACGTATAATGCACTTATTTTAAAAACAACATGTGACATGCATTTTTAATTAACATGCTCAGACTTTTATCCAGCTTCTACATACCTTTTTGTGTGTGTGGCCATGGACCTGGGAAAGGGTAGGTAGATTTTGCTGGTCTCCACCATTTCTGTCTCTCAGGAGGTTGATGGCCAGAAATGCTTATAAAGCATCATCCCATTGTTATCACTTCCATCTTTTCTCCATTGGGAAGTGACATGAGTCATACAGGTGCCTTCCAGGCATCTTTCGTCCCACCTAACTATGCAAAGCATTGCTACAGGAGAGCAGTTTCAGCCTGCCATTTGGCTGCTGAAAAACTAAGGGGTGGGGATTTTAGTTGAGTTGGAAGAAGGACATAGTCTCCCCAGGGACTCAGGTTTCAGGGGAGGGCCTGCCTGACCTGAGGCTCAACAACATGGAAGCAGAAAAGGCCATACTCACCTGCAAGCGCTAACAAGCGATTATTTCTCTAGCTGTCATCTCGACCCGGAGACTGCCCACAGCCCCAGCTGTAGCACCCCTCGTGCCGAGGGGCCCACAGGCCTGTGGCTTCCTCCACTCATCAGACCGGCATGGGCCTAAATCCTGTAGCCTGATGCCCATGCCCCACCCCATTCCACCAGGTGCACTGCTGCCTGGAAGGAGCCATGGACTGGGAAAGGTAGAAACTCACTGTTCAGGTCTTGAGTAAGTTGGCCTGGGATTGGTGCAATGCATGATGTCTGCCATTAATTTGCTCTCCCAACCCTTCCTGATGACCAGGAGAGATGGAGCTCCTGTGGGAGCAGTGGGCCAGGGAGGCACGCACGCACCAAGGTGGGGGCTGGCCGCACCTGATGGGAACAGAGCCACCCAAACATTGGGGAAGGCATAGGATTTGGGAGGGCACAGTATACAGGATCAGTGGGGCATCAAAGATAAACTTTACTTCCCTTAAAATACTACCTAAGCTTGTCCAGTCCTCACCTATGAGCCATTTATTTGTGTCATCAGAATGTTTTAATTTAATGTGAACATTGGGTTTATGTTCATTTTAATGTACAAATTCCTGCCATCTAGTGGTAAAATTAATAACGTACTTTTATTTCTTAAAGATTCTATTTCTTTTTAGAGAGGGGAAGGGATGAAGAATGAAAGGGAGAGAAACATCAATGTGTGGTTGTCTCTATGCCCCCCCAACTGGGGATCTGGCCCGCAACCCAGGCCTGTGCCCTGACTAGGAATCGAACCAGCGATCTTTCAGTTCACAAACTGCACTCAATCCACTGCGCCACACCAGCCAGGGCATGTATGTTTCCTTTTAAACATGGCAATATTTGTCCAAAACTTGTGCAGGGCATATGTTTAAAAATAGTTGATACGAAAGTGAAATCTAGCTCAACCAAAAGTTTCAAAATCTGGTATATGATACATGTGAGGAAAAGAAAGAAAACAGACATCAGACAAAATTGGTGGCTGAGTTCCATTATGATTGTGTTATTATCCAGTCAGGCTCCCTCCTAGGAGACCCTAGGAGGGCAAGTAGGATGAGCTATCTATGCACCGTTGTCATTGTAACCATCATCTATGTAGAAGGGACAAAGGACAGGTTTGCCTGAAGCAATAGAAGGAATGGGCTATAGCAGTGTTTTGTTTTGTTTTTAAGATTTCATTTATTCATTCTTTAGAGAGGGGAATGGTAGAGAAAGAGAGGGCGAGAAACATCGATGTGATGAAGAAACATAGATCAGTTGCCTCTTATACATGGCACAACCGCGGACTGAACCTGCAACCCCACATGTGGGCTAACTGGGAATGGAACAGGCAACCTTTTGGTGTGCAGGACAGTGCCCAAGCGAGCCACTCGCTCACACATCACCATCCTCTGGGGAGCTTTGAAAAATGCTAAAGCTCAGATGGTATCCCAGACTGGTGAACCATTCACCCCATCAGGATTTTGGACTCTGAGTTAGGGCTCTACTGTGTAGACACACATGGGAACCGGGAGCCTGTGGGTCTTTAGCCCTTACTTCCAGACTGTGTTGTTTTACACGACACGCTGCATGACTGACGAGAGCCCTCTGCCATAGACCGTCTCATCTGAGCCACCTGCCGTAGCACAGTCTTCCTGGCTGCTCTTGAGCTTCTGTAGAGGAGGACGCGGGGAAACCAGGTGCGCTTCCCGCTCACAGAGCAGACCAGACGCGTGCGTTCAGGCCTTCCTCTGAAGCAAGTCTAGGAAAATCAGAATTTTTCTCACTCTACAAGATGATTATTTACTTTGCAGAAGGCTTCCTTGCTTTATGAAAACAAAATTACCACAGGAGCTCTTAAGATGACAGACTCTTTTTATGGTTTATTTATTTAAAATATCTGGTTTTTAAACTACAGTTGATGTACCATATGATATTAGTTTTAGGTGCACATCCCAGTGATTAGACATTGTATAGCTTACTAAGAGATTGTTCCGATAAATCTAGTACCTGCCTGACCCCTTACAGAGTATATTAATGACTATATTTCCTATGCTGTACTTTACATTGTGACTGTTTTGTAACTGCCAATCTGTACTTCTTAGTCCCTTCACCTTTTTTAAAAGGTGTGTTCCAGCTCACCCATATTCAAGAGAACTTTATGCCTTGTGCTCTAAACATAAAGAATTCAGCTAATAGAAAGGTCTCATTTGCTCCTCTGAACATATACTCTGACCTTTTATTGACCTACAGTGTCATTTTACCTTCATACTTCTGAGCAATGCTGATTCTCCTTGTATTCAAATATATGTCTGACCTCTTCTCAGTTCTGTATTTCCAATGGCCTTCAAAGTACTTTTACTTGTGAGTAAAAGCCTCCCTCAGCTGACCATCACAAAGCACGTCCTAGGAGGAAACATGGCCGGGGGTGAGGCACTTTCTTGCTGGCATGAGTCACCTGGCCTCAAATGGAACAGAGAACTCCTGAAATCAATGTGTTAAGCTCCTTGAGCTCTGGCCCATAGTCCTTTCATTTCTTCCTGCAACCAGATCTTCAGTAAAGGTCAAAAGCCGTCTTTCAAAATCCTGCGTCCGGGGATCTCCCCTCCCCAACCCAATGTCCCCCCAGAAATCTTATGCACTACTTTGCCTTCTTTCCTTCCCTTGGCTGCCTGGAAGCTCAGAGCTATTGGGGGTTTCAAATGCTCTCTTTTAATTTGGCTTACTACTGAAATTCTCCCAAATCCATTACATCTTTTGAATCTTGTGTTTGTATGTTTGGTTTTATTATTTCGGTGTTTCTTCTCTTGAAACTGCCCCAATCCCTTTAGGAAGGGGAACAGAGGAAACAAATGCATGAATTGGACATCCACAGTCCCAGCTCTGAGTCTTTGAGACCTGGTCAAGAAGCAGGCACTTGGAAACCCAGACGCTAGAAGACCCCTGAACCCTGCCTGCTTCCTGCCCATGGTAACGGCAGGGGTGGCTGGTGACAAAAATGTTTCTCTGCTCTCTCTCTCTCTTTTTTAACACCTAGGAATCACAGGACATAATGTCATAGCAGTAAGCAGGGACAATGTGTGCAGTAGTTTAGGTGACTGTCTTTGGAGATCAGATAGATACCCCTGAGTTTAACCCCAGCTCTGCCATCACGCAGCAGCCACATGTTACTTGTAGTCTCTGCTCTTCAGTTTATTCATCTGTAAAATGGGGATAATAATTTATACTTCTTCAGCTTTTGTGAGGAGTAATTAAAATCATGACTGCAATCACTTACCACAGTGCTTACAAGGTCTATGGCCTTGATATGTATTACAGCCAAACACAAAAGGTATCGTTTTATAATTTTGTTTCCCATAGAAAGCTGGATTACAGTATGTGACTGGCTAATTTATTAGTCACCATTCTAAATAAGAGGCATGATTCAAATTGCTCTCTTTTATGAAATGGTGTGGGAAATATGGAAAGAAAAACTTCTAGGAAAAACCCTATTTCTGTCTTCAGAAGTTTCCCCAGTATTTTCTCCCAAATTTTTGTACCTTTGTAAGATAACTGCTCTCAGCATTAGTTTATTAAGACAGTGAAATGTTTGATTTGCACATAATAATCTTTAATTCAAGACAAGAAAATGCTCTTGCCTTGGAGTTTTTCCCAAATTTAAAAATTAACAATATATGATTTGAGTACACATCAATAAAATAATCAAGAAGTAAATCTTAAATGTCATTCACTGTTAGAAAAACAAGTTTGCTGAAAGTTGCAAATACTGGATTCTACTTCCTTCCTTTATACCAGTATCATTGTTAGACCTATATGATTTCCATATTTTAATTTTTTTCAAATTGTGCATAAAATGCATAATAAAGATGAAAAGTGTCACCAAAATAATGATATATAATAAAAGCATTCCTCTGTAAGAAAAATTAAAAGAGACATTTGTCTAAAATCAGTACTAATGGAGGAATTAATCTAAACCTGCAAATCTCATGCTACATATGCATACAGTTCAAACAAAAAGGAAAACTGGTAACCAATAATGTCTAAAACAAAAATGTAAATTTAGACAGGGTCACTGTTGCCTGCTGTCTTAGGGAGGCATTATTCATTTTAAAATTGGCCCTTTATTTAATTCTCTAGCAGGGCAAGGCAGGGTGCAGATCCTTTGCCACAAGGAACACATAACCTCTGATCATTGGGGTCTCTGTCCCCCAGACAGACTCACCTGCTTGGGAACAGTCTCCATATTCAGGCAGCCTTCACACAGACCTGTCTGATATGCGTTGTTCTTTTTCCTTCAACAGTGAAAGCGCACTTCCTGTCCAGGAGGGTAATTACATTTTTCTAGGTGTGTACACGCCCTGAGCGGCAGGCCCAGGACAATTGGAGGCAGGCTGCTGTCTGCCCTCTAATTTAAATGGGCCCTGAGGCTTCGAGGGGATGAGCCAAGTTAGTCACCAGCAAGAGCTGGGACTGCAGTGGAAATGCATGACTAGGACAAGGTGCAGGAACGACCAGAAGCACAGTCCTGAGGAAAAGTGACAGTCAACATTTGGCTTCCCTGGGAATAAAATAGAAACTACTGGTGCAGGTGGCAGAGGGGTGATCACTGCCCCTCCCAAAAGGGGACAGCCTCAGCTTGGGGACAAGCAATTGTGTCTCGATGCAGAAGCAGGACCAAGTGCTACCAGATCTTTCGATTTTCAAGGGAAGTCAAAGATCTGGCTTTTATATGAAATCTTCTTTATTTTAAAAGTTAGCAACTTGAACAAACAGGTGAAAGGCAGCAACCCAGCAACCTCACTATAACAACCAAGGGAGATACTCATTTCCTGATGTTGACCTAGACCAGGGGTGTCAAACTCATTTTCACCAGGGACTACATCGGCCTTGCAGTGCCTTCAAAGGGCCAAAAGTCATGTTAGGACTGTATAAATGTAACTGCTCCTTAACAGTTAAGCGAGCTGGGTAGCAACAAGGTGCTAGGCTGGATAAAACAAGGTGGAGGGCCGGATTGGGCCCCAGGGCCTTGTGTTTGCCACCCATGACCTAGACTATGAAGTTTTCATTGGCTGCTTTTCCCCTTGAAATATAAATGGACACAAATGCTATTCTTTCCAAAACTCTCCTCTAGAAAAAAATATTAAAGAAAAAAAAAACCACACTAAATGTAATGTGGTTTCGTGGCAGGCCAGGCCCCCAGGTGGGGGCACCTAAGAGGCAACCGATCCATGTATCTTTCGCACATCAATGTTTCCCTCCCTCCCTCCCCTTCTCTCTAAAAATAAATAAAATCTTGAAAACAAAAGGAAGAAATACCTCTAGAAATTGTCACATGTCATCTGGGATGAAACTTGCCCCTGATTGAGAACTACTGGCCAAAAGGAAAGTGTATGTATCTGAATCACAGGGTACATCCCACAGCTTTACTCCTGTCCTGCTGTTCATGTTGTTAAAACTATCAGGTGAAACCATCTGAAACTGCTGTTTCTCTAAGTCACAAATGGTTCGCCATCAGCAATGTCAAAAGTTGCGTCCTGAAATTGCTGTACCTCTGTGTTAATTGGTAAATAGCAAAAATAACAACAGCTATTAATGGTAAAAAATAATAAAAACTTGCACTCTAATATAAACTTGTTAGTATGGGATAATTGCCATGTCATAAATATCATGATAACCAATGACCCTGGTGGCTGTGTGACTTAGTAAATTATAAGATATTAAACATATTACTGTCCCAGCTAGAAACAGCGGCTGGAAAATGTTTTCATTGATTGTCTGTGGGTTTATCAGAAGCTAAAAGTGACTTCAGCACTGAGAATATCATTGCTGTTAACATATATTCTTCTGGTTGTTAAGAAGTCACCTGACAATATGGCCCTCTGGCAGCTTCAAAGGCAGGCAATGGGACGTGGGGGACAGTGCTAGCACAGAGTGTCTAGCAATGGCATTGGAAGGGAGAGGCTGCCCCGCAGGCGGAGCAGGGCGTGTTGTCAGCCCCTTGCTCCACACCATGTAGGAGGCTGTTTCCGCAGGCTGAGTCAGCAGGGATCTGGGGCGCCCAGCCTGGTGGCCCCTGGGCTACAGCAAATGTGAGAGCTGGCACGAGAGCCCTAATGACATCTATTTAAGGGGGGGCATTACTGGATGGGTCAGATGCGATTCCTTGTGTCAGATCATGGCTCAGACGTGGGCATTATTTAGCTGGTCATAGCTATGTCAAACGAAAGATCACACCAGCAGAGCCTAAAAATCAAAAATGATTTGGAAACTATAGGAATATTCAATGAGCAATATACTACTACTTAGATTACTTGGTAAGCAGTTTTGGAATGATGTAGCTCAGTTTGTTTAGGGGGAAAAAGGGAGCACATTTATAAAGATATATACACACACATGTGTGTGTACATATATTTGTGTGTACATATATATACATGTATGTGTGTGTATATATAAATATATAGTCCTGAAAGTATGGGGCCAATGTCAATATAATTAAAACAATTTATGCACCTGATACTTTTGGGACAGACTATATAGCTATAGCTATATATATACACACAAACATATATATATATATATATATATATATATATATATATATTCCCATTGCCATTGTAAAATATATTATTTCACTCGTAGTCTATCATCAGGTATCCAGAATCGTACTGGTGCCCAAAGGACAGCCCACCCTATCCAGTATTAAAGAGTGAGCAATTATTTTGTATGTTTGTATGAGAAACCTTTTTCTATGTGAAAATGATATGATTTGTGCTTATTGCTTTCTATTTCACACAATCGGCCTGGTCATTAAACGCATCTTACTGATTGGATTGAAAGTATCCAGAACACAAGGACCTAATACTCCGAAGGAGTGTATTGGAGCTAAATCCTGGTTGCGGCTTACTGCAGCGCTTCCCTTACCTATGACAGCATAACCTTGAAGGAGTGCCAAGGGAGTTAATAATTTATAGAGAGCAGCTTCCCCCCAAAGACACTTGAGCCTAGGCTTTTCCACATCAGAATAAGGTTACATTCTTATTGTAAAGATCAGGAAAATCACATCATGCTTTGAGAACTGTTATGTAGATAGTTGTTATCATAACTGGGCATTTCAGGAAATGAGTATTTTTGTTGTTAAAAAGCTGTGCTTGTAAATCAGATCCTTATAGATGATATAAACCTTCTGAAAGTACATGCTGAGCTCTTTCTACCTCCTTTAGAGTCCTACATTAGAGAAAGAGTTCTTTAAAATTCATTTCACCTTTTGAAAATATTGAAAATACATTTAAAAAATAAACACTCAGAAAATATCCGTTTTATCATTTCCCCACTGCTCTTGCTAGGTTAGTTAGGTGGCATGAACAGTTTGTATCTTTTTTAACTGGCACCTCTGAGCCTGAGGACGAGAAGGTCTTGAACATGGAGAATAGATAGAAATTCTGTTACCATCCCAGCCTTGAAGGCCCTGGGTAGTAGGAAAAGAGAGGAGTGGCCTGAAGAACTAAGTCAACAGTGTGGATTGTGGGGGGAAGGGGGTATTAGGGAACTAAAGGGTAATAAAAAATGCAATAAAGATTTTTTTTTAAAGAATAAAATGGCGACTAAAAGCCCATGCACCACTAAGTTGGATGCTAGTCTCAGGTTCATTACCTGTTCCTCTAAAGGAAAGAATCTCAATATTCTGAGGAAAAAGAAGAAAAGGATGGTACAATTCAGAATCCAGAGAGGCCAAAAGACAATGGTAGAACTGGAAAGATTAGGGAGTGTGTGTGTGTGTTATTATACAATAGTCAGAAAGGCAGACTTTGTCAGTTATTCCTCATCACTCTAAGAAGTTTCTGGGGGTCACTTGATACCAATTCCTATTTTGTCATGCGAGCATTTATCAGAGCAGCTGTGTCTACACAGCATCAACAGAAGTGGATCTTTAGAAAGACGCCTAACGATGAAGGTGCTCTGGGCTGCTATTTGCATGGATCAGGTCAATTGCAAAATAATTGGATTTTCTTTGAACCATGTGTCGTGCCTTCTCTGAAGGCAAACTCAGAGTGTTAGTTGGAGAGCATTTCTCAGTTTTAAGTTCTTCCCTGCATGTCTTCTTTAGTTCAAGTAAAAAGGAAAGAAAAGAAAAATGTGAGAATCTGCCAAGCAATGTGCTAGATGATGGACTGGCAAACTACTGATAGCCAATGCACCGAATCTCAGCCACCTCCCTGTTTATGGGGGGAGGGGGGGAAGGCCACACACTCACGCACACATACACACACGCTAGAATATTATTCAGCCATGAGAAAGAAGCAAATGCTGCTGTTTGCAACATCGTGAATGAACTTTGAGGGCATTCTGCTAAGGCAAATGAGTCAAACAGACAATACTGCATGATCACACATACATGGAATCTGAAAAAGCTGAACTCACAGACTCGGAGAGTAGAATGGTGGTTGCCAGGGGCTGGGGGTAGGGGTGCTGCATGAGGCGATGTTGGTCAAAGCGTACAAAGTTTCAGTTGTAAGATTAACAAGGCCTGGGGACCTAATTAATACATATATAGCACAGTGATCTCAGTTAACAATACTGACTTGTACACTTGAAGGCTGCTAAGAGAGTGGATCTTCACTGTTCTCACCAAAAAAAGACATGGTAACAATGTGAAGTGATGGAAAGTTAGCTAATCGTGCTGTAATACGTGTGTATCAATTCAACACATACCTTACACCCACTAAATGTTACATGTCAATTATATCTCCATAAAGCTGGAAAGAAGAAAGACTTTTCAATGGAGAGGCCCAGCTTTTTCTGTAAAGGACCAACTGTTAAATATTTAGCTTCAAAGCCACCTGCTGTCTGCCTCAACTCCTCCACTCTATGAGCCAGGGCAGACAGAGAGTGTGTCAGTGACTGGGTATGTGCATGTGTAGCTTGAGTTATAAAACAGGCTGTGAACAGAACTTGGCCTTAGTTTGGTTTGCCAACCCCTGCTGTAGCGTTGACGCGCATGCCTAACCCTCAGGACAGAGGTCTGAGCTGGAGACATGAATGGGTAAATCATCAGGTTTTGGTCATGGGCCTGAATGACAGCAAGACCTTGTAAAAAGAACAAAGAAGATTCCCAGCCAGGGCACATAAGCAGGTTGCAAGCCAGGTCTCCAGCCAGGTCCCCATCTGGAGGCAGGTGAAAGGCAACCATACATTGATGTCTCTCTCCCTTTCTGCCTCTCACCCTATCCCTCTCTCTGAAAAATAATAAATAGAATCTTTAAAAAAACAAAAACAAACAAGCCAAAAAGAAGAAGACCAGAAAGCCAGGGAACCTGCTTGGAGGCATCCCAGCAACATTTCAAGAAATTTTGGGTGAGCAGGATAATCCTTATGGAAATTGAAGGATTATTTAACAGTGGGAAACATTATTATAAGGAAAAAGAAATACCCTTTTTATACACTATATTGATGTATAATGGAAAGCCTTCTTCAACTTTCTCCACTGATGTGGTTGAGTGACATAATAGGCGGTGAATGCAGTAGGAAAATCTGCCTGGCTCCACTATTCAGCTGTGTGACCTTAGGAAAGTTTCTGAACCTCTCTGTTCCTCAGTTTCTCTACCTGCAAAATGGGGATGAAAGTAATAAGACTGACCTCATAACATTGTCGTGAAGGGCTGCCATGTAGTAAGTGCTATGTGCATGTGAAATATGATTGTTCCCTCTCTCAGTTGTTGCCTTATTCTAGGAGGGATTTGCAGCAACTCTCTCTTACTGGTCCTTACTCAATTTAGACCCTACACTTTTCCAGCTTGGCTCACGCTAAAATGAAACTCAGTTCGACTTAACCGACTCTTCTCATCAGAACATTAACTCTTCTCCTCACACCCATGTGGATCCTCTGTCCCTTTTAAGAACCTTCTAAGCCCTTCGTTATGAAATTTCCTCAGGCTCCTGTTTTACCCTGGCTGGGAATCCCTGGGCCACTAATCTTGCCTGGACTCAGCAGCCTGAATTATGCATGTTGTACCTGACTCTTCAGCTCACTGCAGGCCCCAGAGTCTTACCTTTGATCGAACTTGCAGAACTGACTGATGCTGCGCACAGAAAAGGGACATCTCCCTGGACAGGATCAGATTCTATGTAATTGCCCGAGAAATCGGTCAATTCCACCTTCATCTTGCCTCTCAAGAAAATGTACTCTTTAGTGATTGATTTTCATGGAAAGGAGTTAGTTTAAAATCCATCTTCATTGGCGTCAAGTGAAGTTTACCTCTGCTCCTGTTTCGTTCTGCTTTTCATTGCAGTATCGTTACAGGTGCGCTGATTTTATGCACTTGGTACATTATTTCAGGCAATTTTCACTCCATGAGGTTTTGATGTGCACACTGTCCTCCCTTGGGTAAGCAGCGGCCCCTTTGAGCCAGCTGCCTGCCCCCCTACATGCGCCTCCCTCCTTTGGTACAGCTCCAGCAGAGGGGCCGGGAGGTTCCCGCCCTGGCTGTCCCTTCCCACCCCAGACCTCCCATCTGCCACACATCCCAGGAGCCCTGGGCGCTGTTAGCCAGCAGGAGACGGCATTCGCATGACTAGCTTCCTACTCGGCGAATTGGCGATTAAAAGAAAGAAAACTAAGCTTTTGTCCTAATTTCCAGTGCAAAGTGTGTTTTAGAGTAACCAAGTAGCTCCAGAAGATGAGGGGGTGCTCTTCTTTATTTTTTAAAAGATTTTCTTTATTTTTTGAGAGAGGGGAGGGGAGAGAGGCAGAGGGGAAGAAAGACGTCAATGTATGGCTGCCTTTCACCTGCCTCCAGCCACAGATCTGGCTGGAGACCTGGCTTGCAACCTGGTTATGTGACCTGACTGGGGAATTGAACCAGGGACCTTTGGGTTTGCAGGCCTGCGCCTTATCCACTGTGCCACCAGCCAGGGGGATGCTCTTCTTTAAAGGTGAAGTCAGCTAATGTTTGCAGACCGGAAGGATGACAGAACTAGAACATTTGCAGGGGAAGAAAACAGTCTCATGACAGAGCAATCAGACCATCACCACCTTAAATCAATGACAGATCTCAGTATCAGTGACAGCAGGGGACCCTGACACGTTGATATCTTAAATGCGATCATGATACTGGATTCATAAAGAAAAATGTCCCCCACTTTTGTTAAATTCACATATCATTCCATCCACCCATTGGAAATGTAAAATTCAGTGTCATTTAGTGTATTCAGAGCTACCCCTGCCTTCACGATCAGTTTCTGAATGTTTTCATTAATCCTCAAAGCAGCCCCATTCCCTTCAACCTTCAGCCTTCACCCCCTAGTCCCTCCATCCTCCCATCCAGCAGCCTTGGGCAACCCCTAATTTACTTTCTGTCTATAGATTTGCCTATTCTGCAGGTGGAATTATGCAATATGTGGTCCTTTGTAGCTGGCTTCTTAGCATACTGTTTGCAAGGTTCGTCCTCATGAACTGTATTCCATTGTATGGATAGGCCACATTTTATTTCTCCATCCATTGGTTGATGGACATCTGTGCTTTTTACATCTTTTGGTGATTGTGAATAGTATGCTGCTATGAACATGTATGCAACCTATTTATCTGAGTACCTGGCTTTCAATTCTTTTGTCTCTGAATTCTTGGGTCATATGCTGCTGACTCTGTTTGAGAAACTGCTGGATTATTTTCCAAAGCAGCTGCACCCTCTAAAATTCCCACCAGCAATAATGAACTTTTGAATTCCTCTACATTCTCACCAGCGTTTGTTGTTGTGTCTTTTTAATTGTCAAGTGCTATCTCATTGTGCTTGCCATTTGCCCTTCCTTGATGACTAATGATACTGATCAGCTCTTCAGGTGTTTATTAGCCACTGTGTATCTTCTTTGGAGAAATAGCCATTCGGGTCCTCTGCCCCCCCCCTTTTTTTTTTTTTCATTTTTAATGGAATTTCTTTTTAGAGCTGTTTTGGGTTCTCAGCAAAATTGAGCAGAACGTACAGAATGTTCTCACCTAGCTCCTGTTTACACACACACCCCTCCTTCCCTACTATCAATATCCAGGTTACCACTGAGGAACCAGGGTTGACACAGCATATTGACCAAAGTGCATAGTTTAAGTTAACGTTCATGCATGGTCCTGTACATTGCACGGATTTGGACAAATGTCTAACGGTATGTATCCACCCTTATAGATAATACAGACGTGCTTCATCGCCCTAAAAATCCTCTGTGCTCCTCTATTCATGCCTCTTTCTTCAAACAACCTCTGGTAACCATTCATCTTTTTATTGTCTCAGTACTTTCGCCTTTTCCAGAACACCACAGAGTTGGAATCATACACTGTGTAGCCTTTCCAGATTGGCTGCTTTCACTTAGTAACATGTATTTGAGGGTCCTGTGTATCTTTTCATGGCTTCACAGCTCATTTCCTTTTAGCCCTGAAAACCATACCATTATCTGGATGTACTGCTGTTTATTTATCCATTCATCTATTGAAGGATACATTGGTTGCTTCCAAATTCTGGCAGTTATGAAGAAAGCTGCCATAAACGTCCACATGCACCTTCATTGGCCCATTTTTAAAATTCTCTCTCTCCCCATCCCTCCCTCCCTCCCTCTTTCTTTGGAGTTGTGTTCACTCACGTTGCTCATGCATTCTAAATACAAGTCCCGCATCAAGTATGTGAGTTGCAAACATTTTCTCCCATGCTTTGCATGGTCATTGACATCTTTTGAAACATGTCAGTTTTTAATCTTGACATTCAGTGGCTTTTTGTTGTTGTTGCTTGTGCTTTTGGTGTCATATTAAAGAAACCATTGTCTAATCCAAGGTCATGAAGATTTATACCTATATTTTCTTTTGGGGGTCTTATAGTCTTATCTCTTACATTAAGGTCTTTGATCCACTTTGAATTGGGTTTTGCACATGGTATGATAACCTTATTCTTTTTATAGATGCAGACTAAAGAATTTGGGCATGAATATATGTTGACTGTAATTTAAAATACTTCAGAAAAAATAGATGAAGCAAATATGTTAAAATTTTGACAGCCGCTAAGTCTAAGGTGATGGGTTTATGGTTGCTCTTTATGCGGTGCATTTAAAAAATCCAATAAATTGTAAGTGTCAGAATATTCACTTACTTTTTCCAACCATTTAAAAATGCAGAAATTTAGGTCAGAGGCCATACAAAACCAGGCAACAGACCAGTTTGTCAACCTCTGGTTCAGATGATTCCTACTGGCATTGGGGAAGAGTATATACAAAAATACTCTTTAGTTTAAAAAGAATGTACTGCCCTTAGGCATGAGGATGACACATATACTTGTCCCATAAGAGAAGGCAGAAAAGCCACTAACCACATGGACCTATATAATCACAATTAAATGCAATTTAAGAAATCAGTTCCTTACCCACCCTAGCCGTAATGAAGTACTTAGTAGCCAGAGAACATTTGTATCATTGAATACTCACAAATCAGATTATAACAGCATTTTGAATGGCCTCGCATTTATTAATGAGACAACTGCAGGGGAAAAAATCAACAGAGAAAAGTCATCCCTCCAGTAATTTCCCACTTAAAACTGTGCAAGAGTAGTTATCTTTTCAGTGATTTCAAGAGGCAGATAACCTGGATAGAGCACAAATATGAGAGCCATCTCTGATGTGCCTTTCCTCATAGACCCAGTTTGATTTCTCTCCAAGGTCTCCTCTTGAAGTTGTACCTGATTTTATTACAAGTTTTCATCCAAGTCCATTGGGGAATTGGGGGATTTGCTACTACTTCTGCTTCTTGGCCAGGAACCTCTTGACCCTGAAACTCTTGTGAGAAGACATGGCAAAGAAGAATCAACCTCATAGACCATGATGGCAAAGAAAGAGAGAGGATGAAGTGGTCTCTGTATTTTAAAAAATTCTTTAAATAATAGAAAGTGCAAATAGAAATAAAAAGCAGAAAAATCCTTGATTATGAGTGAAAATGTAACTAATAGAAGAATAAACTTGCACTCTTTTTTAAAGATATGAGTCATATTTAGAGAGAAGGGAAGGGAGAGAGGAAGAATGGGAGAGAAACATCGATGTGTGGTTGCCCTTCACCTGCCTCCAGCTACGGACCTGACTGGAGACCTGGCTTGCAACCTGGTTATGTGTCCTGACTGGGGATCGAACCAGAGACCTTTGGTTCACAGGCTGGTGCTCAGCCCACTGAGCCACACCAGCCAGAGCCAGCATTCATTTTAATTTATGTTTTAAATTATTTATTAACTTTAGCATGTTATTTATCTATTTCTAAACCTCACCCAAGGACATATTTATTGATTTGAGAGAAAGGGAGAAAGAGTGATCAGTTGCCTCCCGTACGTAGGTGCCCTGACTGGGGATGGAACCCACAGCCTAGGTATCTGCCCTCACTGGGGATTGAACTCATGACTTTTTGGTGTACAGCACTACACCCAGCCAACTGAGCTACCCAGCCTGTGCTCAAGTTTGGCATTTTATAATTAGGTGTAAGTTATTTGTCACATTGCTGATAACATGTGACAGAATGGATGAATCCAGGTGTCTTGGCACCGCTCTTAGTGGGCCAGTGTTCTAGCGCTTGCTACTCTAGAATGGCAACTCCTGGGGGTGCGCATCGCGATGTGCTGAAGGTGTGAAGTACACGTTGGCAAAATTTGATGGTGAATAATTTTGACTTTGTGGGCCAAGAGGTAAAACGGAGAGGAAAATATGTAGGTACTTACATAACAAAAGAGAGAATAAATGTTCACAATGTTTTGAATGAAATCCCAAACACGGTAATACTAGAGTACAGTGTTTTGCAGCCCACACCTATGAGAGGAAATGAGCGCTTTCTAGAGGGGGTGTTTCTCCTCATTGGAGTTCAAAGGTAATGTAGCTATTAATCACATCGATCGCCGATGTTCCCGTGAGAAAACAACGCGTGGCCCCAGGGACAGAGATGCAGCGCTGTGGATGTGACCCTTGTAGCTGGACCCCAGCGGTGCGCAAGGAGTTTGGGGGGATTCCGGGTGGAGGGGTCACTCCTGGCGGCGAGGCTGGCCCATCGCCTCTCCTAGCACGGTCCCTCGGTGCCCCGTCACCCGGGTCTTTAGCTTCCCCCCACCCCCCAGAGGCAGGGCCCGAAGGTCTAGATTTGCGGTCTGCCGCTCTCCCCGGGAGGACACCACCCAGAGATCCAAGCCTGCCACCCGGGGCTGCCGTCAGCCCCCGCCCCTCAGCATCCCCGGGCCTCCGCCCGCGCCTGCTCCCCCGGCTCCCCAGCACCCCCGCTCCGCCACCGGCCCCGCAGCGCGCGGCCCCGCCCCCGGCCCCGCCTCCCGCGGCTCCGCCTCCCGCCGCTACCCCGGGCCGGTTCGTCAGCCGCCCGGCAGCCGCGCTTTCCCGCTCGCGCCGCAGCCGCTAGCGCCCCGCAGCCCCGCTCCGGCCGCGCGCCCGTCGAGCCTCAGCATGACCAACATCGTGCTCTTCAGCGGCAGCTCGCACCAGGACCTGTCCCAGCGGGTGGCCGACCGGCTGGGCCTGGAGCTGGGCAAGGTGGTCACCAAGAAGTTCAGCAACCAGGAGACCAGGTGCGGACCCCGCCGGGCCGGGCCGGGCCCCGGGCGCTCCCCCTTCCGGGGCGGGCCAGCCGCGGCGCGGCGCCCGGAAAGCCTGGGAGGTCGGCCCCAGCCCGGAAGGGCGACCCGGGGGCGGTCGCAGCGCCTCGGGGCGCGGTGGGCACGGCCGGCGGGAACCGCCTGGGTGCGGGGCAGGCGGGGGGCGCCGCCCGGCGGGGGCCCGCGGGGGTTTCGTGCGGCGGCCGGGCTGAGCCCCCACCCCGCGGGCTCGGGAACGTTCCTCCCACGCTCCCGCCCCGGCCGCGCGCGGCACCCACCTGGGGCGGTAAAGCGCCGCGCCCCGGAGGGTCTGCGCCCCGGCCGCCGGGCGCAGCGCGGTGGAAGCTGCCGGACCACTGAGCAGCCCGGGCGCAGCCTCGGGTAACCAGCGGGTGTGGTTGTGCAAAGGGTTTAAAGAGCGTGGGAACTCCGGGGGCCCACGTGCTGCGCTTCCTTTCATTTCTCTGCCTCCGGGGTGATACCCTTGCAGCCCCTTCGCGCTTCTGGGGCTTGGCAGTGGCCGTGGCCAGGGTGCAAGGGCCACCCGTGTCCCAGGTCCACAGGAAGCGCTCGCCCCAGCTCACTGAGGGGGCGGGTGGCCGCCCTCAGAGGCCAGGCCAGGGGCTGGCTCCCTTTTCCACCTGCCCGAGGCCTCAAAACTAACTTCAAGTTGGTTTCATGTCTCCCCTCTCTCCCTTTAAATGTCTAGCACTGCGCACGGCTACTGGTCTTTTCTTGTTTTTTTTTTTTTTAATCTTTAGCCAAAACCCACTTCACCGTTTTTCAGCTAGTGCACCAATTGGTTCCAGCTGCAAAACAAACAAACAAAAACCCTCCACCCGTGCTTCCCGCCATTTCAAAAATTAATTTGAAGTAGATGTAGACCCACATGTAAACCTAGAACTAAAAATGTCTAGATGCAAGCATTGGAGAAAAATATTTCTTAGATACGGAGGTGTCCTGTTACTACAAATGGAGAAGGTGGTGTTTGTTGTCAGCTTTTTAGGACAGCTGAATCCCTTCTTCCCTGTGTCACGTTATAATTGCACAGCCCTGATGATAATGGAAGTGAAGAAACACCTGTGGCTGAGAAGCAGGCGGTTTCAGTGCCGGGAGCCCTGCAGCTAAAGAATGACGCTTTGCCCGGTTTGATAGCGAAGGCCAGGAGGATGGCAGGAGCCGGGGAAAATATAGCACAGCTGCGTTTGAACGTTGCAGTATTTTGCCAGTCCTATTGAAGTCTCAGTAGCGTTAAGAACGTGGGGAGAATGAGATAATAGTCGGGTTTGTTCAGGAGGTGGTGCCATATAAGGAGAAATTCCTGGATGCATTTTTGAAAGTGAATATGGCGCTCTTTTGTTATCTCGTCGCCCCACCCTCGGCTTCTAGTGTCTAAAGGACCAGCTAATCTAGATCGGAAGTCCATTGTGGAGGTAGAGTGGGATTCCTGTTGGCTGAGACTCCCGCAGGCAATGAAGTACCAAAGCAGACTCAATTTTACTTGGCTTTGAATGTTTTATAACTCCCGCCAATTATTAGAAATCATGAGGTCCCTAAACCCACTCTATAGAAAGTCTTGGAGTTGCTTATATAGTTACATTTTGTTTTAAATATGGAAACTCTAAAAGCTAAACTTCTTGACTTTCCTATAAACTATCTAGGTCCAGAGGTTGATTTTTACAAGGGACTGTGCTAGTGGTGCAGTTTTCACTGTGTGTCCCTAAGACCAGAAACAGAAGGGCAAAAGGAGGAGAGAATTAGTCAGTTGAAGGAAGGGGGTCCCTTCCTGAATCTCTTACCGAGGCAAGACCAGAAATCTTATTTCCTATTTCCTGGCCATCACTGCTCCCAGCCCCTGTGTTCCTGATGTTACCTGCCTACCTCGAAATTGTTTCTCACGTGAGGGAGATGTCTGCCCCCACTGTGTCGTAGACCACTGAAACGCCATCCATGATGACCCTGGGAGTGATCATGGTGTCTGAATGTCTGTTGTAAGGTTTCATCCTGGTCCTTAGCCGTGTGGTAAGACCCAAAGTTCTGGTTATCACTTTTTGTGTAACAGATCACCCCCAGAACTTCATGGCTTAAGACAGTTGTTTATTTGACTCTCAAATCTGTAATTTGGGCAGGGTTCAAGGAGGAAGGCTTGTTTCTGCCCCATGCGGTGGCATCTGGGACAATAAACTGGCGCAGGAGGACCCGCCTCCAAGATGGCTTACTTGTGTGGCTGGGAAGTTGGTTAGGAACCTCAGTGCCTCCCCACAGGGCTGCTTGGGCCTCCCCCTCGCAGCCTGGAAGCCAAGTGCCCAGCGTGAATGTTCCAAACGACAGGATACAGGCCTGGGCATCATCACTTCTGTCACATCCTCTGGTCAAGCAGATTCCTCCTAGATCCAGGAGGGATCTTCTTGATGGGAAGTGTTAGAGAGGCTGAGGCCATCTTTTAATGCCTGCATCCATTCTTTGGTGACTGAGATAAAGTCATCAGCCTTCTTATTTCCAGATCAAGTTGAGGTCCTTTGTCTGAAGAGCAAATGGATGCTACCTTCTGGCCACGATTTTTAAAAGTCCTAGAATGAAGAAAGATCAGCTGTGATCATCTTTAGGGGTAGAAGCTGGAATAGCTTTGGAAACAAAGTTGCCACAGTAATATTATTTTCTGTTTTCCTCTGGACTGCTGGTCATATGGGGATTGACGTTCCTGAGGAAAACTAGGCCAAAGAGGCTGAAATTGGGGGATAAACAGTCATCACACCAGGAACAGGTAGCAAATATTTTAGGATTTGCAGGTCCCATTGTCGCTATAGCATCGTACCATTTGGTGGGCTAGGAATCCATCATGAGTCACCATGTTCCTTCACGGTTACTAGGAGGGAATCCGTTCCCTGGCCTTGCCCAGCTTTTACAAGCTGCCCACATGCCTTGGTTCTTGACTGCTCCTTCGATCGATCTTTAAAGCCAGCAATGAAGAAGCATCTCTCTGGCCCCACTTCAGACTTCACCTCTTTCTCTGACCCTCTCTGTCCCCCTCTTACATTTTTAGGAACCCTTGTGGATATATTGGTCAACTAGAATGATCCAGAGTAGGCTCCCTATTTTAAGGTCAGGTGATTAGTAGCCTTAATTCCATCTGCCTCCTTTGCCACATAAACTAACATTTCAAAGGTTGAACAGATTAAGACAAAGCTGTCTAAAGAGGGCTCTAGGTTGTCAACCAGGAGCTAATGTAACTTCCAAGTTGACTTCATCCCAGTGTTGATGTGTTCACAAAGGAATTCCATTTAGCTCCTTCACCCTCAAGATAGGATGGAGTAATTGGCTCTTAATAATACCATTGAGTATAATTGGCTTCTAATAGGACAAGGGATAAAAGTAAATTATACCTTACTTGTGATTTTAAAATAAGATTCAATGGCCTTTTGGGAATGTCCTTTTATTTACAGTCACTTCTGTAAGGTGACATTCATTTCTAAAAATCATCACGCTATGCAGAATTATGCAGGGAAGACCACAGGGCTTATGGGAAAAAATGCGGTTTGGGGGCACAACGCTGAAAACATCCTTTGTAACATTTTTGAAAAGATGGGACTATAGTAAGAATGGTATGGCACCTTTACATGTACTGTGTGATTAAAGAATACACAAGTACAACAGTCAGTACGGCACTTCCTGCTGAAAAGACCTGCAGGTTGCCTGATGAAGCGGGTCTCGGAAGGGTCGCGCCTTGAGTTGTGAGTTCAAGTGGGGGCAATCGGAAGTGCTGGGGAAAGTCGTGACGGCAGGTCGGGGTGGGCGCAGTCTTCTGTGGTTCTCGGGATGACAGATCGTGGGAAAGCAGAGACAAAATTCCTGTTGTGCTCAAATTACCTCCAATACGCTCAGATTGTTTCTGATAACATCCATCACTGGGGCCAGTTTCGCGTTTTGAAAACCAATGTTGCAGCCAGGCTGGGGTGGGCTTTGTTCCCAGCACGCCCCCCTGGGAAGGAGGAGCCTGCGCCCTGCCCCCGGAGGTGTGTGCGGGTGGGTGCCGTCCCAGTGCAGTCTGGCCCTCAGGGGGAGCACCCCCATTTCCAGCCCGGAAATCCAGGAATTTTCCAGCACGCCATCTTGAGAGACTTTCAAAAGCTCCTACCCACTCGTAAGAAACGACTGGAGGGTGCCAGTCAGCAAAACAAGGAAGTACACACACCAAGAAAAAGGGCTAAGAAAGTGGGAAATGGTTTCCGGCAGAGGGTGCAGGGAATCCCGGGGCAGGCGGGTGATAGAGTGGAGCCTGCACTCTGACCTCTCAGGGTTTAGATTGTTAGCCAAGTGTTCTGGCCGGAATTGGTATTCAGGACTTGGAAAGCTGAGTAAATAAAACGATCATTTCCTCCAGGGAAAACAGACCCCCCAAAAATTGCACATAGAAGGGAAATATTGTAACCTTTGCTTTCAGTATACAAGATGGGCTCAGCATGTACAGTTAAAGGATACAGTTAAAGCGTAGTGCTCATAGTTGATTAGAATATTGATCTGTGTTGGGATGATAGCCAGACTTGTGGGGAGGGCGGTGCTTGGATTACGTGACTAAGCGGGTGATGGGACAGGGAGGAAACAAATAGACTTAAATCCTTGTTTTTATGCTAAGGAGTCTTATGTGGTGGCTAGGGTAAGAAGTCAAGATAAAGCTGTACAAACATTAGCCAGAGACTTGAAGATAAATATCAAAAAAACTATCCACTGTTGAAATGGGTTGCCTCTGGGCTGTTTGTTATAAGCTTTACAGAATGATTTGCAATTTTTAAGCAATGTGCATATGTAACTTTAATAAACAAATAAGTATAATATTTAGTAGAAAAGAGTTAACAGAGGTGAACTGAGAGAAGTTTCTAGGAAGCACAGCTGAACAAGGAGGGCTGGTCAGGGGGCCCTGGGCTGCCCTCTGGGGACTTCGCTTTAGCTGGGGGTCCCCCTGTTCCCTGGTGGGAAGGGCTCGCTGCGTGAGCAGTGTGCTGTGTGCCGAGTGCCTGGGAGTCGGGAAGTTTGATCCGTGTCTGGCAGTGGGTACCTACGTGAGCAGCCCCCCAGCCCAACCATGAGCCTCTAATGCGCTTCGTTGGTAGACAGCAAGCACTTCGCGTGCATTGTCACAGCTCATTGCTGGGGAGGAGCATGGGGGGACTTAAGCTGAACCTGTGAGACTTCCCTGGGGACGACTCTCTGCCACTTGCCCCTGGATTCGTCGCATGTGCCTTTCCCCTCAGCTCACTGTGTGTGCTCCATGTCCTCCCGCTGTCATATGTCATACCCGTGAGTACAACCGCCTGCGCAGTCCTGGCCCAGTAGCAATCCTAGGGATTCTTGGGGACCCCACACGACACAGATATGCTTTGGAATTAAGGGGTGGCATTCTCCTTCTAGCGTGGAGATCGGCGAGAGCGTGAGGGGGGAGGATGTGTACATCATCCAGAGTGGCTGCGGGGAGATCAACGACAACCTGATGGAGCTGCTCATCATGATCAACGCCTGCAAGATCGCGTCGTCTTCCCGGGTGACCGCCGTGATCCCCTGCTTCCCCTACGCCCGCCAAGATAAAAAGGACAAGGTATGAGAGCGGCGTCCTGTTGCGGGAACCTGCTCTGGTTTAATGTTGACTTTTGTTTTCTCACGCTGCCTTAGAGTATCTGGAAAATGTTTGCTTTCTGTTTTAATGATCAAGTAAACATGCTTTTTCACCTTGGCTTTCTCAAAGGTTTGTCTTTGAACCAGCCACTATGCGTGCTAATATTTATAAATGTAGAAACAGATAGAGCATACTTTTGCAGCTATTAAAATACCATTATAGTTCTGTAGCAGCAACTTTCTGCCTTTTTCATTTCATGGCACACATAATCTAATTACTAAAATTCTGCGGCCCACCAAAAAATATATTTCTGCCAATCTGACAAAAAATAAGTATAGTTTTATTCATTCACACTAGACAGATATTGTGTTGGCTGTTGTCAATTTTTTTTTCATTTGACACTCTAAGGGAAAGGGGATCTGAAGATGTTAAAGCAAAGCCTTCTTTGCCTCTTCTGGTGGCTGATGGCTCCTGCATTCCTTGACTTCTGGTAACATCACTCCCCTCTCTGCCTGTCTTCACATGGCCTTCTTCCCTGTGCCTCTTTGCCTGTTTTATAAATGGATTTACAGCCCGCCGTTATCCAGAAGCCCCCGTTCCCAAACCAGATCACATTATGAGTTCCTGGGTGGACACGGGCTGTGGGAGATACCATTACAGGGATCAGCTTTTAAGCTGTTACCTGGTCTGTATGTTACAGTCGAATAAATGTTCAGTCAGGTTCCACATGAATCCTTCCTATTTGCAAGACGCATTTCTGTCCCGTGATGTGATGACTGTGAGGAGGCTTTCCCCCCACACACCTCCATTTATCTTCATAATTCATTTTCTGAACCAATACAAATGTCTAAACAGCTGCAAGAAGGAAAACATTCCCTCTGTAAGTTTGAATTCATATGCCAAGGTGGTGTGGCTTCCAGACCCCATGCTGAACACAGCGTAGTTAATTGCTCCCTGAAATCTTGATCTCTGGAACCCCGTCTTTACCTGGCATATGAGTTACTACCACGTACAGATTAAAAGGGCTCAGCAAAGCTTTCCCATGAAAGGCTGTTGTACGGTGTCTGCGGTCACTGCTGAACCCTGGTTGTGTATCGGACAGAGACAGACAGTATGTAAATGATTGGCCTTGCTGAATACCAATTATACTTTTTACTTATGGACACTGAAATATGAATTTTGTGTCATTGTCACGTGGCATGAAATGTTCTTTGAATTTTCTTCCAGCTGTTTAGTCATGTGAAAGCCATGATTAACTTATAAGCAATATAAACACAAGTAGCTGTCCTGGTTAGGCCCGTGGGCCATAGTTTGTGGACTGCCCCACATTAGGGTATTGACTGGTTGTGTACCTGTGTCATGCTGTGACTTAGCTTTAGCTCAGGGCAACTAAAACCGTAGGTCACATATGCTCCTGTGAAGTATATGACCCCCCACTTGTTATTTGTGGAACTGCTTTTATTCTAAACTTGATTTGCAAGTTTTATGTGCATTTTTAGCTGCTAAATTTTAATCTGTTGTCCCCTCCATGTCAACTATTGTTTTTGCTATTTCTCTCACCTGTGTTTCCATGGGGTGGTTTAGCCTCTCATCAGAGTCCTTGCCTGTAAAGAAACTAATATTCTGCTACTGTGTGTTCTCAATAGAGCAAGAGGGTTAGTAAATTGCATATTCTGTAATTTGCACTCAGGTTCTCCTTTCCCTTGGCCTTTGGGGCTAAGATATTTGATCATTGTAACTTCTTGAGTAAATGATCCCTTTCATCATTACAGGGCCTGTTTCCACTGATTTGTAACCCAAGTTCTTCGTTAACGGACACAAATATTGAGACTGCCACATTCTTTGTTTGCAAGTATCCCACGTGCCACTGTTTCCAGGGTTGCATGTTCAAACTTTGTTTCTTATATGCATTCATAATGCACTCTTTGTTGCACGCAGGAGCGAGCCCAGGTGGGTCCCCCACCTCACAGGATGTGACTCGCTCCTGGCTTTGCCGCTGTGCAGCCAAAAAGAGCCCCACAGAACTCGGAAAACCCCGATGTTCAGCTGTTGTGTGGATCCGCGCCGTCTGCCCGGCGCCTTGTGTGTTTTCCCGTTGCGGGCCATGTAGAGTTGGGCCGCCTGGGGCCACTTGCACCTGTTGCTTCTTCACTCCCCTTCGCCCTTTCTTCACCGCTGCGTATAGTTGTGTTTCCTGTTAGAGAAACTGAGAGGAAAGAAGGAATCATCGAGGGCTGTATGAATTGCCCGTTGCTGCCGTAATAAATTGCCACAAACTGGGTGGATTAAAACAACAGCGGTATATTCTCTCACACTTCTGAGGCCAAAAGTAGAAAATCAGGGTGGGGCAACAGCCCGTCCATAGGCTGGAGAGGGGGTGTCCTTCCTGACCAGGGCCAGCTTCTGGCCTGAGGCCACATCACTCCCACCTCTGCTCCCGCATTCTCCTGGCCTTCTCCTGGTGCCACCACAGCACCCTCTTGAAGGAAGGGTATGTGTGATAGCATCTGGCCTTCTAGGATAATTGCTCTATCTCGGGACTCTGCACTTAGTCACACCTCTAAAGACCTTTCCAAATAAGGCAACAGCTACCCAGGTTCCCAGGATTAGGACAGGCTGTCTTTGGGGCCACCATTCACCTGGCTCCAGGGCCTGTTGAAGGAACTCTTTGATGTGGTAATAAGTGGGCATTTTAAGGACAGTTCAAGCTTTGAGGTAGTTTCATTATTATATCATTTACCATCTAAGCCAGGACACTTGAGACCTGGAGAGGAGCTCTATGGATAATTATACTGGGCAACAGTGTCCACCCTGGCTGTCCCAGGTATTTCTGACCATGGCCACCCTTTTATAGGTCTCTAGCTTTGGGACTGACCTTGCAGCTGGCCAAGACATTCAGGTTGTTCTGGCACTGTTATTTCTGTCACGTGGGTATGGTCCGTGTAACTCATATTGTAAGTAGAGAGACAGTTGCATGCTTTCACCAAATGGGTCAAAGGGAAATTCTTAATTTTGTCTGTCACTTAAGTTATGGTATGCCGTTGCATTTTCATAGATTGCTGCTCATAGCTGTTAATTTTTCTATCGCTTAGTTCAAGTGGATTGGCTTTGTGTTGGGATGCTGGGTTGAAGTGGGGGTAACAAGGGCATAATGGGGGCCTGAGAGAAGCGGCCAGAGCCTGTGCGGACTCCATTCACCTGTCGGGGTGAGTGGCGAGGAGGCCCTGAGTAGCGGCAAACGCTGCCTCTGTCCCAGCTCCGCCGAGGCCGGCTGACGGTCAGGTGTTCGCGGGTGATGGGAAAGTGCGGGCCACACCTGCTCTCTGGGCTCACAGAAAACTCTCGTCCTGAGTTCTGGGGGGACCCCTGGGCAGCCCTCCCCTTGCCTGCAAAGGAGCCCAGAGCAAAGCCGGAGCCTTTTACCTGTATCCAAAGCTCGTGTCATCATGTGGAACCTCATTGGTCCCTGCAAAGCAAGACCTCCATGTCTGCAAATTTTATTTTTAGTTTTGTTTATATGTGCAACAAACCAGGGACAAGTTCTGACAAGGAAGGAAGGTTCTCAGAAACTGGACACTTCAGCACAGTGGAGTTATTAGCATGGAAAATGGGGAAGCTGTAGTGTTGTAGTGCAGGCCACTCTCAGCTCTGGGGTTACAACTTTGGGACCAGGCGGACTCAGGTTTCAATTCCAGTGCCGTTATCCTCTCAGTTTGGCCTTTGTTAAAGTAACAATCTCATTTTGCCTTTGGTTTCCTCATCCCTAAATTCAGGATAATATTTGCTACTATTTATAAAGTGCTTAGCAGAATTTTCCCTCACCAGAGAACATGCTTGTTGATTTAAGAGACAAGGGAAGGGAGGGGGAGACAGACAGGTATCAGTCCCTCAACCGGGGCCAAACCCGCAGCATAGGCATGTTCCCTGACCGAGAACCAAACCCGCATCTTTTCAGTCTACTAGGCCATGCTCCAACCACCTGAGCCGCACCAGCCAGGGCCAGGTGTCAAATTTTTAAGGCTTTGTGGCCCACTGGGTAGAGACAAGTGGCTCAACTCATCTTCAAAAAGCAGCCATATATCATATGTCAGTGAAGGCATGGCTGTGTTCCACTGAAACTTCATGGACATAGAAATATGAACTTCATATACTTTTTTACTTTATTGAAAATAAAATCAGACTATGATAGACTTGTAAATTGACTCTTACATTGAGTACAAATGAAGAAAAATAAAGAGAAAACACACCACTCAACAATATAAAAGTGTAATTCATATACTTTTCAAATGTCGCAATATACTGTTCTTATTTTGATTGATTTCCAACCACTTAAAAATGTAAATTCCATTCTTAGCTCACAGGTTGTACAAAACCAGACCACCAGCTAGGCTTGGCCCACAGGCTTTAGTTTACTGATACCTACTCTAGGCGATAGTAATTGCTTGTTTCCTTTCCCAGTAAAAGCAGTATGACATGCCCTAGCCAGGGTGGTTCAGTTGGTTGGCCATCATCTGGCAGAGCGAAAGGTTGCTGGTTCGATTCCTGGTCAGAGCACATGCCTGGGTTGCGGATTTGGCCCCAGGTTGGTATGTGCAAGAAGCAGCCAATCAATGTTTCCCTCTCATGCTGATGTTTCTCTTTCTTCCAGTCTCTCTAAAATCAAAAATTTTTAAATTAAAGCAATATGACAGGGCACAGGCTGTACATAATTACTTGAAGGGTGATAAGGACGTGTAGCTTTCTTCACAACTATTTTTCAAGGTTTTTTTTTTTTTTCCAATGAAATTGTTTCTTTTTATCTCTTAGCAGAAAAAAAAAACAAAATTGGGGACCAATGTCCTGATACAAATTGCTACACTCTTGTCTATTTTTCAAGGTTGTCAAATGTATAGTTTCAGCAGGGTGGCACCTGGCACACTGACGGAGACCTGAAATAACCGGAGCCTTTATCAAGGTTAGGCTGGCCCACAAAGCATTTGACCTTTATCCATTTTTCATAAGGGTATGAAAAGCATTAGTCAAATGTTTTAGTTTTGATTCCCGTACCTTGACTCTACCTTTGTTGAAATGTCATGCTAATTTTTCCTTTTATTGGCTGTAAAGTCAGTTAACTTGTAAACCGTTTTTCCTGCAACATTCACTTGGGTGTTGAGCCAAAAAAAAGATGAAAGGCAGAGCAAAAACTAAATTTGGAAACAGGGTTCTGTGGTTTGGATCTCAGAAGTGAAAAATGCTCAATGCCAGTGAGAGATGAACAGAGGAACCTGTCAATTATAAAATCATAGGGAGAGCCCCACATTCACTAGTGTTGCAAATCAGATTGGATTACAAAGAAGTCCAGTGATCAGCTTATTCTTTGGATTATCCTGGGATTTTGGTGAAGTAAACAATTCTCATGGTCAGTGAGGTTCATGCTGAAGCCTTAGAAGCTTGGTGTTACAGAGATCCTATTAGGAAATGATAATCAAAGATGAATTTGTATGCAAGGTTCAGAGCTGTGTGCTGAACATGATGTAGCAAATCTCCAAAGCCACTTCTTTGTCTTTAGAGGTATAGTTGTCAGCCCTGATACCTGTATGTAGATTATGTTCTCATGTCGGTCCTTCAGCAGGTGGTCCCAAATGGTGGGGGGCCAGGTGCCTTGCCAGTGCCATGTCCCGTTAGAAGGGACAGGTCATTTCTCTCTGGAGTTCTCCCAGTGCCTTCAAGTTTGGAGGTTTGAGGCAGATGTGGGGGATCAACCAGGTTGGCTCAGCAGAGCTGGGCTGCAATGCGGATGTGGCAGGTGCCAGGGTGTGTCTCACACCAGTGTCCTCTGGAAGGAGGAGGGTGGGCCCAGACTGACGGTGGAGGACACTTGAGGCAGAGGCATGTGTGCAGGACGACCAGCTCTCAGGAGCTAGAGCCAGACTGGCCCTCAGGCTACGAATCCCAAAGGCAATGTGCAACAGAGCAGGAGATTCAATGGTGAAAACATGCATGATAATATGTAGTTACTTGAGAAGGTTAAAAAATTGAAAAAACTGAGAGAAATATTTTCCCATAATCTCACTAGTTAGAAACACCTATTCATATTTTGGGGTGTTTTCCTCTAATTGTGTGTTGGAAAGAAACGTGTAGTATGTATTTGTGTATGTATACATTATCTTAAAGTAACGTTTCCTTTTTTAAAACAAAGAATGGTGCATTAAAGAAAATACACATGATCTGTTAACATTGTGATGTAATTCCTTTCTGGTTGTTTTTACATGATTATACTGTGTATTTAACAGGGATTATTGATTTTTACTATTGTGAATGAAATCCTTTTCAAGTTTATTGAGGCATAAATGGCATATAACATTGTGTATGTTTGAATGAAATGGGTTTTTTAAGATTTTATTTCTTTTTAGAGGGGAAAGGAGGGAGAGAAGGAGAGAAACATTCATGGGTGTTTGCCTCTCATGCGCTGCCAACCAGGGACCTGGCCTGCAACCCAGGCATGTGCCCTGACTGGGAATCAAACCAGTGACCCCTTTTAGTTCATAGACTGGCACTCAGTCCACTGGGCCACACCAGCCAGGGCTAAATGAAATGTTTTAACCTTATATTTTCTTCTTTGTGGCTGGTGTATAGGAATACTAATATTTACACCAAAATGCTGAACTGTTTTCCCAGGTCTAATCATGTATGTATAGTCTCTTGGATATTTTTTTCATGCAGACAGACTTATTTATATGTGGAAGGTGCAGCTATGGAACAGTTAGGTCACCTTAGGTCAGTAAATCGCAGTGCATCTGCTCCTCTAAATGTTACATTCTCAGTCACCTTAAGGTGTTCTTTCTTTCATCTGGTTTTTGTTTAACCTGTAACATTGAGCATTAGCCCCCAGTGGCGGAACATAAATTCTTCTTTAAGAGCTAGCCTTACCTGGCCAAGCTGGTCAGGGTGTCGCCCTGCCCCCTCCAGCGTTTACACTCTACCCTGGAACACTGCCTGTGACCAAACTGGACTTCGTTCGGTCCCTGGATGTGACCCCTCAGCCCAGGTGATGGCCACGCATGCTGCTTTTTCTGGGACGCTGGTCTCCCCACCTCGCCCAGCCTTAAGAGCAGTTTCCCAGAGGCCTCGGACAGCGGGCCTCTTTAAACTCGCCTGCCTTCATGCTGCTGTCTCCCGCTACCTGTTCTTCTACACACTTGTCAGATTTGAATTATTCAAATTATGATGTTACACGTAAACAGTTTGTTTGCTTTGACATTTGCCCTCTATACCCAGTGTCCAGTCTTGCAATCGTATATGTAAAGAGTAAATATTTGGTGAATAAACTGAAATGAATATTTTTTGCTGTTAAAGCATGCAGTTTACCATTAATTAAATGACTTCATCATTTAAAATTGTTAGTTTTCTTTCTTAGCATGTTATAAATCAGCTGTGATTTATCTTTTTGATGTAAACCTTGGTGGGAGGGATCTGAAGGTAGCCATCTCTTTTCCTGTTATAAAAATCCATGTCTTTATGTTTCAGAGTCGTGCTCCGATTTCTGCAAAACTTGTGGCCAATATGCTCTCAGTTGCCGGGGCGGATCACATCATCACCATGGATCTTCATGCCTCTCAGATCCAGGTTCTGGAACTTTCTTTTGTGCCCATGGTTGTGAATGGGGACTGAATGCAAGTGCTTAAATCCTGTTTGTTATGAAGTTAAATTTTATATATCTAAATATATATATTTATATGTAAATATATAAAATTATATATATATATGTATGTATATATGTTTTCAAATACTTTATTTTTAGAGAGAGGGGAAGGGAGAGAGAAAGAGAGGGAGAGGAACATTGATGTGTGGTTGCTTCTCATGAGCCCACAACTAGGGACTGGGTCCACAACCCAGCCATGTGCCCTGACTGGGAATCAAACCAGCGACCTTTCAGTTCGCAGGCTGGCACTCAATCCACTGAGCCACACCAGCCAGGATGGAACGTAAATAATTTTTGAAGGAGATAACGTGACTTGGGTTTGAGTTTGTACATGAAAACTCTCTTGACTTTTCATCTTAATGGCATTTGGAAGTGTAATTTCGCATTGATATTGCCCATGTCCACCACTCCTTGTCTCCAGTCACTTTTGGAAGGGTGGGAATGCCTTCTTGGCGGTAATACAATGTGTACCCCACAAAGAACAGATGAAGCTGAAATATGCTCCTGGAATATAGCAGACTGGGTCTGCTCTGTACGTAGTGGTGCAGCACCACCACGAGCCCAGAGCCTTCTGCCTCAGTCCCACCCCAGGTCAGTGGCCTGGGTCCACACCAGTACCCGCCTCGTCACTCCCACCCTTGGATGATAGAATTCATCTCTTTGGACCATGGGAGCTGCCTGCCCAGCTGGGCTTCTAATATGCCTTTTCTTGCTGGTGAGGCCCAAGGCCAACATGGCCCTCAAATAAGACCCTCCCTGTTTTGTGTCTGATTTTCATCCGCCTTAGCCTCCCACTGTATCATAGTGTACATTTCATGCTTTTCAGCAGTGAGGTTTTCTGCACACAGTATTCGGAGCTGTGTACATAAACCTAAAGCACAAGTGACATGTATAGGTTTCACAAGCTGATTGTCATAATGAATGCATTTTATAATTCAAATGATGTTGTAGATTTACAGTTGCTCCTATTTATTTTGTACCAATTTATTTGTAAATTTTGTGATTGTTTTAAAAGGTTTTTGTTCATTTCTATTCTATTTAGATAAATGATTTTCTGTTCACCCTTCTAAAAAAAAAAAAAAATTAAATCATTTGATTTAATTCTGTTCAAATTCAGAAACCGGAGGCTGGTGAAAGGCTTCCTTTGAGTAAAAAGCTCAGGGTCTGTGCAACGAGAGATCATCTTTTCCGAAGCCCCACAACGTGACACTCACTTCTCCCTGCAGGGATTCTTCGACATCCCTGTGGATAACTTGTACGCGGAGCCCGCCGTCCTGCAGTGGATTCGGGAAAACATCGCCGATTGGAGGAACTGTATCATTGTTTCCCCTGATGCAGGTGGAGCCAAAAGGTAGGCCCTGGCCATGCCAGGCAGCTTCTGCACTTGCTGGTTGCTTTTTGCCTTTTCCTGTGTGTTAGGTAAGGAAGCACGTTTGAAATTACTTAATACTTTATTTTGCAAATGAGCAAATACGGAGCAGCCGGCTTTTCCTTCAGAGCAGAGTGCTGTCTTCTTGTCAGCATTTCATCAGTCAGGAGGGAAGAAAAATCCGTACACCCGTGTATTTGTTTTCAGCAGAGGGTGTATTCTGAGTTTTTAACTAATTATTTTTCTGATTATAAAAGCAAAAGCCTCTTTGGAAAATGAGGCTTTTAATTAACAAACACGATTGACTAAGCCAGTCCTTCCTACTACAAACACTTGAAGATGGTAGCCAAAATGGAACCATTAAAAAAGAAAAGAAAGAATGAAATCTGCGTTCATAAAACACCACCAAAGAAAGGGAGCTATCTAGGGCCAAGAAACAAAGAAGGGCGGAAAGCGATGCTTGGGTGGCCCGGAGTCACGTGTCAAATCCAGGAAGAGGTCACCTCTCGCCTGCAACCCAGGAGTTAATCGAGGCTTTTCCAGGGCCTTTGATGGCAGAAGGAGGGGGATAGGCAGCCACGAGATGTCAGACCAGAGGCATGTGCCAAGTGTCAACGTGCAGTGGGGTAGCCCGTCGCCCCAGGGGTAGGGTCCCCTACGCTGAGAAGTTTCCCATTAAAGTTGGGCCCAGGCTGCCGAGCCATTGCAAAGGGACAATTCCACAGGCTCAGCTGCTCAGTAAATTCCCTGCTGAAGTCTAGCTCACTGTGCCTGCTGACCCAGGTCACCAGGCTGCAGAAAGCTAGCGCCACAGGGTGACAGAACAGTTGCGAGCTGTAACGTAAGTCGGACAGAAACTGACGTAGCACTGATAACATCAGGGTGCAGGCGCCCTGAAGGAGGCGCCCTGAAGGGCGGAAGAAAGCAGTAGGAGCCCCGAAGCTGGAGAGCTCAGGGAATTCGGAAGCCCTAGCGATAGGTGCAGAGTGTGTGCTCTACTGCATGGAGGCGTGGTGACTCCAAGTGACCTTGTAGAACTATGCAGCTGCTGCCCGGGAAGGAAGAAAAAGTGAAATGGAGTTTTAACACCTGGATAGATGCCTCTATCAGGAAGGAGGAGTAAAAGAGACCTCTCTTCACTAACCCGGTAAGAAAGCAAGGATGCTAAATGTGCTGGGAGATCAGTGACCCTCTAGCTTTGAGACAGCTTTAAAATGTAAATACTCATCCCTCATCCGGTTCCCTTATCCACCTGTGGCCCAGATAGGGACCTAGAATTAAACTTAAAAGCTTCAGAACAGCCCAGAAAGGGAAGGTCCTGATTCCTAAAGTGCCCCTTGGTGCACTAAGCTGCTGGCACTACTGCTCAGGTTTCCCACACAGAAGAGGAGGAAAAATGGGGCACAGCTGGAGATGGGTCTCTGATAGCAACAGGAAGTGGCCATTAAAGGAGGTCACAAACATAGAAAAGGCAGAAGCAGAAAACTAATTTGCAAAGTCCCCATCTGGGCAGCCACCAGGTGGGGAGCAGCACTGGGTGGGAGCCCAGCACTGAGTGAGATGCTCACAAATGTGCCCCCTACCAGGCCCTCCAGGGGCAAGACACCATGAGCATTCTCTGCCCAAAAAGCAGGAATGGGAGCAACACTTGGGAATTTCTAGTGGAAATGCTTGCAATTTACATGGGAACTTAAGTCACACGGTGGAATCCCTCTCCAGTCGGCAAGCTCACTGGCCTGATGGAAGGTTAGAGGTGAATAAGTGAACCAAGGGGCATAAGATGTACCAGGTGATTCATAACGTTATTGACAGATAGTTCACATACCTACAGTTGGCCCGTTTAAAGTGCACATCCCCTGGTTCTCAGGATATTCACAGAGTTGTGTATCCATCTAATCCCAGAACATTTTTGTCACCCCCGACGGTAACGCCATGCCCGTAAGCAGTCACCCCCCATTCCCTCCCCAGCCACTGACAGCCACTCGTCTGCTTTCTGTCTGTATGGAATTGTCTCTCTGGACATTTCACACAAATGGAACCAGACAGTATTATGTGGCTTTTGTGTCTGTCGTATTTCTTTAAACCAGAAAAAAAAAAAAAAAATTACTTTAGCAGCTAATAAGCCAAAATAATAGATTCCGCAAACTTTTGTGGCCTTTTCCTATCCTAGCCCTATTTAGTCATATATAGTCCAAAATTACAATGCTCTTCCCAACATTCAGACAGGGTCGCATCCTCCGTTTCCTTCTTTAGAGAGACCGCTGTTCTTTCCAATGTCAGAATGACGTTATCCGACCATCTATCTCCCTTTTATCTCTCACAAATGGTAGGTAATATGCTGTACATCCTCCTGCACTGTGCTTTTATTAAAACTTAGTTTGCTCCATTGTTTTCTTAGAACTAGTTAATATTCCACTGTGTGTGTGTGTGTGTGTGATGAGTCCTTTCACCAGTTTCCCATTCCGTTGTTTGTACTGTCACACGTCGCTTAACGATGGCAATCTGCTCTGAGAACCGTGTCATTAGTAGGTTCATCATTGTGTGAGCATCATAGTGCACTTACACAAACTTAGATGGCATAGCCTACTACACACCGAGGTCACATGGTATCACTGCTCCTGGGCTACAGACCTGTACAGCGTGTTACTACACTGAATGCTATAGGGCAATTGTAGCACAATGGGAAGTGTTTGTGTATCTAAACGCAGGAAGGGTACAGGGGTACAGTATGGGAGATACACAGTGGCGTGCCTGGATGGGGCACTGACCCTGAGTGGAGCCTGCAGCACTGGAAGCCGCTCTGGGCAAGGCAGTGAGTGAGGGTGAGTACCTGTGAGGGCCTAGGACTCCACTGTAGACCTAAATTCATTTCAAAAAGTTTGTCGCCCTGGCTGGTGGCTCAGTGGATAGGCACCAGCCTGCGAACCCAAAGGTCGCTGGTTCGATTCCCAGCCAGGGCACATAACCAGGTTGCAAGCCAGGTCTCCAGCTGGAGGCCCGTGAAGACCACCATAACATGGATGTCTCTCTCCCTTTCTTCCTCCCTCCCTTCCCTTCTCTCTAAAAATAATGAAATCTTTTTAAATAATTTATCGATAATGAATTAAACATAACTACTGTCATTTTCTTTTACTTTATAACCTTGAAAATTCTTTTGACCTTCTTGAAACTTTCATAATGACACTTAGCTTAAAACAAACACATTATAGAGGTGAACAAAAATACTTTATATCTTATTCTATAAGGAGTTTGCTATTTTTTAATTTATTTTTTTCCTTTAAATCTTTTTTTTGTTAAAAACTGAGACACAAGCACACACATTAGCCTAGGCGTCTCCACCTCCCTGTCTTGTCCACGGGAGGGTCTTCATGTCCTATAACAGCTGCACCTTCTTCTGGGACACCTGAAGGAACCGCCGAGGCTCTTCTTGAGGGGATGTCACTTTTTTCAGAGAGATGTTTGAAGCATTTTGGGGGTTGTTTTTGTTTGTATGTTTTTATCATAGACTTGGTTATTACTAATTAAAGCACCATGAACACTCCCATCTATTAATTAAAACCTTTTGATGTTAAGTTGCTGGGAATACGGTCAAGCAGCCATTGCAGGCGTATTTATTTTCCATGAAGGCCTATTCTTACCTTTTGCCTATTGTTCTGTTGGCTAGAGACCTTTTCCTTTGGATTGTGAGATGTGCCCACAGACTAAGGGTCACACCTTCCTTCCTGGGATGATTGGGGAGGATGCAGGTACTCCCCAAGTTTTTTTATTTCTTCCCTTGGCATATTTTTACTCTCTGCAGTACTTTTCAAACATTCTTACATAGTCCTATCTCTTCTTTACATGGTTTCTGAGTTTATCCGTGACTTCTTTGCTTGATGCAAAGTCCTGTTTTACCAAAGAAAATAAATATCTATCTTACGAATGGGAACGCTCTATCTTAGAAAAAACTTTGAAGTTTGACTCATTCCTGCTCAAAAATTTACTTAATATCACCACAAGAGGTCACTCGGGTATTTTTTGAAGCTCGATTAGGTTAACAGCTAAGAACAAATAACCCTTAGATGGCAACACACCTGCCAGTGTTGAGATAGTGTTAACAAAAACTGGTACAGGAAGTCAGTGAAACTAAGCAATTCAGATTAATTTTTCTTGTTTTTCTTTTGAAATGAATGTAAACATGTGTCCAGGAGAAATGGAAATCGAACTATTATTTTTCTTCTAGCTTTTTCTGCTTAAGATTTCTGTGTTGTAAATTGTCTTAACATTTTAGTTAGGGTTATATATTAACACATTGTTGCCTGGCAATTTTATACAAAAGTAATGCAAGTGCAAACCTGAGTTAACTTGTGTAGCAGACTATGTCTGCCTATTTATGAACACATTGTCGATTAGCAATTTTATAGGAAAAAGTTAATACAGGTGCAAGCATGAGTTAACTCATTATTGGTCAACAATGTTTGGTCTCAAAAATACGAGTTTTTTCATGACCGATCAACAATGTATTAAATCTCAGTTCCATACAGGCAAAAAACTTGTAGGCTATTCAGGATGGAAATACTCTACTAACCCAGGGGGATGTTTTGCAGAGATATTTTTCTTTATTTCCTGCTTCTGATACTACCATTGGGTACCTGAAGTGGCTGAGTCTCCCCACTTGTGTCCCATGCTTACCCCCATTCCCCCAAAGCTACATAGTTCAGCTTGTTTCTCATGTTGCATCTGGGTCCCCTGCTGGCCTGCTTGCCCACAAGGTAGGAGAGTGGGACCACCTGGCAGAGGTGTGAGTGCAAATCATACTTGGGTTTCTCACTCTACAGGCTTACAACTTAGGCCACAGTGGCAGTGGGCCATGGACCAGGGCCCTGCCATGCTGAGATCTTCCTGATCCTTGCCAGTAAACCAACATTCGAATATGTATGCACGTTGTATACGCGGTAGTCAAGAGTCTCTTGGGGAAGTCTGTCTTGTAATTTTTTTTTGCCCAATTAAATCCTTAAGTTAGGAAACCAGAGGTAAATAGATTGAGAAATGAAATATGTGAGCTAGGGCAACTTGGTTTTGGTTCGAGGCAGAAGGGTGCATTTTTGATGGTAGGAAGAATGGCCTCATCATAGTAAGGCCTCCCTCTACTTCAGGGACTTTGGGGATCTGAAATCCGTGACTTCTCCTAGCTAACCTAATAGCCTTTATCTCTTAAGTAGAAAGTTCAGTCCTTTTTTTGTTGATTGATTGAGAGACATCAACTTGTTTCACCCCTTTGTTCTTTCTGCATTCATTGGTTGATCCTCGTAGGCACCCTGACTGGACGTCACGCCTGCGCCTCGGTGTACCGGGACGATGCTCTAGCCAGCAGAGCTACCTGGCCGGGGCCTGCTCAGATCATTGACACTGTGATGCGTGACCACCAGCTTTTGTGCTTTAAAGCTGTTGCCTGGTGTAGTTTTCCTTTTCCGCAAGTTGGATGCTGCTGTGGTGGTTTTCTGTAAGAAACATTTGTTTAGATTTGTCCACACGTTGATGGCTTTTGCGCACTCACAGTTGGCAGGCAGAGGGGCCATACTTTGGATTGCGAGTCCCCAAGGCTCGTTTTTATGAGTGGCACTTGGTCCGCAGCAGCCACGCCACTCACTGCACAAATGGCAGCTTCGCAGCTGCCTGCTTCAGTTCTTGCCTGTGATTTTAAGAACTACTGCACAACGCTAATATTATCCATTGTCTCCATTGGTCAGAGCGCCCTGTCATTTCTCCCCAGCTGCCACAAATACAGGGCCACGTCACTGTAGTGGCACATTTCCTCTGTGGGTTGCTGAGACATATCCCGAACCAAGCCTGCCTTACAAGTGAGGCTGGATTCTTCCATTATCTGGAGTGTGGTTCCTGACAAACAACTTAAAAGAATGAGACTTTTCGATTGACTGTATTTAACATGTCCTTTTGCATCTGCACAGGGTCACATCCATCGCTGACAGGTTGAACGTGGAGTTTGCCTTGATTCACAAAGAGAGGAAGAAGGCGAACGAAGTGGACCGGATGGTCCTGGTGGGCGACGTGAAGGACCGTGTGGCCATCCTCGTGGATGACATGGCCGATACATGTGGCACAATCTGCCACGCTGCGGACAAGTATGAGGGACAGTTGGGACAGGGTTGAGATAGCTCATTAAGAAGGGGAAAATGTCAGCTGATAAAATTTGGGCCTGTTTTTCCTCATTATCACTGTTTGCTTAGCAGTAGCATTTCAGAAGGAGGTTCTAGGCCCATTTATTTGAACTTGGTAGCAAGAGAGCCACAGTCCTTTGCTGCCTGGTTTCCACTGTGAAGGTTGTCAGTGGACTTTATAAAGGGTCCAAGGAGCTACAGTCTCTGAACCTGAGTGCAGAGAGAAAGACCCTTTTGCAGGCTTCCTCAGGCCCTCCCCCCAGCCTCAAACATAGTCCAAAGCAAAGAATGTAACATCTCTCAGTGATATTTTCTATCCATGTGTCAAGATGATGGTATCCATGCTATTCTGCTTTAAACCCGTGGCTGTCAACCAAGGACAGTTTTATTTCCTGGGGGACATTGGACAGTGCCTGGAGACATTTTGGGTTGTCCTAGCCCAGGGGAGGGAGGCATCGCTGCAGTGCAATCCAGGGGTGCAGCACAACAAAGAACTCGGTGGACGCAAGGCCAAAGTCAGTAGACCCAGGTTTAATGGCATACAAACTATATTGCTAACACATACATCTGGGCTCCTGTTTTCGGCTACTAATGAATGAAATTGGTTTCATGCTTTCCTTCATGGAACACCTTCATGAAACACTTTGCTTTTAAATTTGCACTAAGGAGTGACTTTTTCTATTGTCTTCTGTTTTACAGGCTGCTTTCAGCCGGAGCCACCAAAGTTTATGCCATCCTTACCCATGGGATCTTCTCTGGGCCGGCCATTTCCAGAATAAACAACGCCTCCTTTGAAGCTGTTGTTGTCACAAACACTATTCCACAAGAGGACAAAATGATTCACTGTTCCAAGATCCAGGTACTGTGTACACTTCAGGCAAAGAGCCAAACAGTGAGGCACTGACCTTAGATCCCATAGAGTCTTCTAGGTGTGTGACTATTTACTAAGGCAAATGTGGGCACAGGTTGCAGCTTCTCACGGTCTAATTCATGATAGGTCTCTGAGAAAGGCTGTGGCTGACAGAGGTCAAAGTCAGAAATGGAAAGTGAATAAACCACAAGAGAAAGAAAGAGACAGGCTGTGCTGATCGGCCGCAGTTGAGGGTCTGCAAGCTATGGCCCTTGGGCCCAATGCAGCCCATCACGCACTTTTGTAAATAAAGTTTTATTGGAACCTAGCCATGTTCATTCATTTATATGTTGTCCATGGCTCTTCACACATGGCAATAACTGAGTTGAGTCTGGCCTACAGAGTGGAAAATATTTCTTCTTGAGCCCTTTACAGAAAAAGTAGTTTGCTAAAACCTAAGTTGGAATGGTCATAGTTGTTGACTTAAATGATATAGTCACTGTATTTTCTGAAACCAAGAGAAACCATTCAAATAATTGAGTAAAATTAATTTACAAACAACAAACACCCAAGGAAAGGATGTCTCTGGCTCACAGCAGCCCTGAAAATCCTTTGAGCATCTGCACTGAAAATGTCACTTGCACGATCTCATAGGAGTCTGGTTTCACAGGTTGTCATTGGAAGATTGACCCACAGCTGTGTGTCCTCCTGGAGGACATAGGTATAAGAGGTCTTGATAGTAGCCCACCTGGCAGGTAGAGAAACTGGAAGTTTTCTGGCTTTTATGTTTTTAATTAAACATGCCTAAGATGCCTCACTATTTGTCTTTTTCCTGTTTGTCTTTTAGGTTATCGACATTTCGATGATCTTGGCCGAGGCGATCCGCCGGACCCACAACGGCGAATCCGTGTCTTACCTGTTCAGCCACGTCCCGCTGTAAACCCGGGACGGGAGTGCAGAGCAAGGCTGCTGCCTTCTGACTTGTGTGTTCTTACCTGATTTTTTAGCTTTAGGACTCAGCAGTTAGAACGCAAAAGCATCAGATCTTTGCATCCTCCAAGATCCATGGTTTCCCCCTTCCATAGCTCAGGACCATTTGTTTCCAGTTTTAGGGGGGAGGGTGGTGGTGATTTGATCTGTGAACTGTCGTAAATCAGAAATATTTTTGTCATCTTGACTTGTTCTGATAGGTGACTTTTTTCCTTTGTCCTGTCAGTATTTTGAGGCCACCACTTTCACGTATATACACATACTTGCATTGCAGAAGTTCATAATTTAAACATTTCAGGGTTGCCAAAGGTGACTTTATAATACCATGATTTTTATTTTTAGTAGCTGGGTTTCAGATCAAGCATTTTGGTTATTGTGTTTGATTTGGACCAAATTTTATGTCTTTTAAGATGGCCACTAATACATTTGGGGGTAAACATTAGACATATCAGAGGCCTTGTAGCTCAGTATTTTTTTTTATTACCCACTTATATATTATAACACCTTCATGAAATGTCATGCTCTAAAATTCCAAAATGATTTGGAAACTGTTTTGAGACAGTCTCTGTACTGTCACATTCCTTTGTCCAAACCAGATGGATAGTTCTTGGGGTACCTTCTATTCTACCATCCTGTTTTAGGTCACATTTTTAGCTCTAGCTTTTCATTTGCCTTTTTCCAATTTTGTGTTGTTGATTTCCACCAAGGCAAAAACTGCTAAGTCTTCTCAACTGGACTAATCTGACCACAATTTTGTCTTTGACATACATAAATTAAAAGGTGGATTTTTGTGAATTCCACTAACTGCATATTGAAGTATCATTAGTTTCCATTTTTTCATGTTCGTTAGTTTTTTGTAATCAGAAGTAGCAAGTCTAGGCAACTGATTATTTGAACTAAAGCCACTACATGAAAAATGTGGGTGAGAAAGGCCAATGAGAAAAGTAAGCATTAATTCTTCCATTAAAATAATACTCAAATAGGGTCCCAAGAGCGATTGTGGAGGAAAGATTGCTTTCCCCACAGGGTGTGGCCCTTGGTAACCTGCCACCCGAGGTTCCTCCCTGAAGCTGGCAGCAGGCACGCTTTGCCTCTTTGTGCATTTCATTATGTGCACGTTGGTGTGCCATCAACTGAATTCTTCATCCCCAGGAGAAAAGAATTTGCCTGCATAGAATAACCAATGGTAGTCTGTCCCCTCTGCTGCATCTTAAAACTTGAAGAGAACAGCCTTTAAATTCTGCAGGTGGAAAAGAAAAAACATTTCAAAGTCATTAACAAAAAGCAGTCATTGAGGTTTCAGAGTTCACTACAGCAAAGGTGGAATCGAAGTTAAAAAGTATCATTTTGGTCAGGGCAGAAATGAGCATTTTGTTGTACCTTAAAGTGGTTTTTGAGGTATTCGAGATAAGGAGATATTACAGCCTGGTAAAGCCAGCTATGCAGTACAGATGGACTATACCTAGAAAGAATTGACTGAGATACATCAAGAGTTTATTTAGATACTGTGTAATTTTTGATAAACGAGTGACATCTGTATTTCTTGGAATTTCTATGCATGGAGAAACAAAACTTAGTTATGAACATACATAAGTAGGCAGGTTGGCATACAAGTGCAGCCCTGTTGACATGACTAAAACCAGTTGATTTGAACGGAATCATTTCATCAAACATTTGTAGTAAAATAGGGACTTAAGTTTAAAATAATGATCCAAAGGGAAAAAATGATGGAAAACCTATTGTAATTCTCTGAATTAAGAACTGATTGTTTCTTACATTATTTGCTACCACATGTGTGTTTGAAAGTACTTCTTATACATTGATTAACTAATTAGACTAGATTTAGGCCGTACATGGTGGCAGTGTGGACCTCAGCTATTTGGTTTCAGTTCAGCAAAGATGAGGAAGGTGGCCTCCTAGCAGTTTAATCCCAGAAATCACACTTTTCTTACTACTGGTGTAATCCCGGAAGCTGTTGCTTCTGCCCAGATCTGCTGAGGGCAAGCCGACTTGGTGTGTATCTAGCCAAAAGGGGGAGCCAGAGAAATGTGAACATCCCCAAATTGCTCAGCCTCCAACTTAACATTCATCAACTGATAGATAATCTGTTAGATAAGATGTCAACTAGATTCAGGAGTACATCACTTGCAGTGCTTGTATTGATTTAGAATATAAGATGTTCAGATCTTCTAAAGCTGTACTAAAACATTTCAATAAAGTCATACTACTTCTTTCATAGTACGGATCATCATTGTGGAGGAATGTGTTAGGACTGAGTGGTGTTTTATGGGGGCCCGAAAATGTGTGCTATCTCCAGACTGGCCCACCAGAGAAAATGACAGAAAAGCCAGAAGTCTTCTGAAGTCAGCTCTTCATTTATTTTTTTTACTCCACACCCGAGGACATTTTTCATTGTTTTTAGAGAGAGGAAGGGGGAGAGAAATGTTGATTGGTTGACTTCTTGCACACACCCTACTGGGAATCAAAGCCACAACCTTTCAGTTTATAGGATGACATTCCAACCAACGGGGCCACACTGGCCAGGGCTCTTCTCCATTTGGGAAGTTTCTGATGGACTGATTAACAGTCTCCCTGCCCCAAAGTGGACCCCTTAGGGGGTCCAAGTTGATCATTCTCGGTGTACCCTGTAAAGTGGAAAATCACACTGTGTTTACGCAGTAAAGGAGTAATGTTCAGAATCCATAGGTTGAGGAGACCAAACTTAAATGTATGCCCCATAGAAGCTTTTCATGTGCTTTGATTTCAGAAGTACCAAGAACCATTTCCTGCTCCCACAAAACTTCTCTTCAGATGTTTTCAGTTACTTTCATAGGGGTAAGGTAAGTTTATATGATTATTTATGCTCTATCAGTGATGCCCTACTTGAAAATGTGGGTAACCAAGAGTGGCAACCTTTTGTCTTTAAAGTCCCAGTGAAATACAAAGGAAACCCAGCTCCATCAGAATGTGATAGAATATACTAGAAAGGAAGGGGGAAATGAAGCAGTAGTGGAAATACTTTCTGTCCACCTGACACACCTCTGGGAGTGTTTAATTTCATGTGTCAGGTCTTCCAAATCAACTGAGCTACAGAATGGACAGGCTAAGTTTCAGGGGAAGATGAAACAGGTTCAGAGGATGGGTCACACTAGGGTGATCGGAAAGGATTTCGTTAAGGAACTCTGTACTGGTAGACTTTCCAGAACCAAATGACTGTATTCCAGCAAGGGCTGAAGCAGGGACAGCACAAGGTGTTCGGTATGTGATAGGTTTGAGTGAGGATAGCCAATGAAGATGGAAGTGAGGGGCTAAAACATACTAGCATATCCTTCATGTATCTTGGAGAAGTCCACATGTTGAGCCAGTCCTTTTCGCTACAGCTTTCCACTTCAGTGATTGACTTCCCTGTTCCCAGGTACACATCCCTCTACCTTTTCCCCACCCTCTATTCCCCCAACCACACTGGGGATTGTTTGGCTTCCAATCCCCAAGCTCTGTTTTGTCTTCTTGAAAATGCACAAGCACAATGCCCTCACCCAGGGGTTCATTGTCCTGACCATCTCTGTCAAGGGTAGCATTTGGTGGTGACAAACAGTTGCATCTTGAAAAGGTTCCCAACAGGCTGTAGAGATGACAGGAATGGATGCCATGCAATGACAGATGGTGATCTACTGAAGCCATTTACAACAACCAGATTTGATTGACCACCCTGATATAAATGGAACCAAAGTGATGCCCTGTATAACATAAGAGAGCAGTTCTCACTGTCCTAAAGGTTGAGTCCTGTGATCAAAAGAAAAATCAAGGCCCTGACTGGTGACTCAGTGGATAAGGCACTGGCCTGTGAACCCAAATGTTGCTGGTTTGATTCCCAGCCAGGGCACATACCCAGGTTGCAAGCCAGGTCCACAGCTGGAGGCAGGTGAAAGGCAACCACACATCTATGTCTCTTTCCCTTTCTTCTTCCCTCCCTGCCCGTCTCACTAAAAATAATGAATAATATCTTCAAAAAGAAAACCCAGCTGAAATCACTTTACATTTTAGAAATGATAAAAATGGAAAAGCGAGAAACTTCAGCGCAGTGGAAAGTGCCCTAAACTGGGAGAGTGGCAGTCTAGAGGCTGCTCCCTGGTATGCTACTACCAAGCTGTGTGACCTTGGGGAGTTGGCCACAGCACTCTAAGTAGCTGCAAAATGACAAGGCGGTTGAGTGCAGTTATAATAGGCGATGCAATCTATTCTCGATCTAGTGGGATCCCAGTGTGGTTCCAATGAGGCAAAGATGGCTACCTCCTCCTCAGGTGAACAGCCCGTTTTGGCTGGCAGGGGACTTTGTCATTTTCAGCACTGGAAGTCCTGCATCCCCACAATGTGCCAACAACATATGGCATCTTAATTTTTTGTTAAGTCCCTTGTCAGGTAACTAACTGTAAAAGCTGAGGAGCAGTAGTCAAAAGTAAAAGAAAAAAATGAGACACTTAGAAAATGCATTCAGGACCTGGCTTGATTGCTTATCCTTCACCACAGCTTCCTTGAGCACCATAGGTGGTTTTTGAGACCCCCAGGGAGCCATCCTGGCAGAAGGAGGGTGTCTGAACATTACTGATGGACACTGCCCTTCTGTGCATTATTCTTACATCTTTTTAAGCAGCTTATTTTGGCTCTTTCCAAACATTCAACTTTGTCTCTTCTTGTATTTAATTGAACTAGAATATTACACTTAACACAACGAGCATAAAAAAGGTTTAGAAACAACAATCTTGGAAATCAACTCAACTGGTACATGTACTAGTACCCTACCACTCTGAGATGTTAACTAGGTCCTGGAGATCAGTCAACACTTTGTTAACAGAAGGAAGAGAATGCAGGTTAACCAATCAGATTTTAAATAGAGGTCAAGTCAAAAGAGCTTCTGTTCCTATTGGTCTCAAGCTTGTCTGTCAACTGGAATCCATTGAGCAGCCTCATGAGGGAGCCCAATTGAGACCAACAAACAGCCCAGCAGAACAGTGAACATATAAAATGGTGACTGTTCTAATCCAGTAAGTTTCCATGTGGTTCATCATGCAGCAGCACAGAGTGGAAACATGGCAGCATCTGATATGGATAGTTGCACCAAAGATGGAAAATAAATCTTTAGAACCATACATGCAATAAGACCTTTCGGCTTATGATCAGGCTAAATGGCCAAAGGACCTGGCTGGTTAGATAACTTGCAGGAAGAACATGGGCAGCAGAGTCAAAAGAACATGAACTGTAACCCAGTTTTGCATACTACTAGATATGTGACTTGGAGTCCTTGTGGGCAAATCAGGTTTTAACTCCAACTACCTCACAGGTGTTTTAGTTTTAAGCTTTGTGCGTGGTGGTGCTTGCTTCTAACACAATGGAATCATGAGCAAGGTGAAGGAATGAGTGTAGAAGTGTGAATAACATTTGTTTTAAGTAGTCACATCTCCTGAATACAAGAGACTGTTCTTTCCACTATACCTTACTACTAAGGGATTTACTTCATGGGTCTACTAAAACCAGATGGGGAGATAGAGTCTCTGTAATGCCCACCTGGCAAAACTGTTTCTGAGAGTTTAAGGCAGCCAGCAGACTGCTTGGAGACCATTATGTTCATAAATAGCTTTTCCTTTTTTAACGATGCCAGCTACCCCATTATTTGCATTGGGGGCTTTTTTTCAAAGCATCTGACCCTGTGGGCTGTTCTGGGGAACCCTAATACCTATGTGGGACCAGGCCTCAACAGGAAAGAAGGGTTTTGTCTTATGACCTTGCATATCCTGTCAAGGACATCTTCAGAACACTTTCATTTTAAGGTAAAATGAAACTTACAGGACTGAGCACCCAGGAGCTTCACTGTTCAGTTTAAAGGAGGGATAAGAAACAGAGGCTTTGCAATGCTGAAAACATGCTACACAGAAAGGAACTCTGGCCTTGGGTTCTATTTCCATGTGTCACTTACAAAGAGCAGGCTTGTGGTATCTGCAAATTTCTAGCACAGAATATGATTTGACAAACATTCATCGTTGCAGCTAACTGAAAGGGTTAAAACTTCAGCCTTGTTCTAAAAATACTGTTAGAGTCCTCTCTCCTCTTCATCAACGGACCCTGACTTGCAGCGTCCCAGAGTGGAGACAGGCAATAGAAACCCAGGAAGAGGGGCTAATACCGTCCACTCAGCCCACGCTCACCCTCATCAAGCAGCTCGGGTAGAGAAATAATAAGGCATTATTCTTCCCTATGTTGGGAGCACAGCATTGGGCAGACTGGAGCAATTTGCTAGAGAGATTTGTTTAGGTTCCGTTCAGCTGGAGGAGAGTATGTGTGATGCTCCTATGGAATCACTGTGATATCTATACTAGAGTCAAATGGCAGAGCTGGGACTCAAACCTGGGCATCTGTCCCCCAGCTGTGCACTTGTTCAACCACCACTGTGGATGCTCGCTCCAGTCTGGCCTTCCTTTTAATGCCAGAGATTTAATCCCAAGAGTCCTTCAATGTTTAAATCTGGGGATTAACATGCCACAATACTAGGGCTGCCAAGGTAAAATAAAACACAGGATACCCAATTACACTTGAATTTTAGATAAACAAGCAATCTTATTTTAGTATAAGCATGTCCCAGTTTAGCAGCTCTACACTAAAGCTTAACTACCCACCAAGGGTGGTCCCTGATCCACCAAAAGGGAAAACACAAAATGCAGTGAGACTTAGAAAACCAAGTGTGAGGCAGCCCAGCCAATGGGAGGCCTGTTTCCCCAAGATACATAGAACTCTTACCTTCTTGACCCAATAATTGCTCTTGAGCTAACTAACCTGGAGGACACTGGGTCACGATGTGGCCATCTTCTGGGTCATCACTCGGACTGGTCATTACTGAGGCCACAACTAACTCTTCCGCAGAAGGTCTTCCATAGGTCCAAGGTGACTCATTGCACCACTACCTGTAACAGCAATGATCGGAAACAACCAGTGCCCATATATAGAGGTTAAGTACACTGTGGGATACCTGGACAAGGAAGGCTTTCTAGCTGTGTGAAAAGAATGCAGGTGTCCCATCTACGAGAGTGTAGAAGGGGCCCCCGGTGAAAAGGCAAGTGAGGAACAAAGTGTATGCGAACAAAATACCTAGGCAAGGGAATAGGATGGGGAAAAGGAGATAAAGGAACTCTGGAAAGAGAAATAAGGAACTGGTAACAATAGTTTCTTGTGGGCATGGGGCAGGGGTGGAACTGGGAAAATGGCACATGGCAAAATTTGTTTATGTGTGTCCATCTATGCACACATGTATGTCTGTATCTGCGCACACAAGAGTTAATGGCAGGCTCGAGACTGCTTTCATTAGCAAGGGCTGCTTCCAAGGTCAGCCCTGGACTAGGAGCTGGGAACTTTGATTTCTAGTGAGTCCCCACCATTCCCAGAACAGGAGAAAGTGGCTCGTTGTGGCTCAACTGTGTTTGTAAACAATGTAATTTGTACAGAACACCTGCTTTCCTTCTGGAATCCAGAATTTTGGTACATGCTAGGAAGAGGGTGCCCATGTGACTGGCCCCTACTAAAAACCCTGAGTGCAAAGTTTGTAATCAGTTCCCCTGCTAGGCAAAATTTTTTGTATGTGTTTTTTCAACTGGATGCTGGGGGATTAAGTGTGCCCTGAGCTTGCGCCTGGGTTCCTCTGGTCATTGCCTGATCCTGATACCTTTTTTTCCCCTGTACCAATGGTGGTTTGTATCCTTGCACTGTAATGATCACAGCTGTGACTAAACCATATACTGAGTCCTGTTGAGTCCTCCTAGTGAAGCATTGAACTAGGGATGCTTTTGGGTGTCCCCACACCTTTCTCTCCCTCTCCCTCTCTCCAAATATATATATTTCTATAGCACATGAATATATATTATACATTATCTATAAAATAAAATTAAAATAGAAGTCCTTTATTCTTTTTAAATTTGAGAGAGAGAGGAAAAAAACATTGCTTTGTTAACAGTTCTATTTATTTATACATTCATTGGTTACTTCTTGTATGTGCCCTGACCAGGTATCAAATCCACATCCTTGGCACATCAGGACGATGCTCCAACCTGTGGGGGACCCCCGACCCACAGAGATCCCTCGGGGCCACGGAGGAAATGAACCTTCCCAGGCAGCTTGTGCTAGGGGAGAGAAGGTCGGCTAGTGTCTGAAAGATAAGAGCCTCAAGCACCTTTCTTCAAAAGTATTTACTGAGTAACAATGGTGGGGGGGGGGAGTGTACATGTCCATGTCATTGTGAAAGAAGAATTTTCTATAGAACAGGAGTGACTATGTTTATACAATCAACAGAAGGAACTTGGAGTTCTTGCCCCAGGACATGGTCAGCTAGACAAGGAGATGCCAAAGACTCCAAGTGACACGTTAAAAATACGGAGGGTAAGGTTACATGTGGGCTAATGAAAACAAGTCAAGGAAGTTTGCTAGCTTCAAAGATTGTATCTCATGGCCAAATTCCCACCGGGGTCCCCTGATCAGCATAGGCTTGTATGCACCCAGCTTTCCCGGTTTTCCGGTCGGGTCTTACAGACTTGGCCTGGCCCGCACAGGACTCCACACCCCACCGCCATTCCAGGAAGACCCCAACATCAACCAACTGAGCCACCCAGCCAGGGTGAAAGTCCTTTACTTTGTATATGCCTGACTAAAAGTCCTATGCAATCTCCTTTCCTTCATTTCTTTTTTTTTTCTTGTTTTTCTATTTAAAAAAAAAGATTTTATTTATTATTATTTTTACAGAGAAGGGAAGGGAGGGAGGCAGAGAAAGAGAGAGGTATCAATGTATGGTTGTTTTTCACCTGCCTCTAGCTACAGACCTGGCTGGAGACCTGGCTTGGAACCTGGTTATGTGCCCTGGCTGGGAATCAAACCAGAAACTTTTGGGTTCACAGGCTGGCATCTTATCTACTGTGCTGCCAGCCAGGGCTCTTATTTTTCTATTTGCTATACATAAGAATTCTTAACTTATGACTATGTACTTTCCATTAAAATTAAAGAAAAAGTTGGAAGGCCATTGCCTTGCCTTATATTTGCCTAAGTAAAAGTCCCTTTCAAAATGCTTTCAGAGAGAGAAATAGGAACAGAGACAGAGAGTGAGAGAGAGACAAAAAATGAAAGGAACAAAGAAGGCAACAAATTTCACTGCCTCAATCTACAAGGAGGCAAAATTGTTGTAGCTTTTAAATGACAGTATTAGTTTGTAAATTTTTTTCAAACACTTTTCAGCTTTTGCATATTGGTCTTTCAAAATCCCAGGGTGTCATTCTAGAAGAATGTCCCTCTCTGCACATATAGAACAATCCAACACATAACTAGAAAGATCGGTCTGCTTTTAGGAGCACATTTTCTTTTTAAGATTTTATTTATAATTTTCAGAGAGAGGGGAAGGAAGAGAGGCAGAGAGGGAGAGAAACATCAATGGATGGTTGCCTTTTGCCTGCCTCCAGCTATGGACCTGGCTGGAGACCTGGCTTGCAACCTGGTTATGTGCCCTGGCTGGGAATCAAACCAGCAACCTTTGGGTTCACAGGCAAGAAAACATTTTTGTCACAAAGCTTAAAGTGACCTTTGAGGAGGTTGATATCACACATTTAAAAAGGTTTTATACAAAGAAAGATTGTAAAGAGTTTATGGAGACACCAAGTAGCTGCTGAATCAGAGAAAAAAGCTATTAAGAATGATTTGGGGACAAATTGGGAAACTTTGAATATAAAATAGATATGAGGTGGTATTATGGGATTATTAATTCTCTTAAGTGTCATCCTTATGGGAGGAGATAAGCTTAAGAGCTTAGGGTAAAACATCTGCAGGTTTCCAATGACGTAGAACAACACATGCATGTATATATCCATATGCAAAGAAGAAAAAGTGATGGGCTGTGCTATAAACAATTGTTACATTCAGGCAGCAGGCATACAGGTTACATTGTATAATTCTTTTCACTTTTCTATATATCTGAAATTTTTCAAAATAAAGTTGCTAAGAAAAGAATTTTTTAAAAGAAACAGGATGTTAATATAATTAAAGTTGAAATAGAATGCTATATTATCAGTTATCAATAACCACTCTGCTGTTGAATTACCACATTGATTAAAGGACTTAGAATCTTTTTGAATACACTCCACTACTAGGCAAGTCTAAACTGGTTAATTCAAACAGCTGGTTAAACTAGTCAGATTACTGGTTACTTTAATAATGATTGGTCTCTTCAATGACCTTCCTCTCAAAATTGACCTCATTGATTGCATTGTTCTTCTTTTCTTAATCATTTTTGTCACCGTAAAAAATGATATTTTAAAGCACCTACTATAGACAACATTCCTGGGATAATGCATTCTTAACTCAAGTGATTTGTAACACCATTGGAGAGCTAGGAGATATGAATCAAAGATAAATAACGACAAGAAAGAATAAGTTAAATGCACAGTATCATAACCTCATAGGATCCTGCCATAGAAAACCTGGGCATGTCTTTATGATCACACAACCTCATCCCTCACGTCCCAGATGAGTGAATAGACTATTTTTTAATTTTTTAATTGTATTGTCCTGGCTGATATGGCTCAGTGGATTGGTGCCAACCTGTGAACCCAAAGGTCGCTGGTTCAATTCCCCAGCCAGGGCACATAACCAGGTTGCAAGCCAGGTCTCCAGTCAGGTTGCAAGCCAGGTCTCCAGTCAGGTCTGTAGCTGGAGGCAGGTGAAAGGCAACCATACACTGATGCTTCTCTCCCTTTCTTCCTCCACCCCCTGCCCTTCTCTCCGAAAATAGTGAATAAAATATTTTTTAAATAAAATTTTAATTGTAGCTCACATACAATATTATATTAGTTTCATGTGTACAACATAAGGGTTAGACATTTATGTATCTTACCAAGTAGTCATCACAATGAATCTAGTAAGAGATTTATTTTTTAATTTTTTTAGAGATTTATTTTTATGTAGTCTAATTTTTTAATGCTTTCTTTCAGACCCTGGGTTGTCACTGTTGGTTTTTTGTTGTCATAATTGGGGCAACTTTTCAATTTCAAGATTATAAAATATTTATCTATGGTTTCTTCTAATACTTTTAATGTTGAGTGTCATCCATTTAAAATTCGGAATTATATGAAATTGTTTTTGCTGTATGAAATAGTGTATGACTATAGCTTGATTTTTTCTAACTTTTAAGCCAGTTGCCCAATATTATTTTAAGTCCTTTTATCATTGATGTGACTTGAAAATGTGCCATATGTGCTTTTACCTCATTTTGATATCTTCTCTCTTTTTTGAAAAGACTTTATTTAATATTTTTAAAGTTCTCATCCAAGGACATTTTTTCATTGCTTTTAGAGAGAGATGAAGGGAGGGAAATACCAATGCAAACGTCGATTGGTAGCCTCCCTCCTGTAGTTGCCCAGGCTGGGGATCAAACTGACAACCTAGGTATGTGCCCTGATCGGGAATCTAACCCACTACCTTTTGGTTAGTGGGGAAGATGTTCCAACTGTGAGCCACCCAGCCAGGGTGATATCTCCTCTCCTTCGCTGATATGCTGGCACTATGCCATTGTAGTTAACGCAGCATTATAACACCTGTATAAATGTGGAGGCGAAATCCACATCTATAAGGGCATTGTAACTTTTTTTAAGATTTATTTATTTATTATTTTTAGAGAGAGGGGAAGGGGGAGAGGCAGAGGGGGCGAGAGACATCCATGTACTGTTGCCTTTCACCTGCCTCCAGCTAAGGACCTGGCTGGAGACCTGGCTTGCAACCTGGCTATGTGCCCTGGCTGGGAATCGAACCAGTGACCTTTGGGTTCGCAGGCTGGCATGCTATTCACTGTGCCCATCAACCAGGGCTCCAAAGCGTTGTAACTTTTGTATTCATAAATTTCCTGACTATTTTCACATGTGGTCTTAACCCAGTCAGATCCAGTACCTCGTTTTTATAACAAATAGTTGCTAATATGCCCTTTACTATATGAAAGGAGATGGCATTTATGGATATTATAGCTCCAGTCTTTGTGATAAACAAAAATGCCCAGCTGATTTCCAAAATGCCCCCAGTTGAGAATCAATCTGGCAAGTTACTCATGAAATTCTGTTGGTATTTGATTGGGATTACACAGCATTTACAAATCAATTTAGGCAAAATTTCCATCTCTTACAGTGTTGTTGCCCTGTAGCCCTAATCACCATACATTTCTTGACATTTTCGTTGCATCCTCTAGGGTCCTGGCAGGAAACAGGTGGCAGAACCAGGTGAGAAATTGTTAAGTTTAGCAAAGTGACATTTAATGACAGTGCAGACAGGATTTAGGGAAATCACGAAGGGTGGTACAGCAATTCTGGGGGGAGTGTTTCCAAGCCCAGATGGGGAGGGGAAGGAACGATTGGTGGAATTTGGGGAAAGTGCCACGTGATGAGAGTTTCATTACAGGGTTGCAGCCAGCCCAGAGCCTCATGCATGGGGGAGGGAGAGGGTAAGTGAAATACTTGGATCTGTCTCCATTGGCCTGCCCCAAAGCCTGCTGGCTGCTGGTGAAGTTGTCACAGCTCAGCCTCTCAGCACAGGGAACACGGTGGGGAGGCGTGGACAGTGGACCTAGCAGGGAAATGGCAAGTATCAGTATGCTAGGTAAAGCATCACAGCCTCCCACCCTCCTACCACCTCCTTTATTCCCAAACATTTCTTGTGGATGATTTTCTTCCCAAGCATTTTATGCCTTTGTTACTGTTTTGAATGGGATCTCTCCTTCTGTTACCAATCTGGATCAGATTCTGTTTATATAGGAGAAGGCTATTGATTTTTACAAACCGTTTGCCCAGCAAGGTAGTTTGATAAGGCATTTGATTTTTACTGCTTGTGTGAATATCACATGGGATGTGACCTGGGCAGAGTCCACTATCTTTTCTGCATCAATTCCACTATTTTTTAAAAAGGAAAAAAAGGGGGGGGGGGATGGGAATAACAAGATATTTACTTTTTGTTAGTATTTAATGAGATAATACACATAAAGCAGTTAAAATAGTGTCTGGCCCTGACCAGTGTGGCTCAGTTGGTTGGGTGTTGTCCCACAAACTGAAAGGACACCAATTCTACTCTGGGTCAGGGCGCATGCTTGGGTAGCGGGTTCAGTCCCCTGTTAGAGCAGATAGGAAAGACAAGCCGACCAATGTTTCTCTCTCACATCCATGTTTCTCTCCTTCTCTTCCTCCCTCCATTCCCCTTTCTCTAAAAAATAAAATCCAATAACTAAATATGTAAAAACAGTGCCTGGCTCATAACAAACCCACAGGAAAAGATCACCTATTATCATTGTATCTAATAGTTTTTCAGCTGATCTGGGGCACCATTGCCTTTTAAACTCACTTCATCAACCCTGATCATTATCAGCTGATTTCCCATGCCAAGCAGCATTTTTCAACTTCTCTCCAAGTCCATTAGGTGAAGACTTTTAAAAGATAACTGGCCATTTTGACTCTACCTACCAAAGGCCCAAAAATCAGTAAGGAAGATTTCTCCCACGTGGAGAAACAGGCTTTCTATGATGCTAGACTGCAAACGTAGCTGACCTTTCTTAACTGGCCAGTGAACCAACTAGAAGGTTGACCACTGCTAAAAACCCAGAGTTCCTTTCAGCTGGGTTTAAAACAGAGCAAGGTCAATCTGAACATATCTCTAAGATATTTATAAAACAGTGGTTTGCAGCCTGGCGCACTTTGGCCCTCTGGGGGATATTTTGCAGTGTTTAGCGCCATCCGTGTTTGTTACAACTGGAAGGGGGTAATGCTACTGGCATCTCGTGGGTACAGGTCAGGGACCCTGCTAGACTTCTTACAATGCAGCAAAGAATCCTCTCACAGACAATGTGCTGAGGTTGAGAAACTCCCCTATGAAAAAGAGGAAAGAAAGACCAGTCCACCAGGTTGTTTGATTTTAGACAAGACCTCTTGCCCCCATAATGATGCTACAAATAAGAGGAACCTGGTATTTCTGCAAACCTCATGTCTGGGATGGCTTGAACAGTCATGCTCCTCCCCCTACCCACCAAACTTGCCTTGTGCTTGCTAAGTCCAGGGCTGGAGCTTTCACCTCCTGCGTTTCTTCATCTCAGAAGACTCCAGATGTAGGCTCACTCCATGCAACCAAGAAAGGTATTTTAATCATTGGGCCAATTTACATAACTAGGTATATGAGCTGCTATCAGGGAGTGGGGAGGAGAGGGAACCCAAATCATATGCAAAAAAAAAAAACCAAAAAACACCTTTTATTAGAACTTAAAATTTTTGGTAGTCTGAAATATCAATTCTTCAAAGATCAAGTGAGACTTCTAGGAACATTAGAAATTGGTTTCTGGAATAGGTCTCTAATCCATATAATTTGGAGGAAGTAAATAACATGAATAGGTGCTCATGACAGCACATTTTAAAGCAACACTCCAGCATGTTATGAAGCTGCAGAGCCTGGCCGTTGTGTTTGAAATGGACAGTTTGGTATGTTCTCTTTCTTTTAGTCGATGGTATGGGGCCCATCTCAGGCTGAGCTTCCCGCCTCTCTGGCTCTGCTTTCTTCAACCAGATCCCTCGACTGCGTTTGGGAAGAAGACTAAAAATGGTAAGAACAGCTAAGGGATCCCTAAAAAAGTTTTGTCTGTGATCTTTGTAGGAAGAAACACAACCAGCTGGCAAGGGCAGCGTGTAAGAACCTGTACTTTGCTTATTTGCTGGGGGAAAGTTCTTGGTGATATTTCATAATCAATATTAATCATGGGGTGTTTCGTAATTTCAGATTAATCAACACTTGTTCTGTCCAGTTTTCCACAAGAGTCCATGTGTGCAGATGTTTGAATTGGAGAAATAGCTTCTATGGGTCCATTTTCTTTTTCACCCTACAGTTTTGGCTTCAAAGCACACAGACCACTGAAGTTACTGTGTGCTTTTCCAGCTATGGTATCATCCAAAGGAGCATATGTTGTGGGGATGCATTGTAGAATTATGAAAGCACCTTAGAGAAAGGTGGGCTGGCACCTAACACTGGGGTATCATCATAATGGGCTTCCAGCGTTCAATATCCTCTGAAGTAACTACCTGTTGTCACCTCTGCTGCCTTTTGTATAGTCATTAGATACGGACAGTGAACCCCTGATTCTGAACATGGAGAATGGGGGTCTTGTCCTATTTGTATGTGGTTTAATGGCAAAGTGTTTAAAGCCTAATGCGCTGTGCTGTGTAGCTATTTTATAGATTTAACGCTGGTTAGCTGTCCTATTTCGATGCTAGCAAAGTTTTAGGGATAAAATCAAACCTGATCAACATGAAGTGGCTTTATAGGTGAAAAAAAAAATGTGGTGTTCGGAGAAGTACTATAGGTAGAGAGGAAAAAAAAAAAAAGTGAATTTGAAAAAAATCCAGCATAAGATTGGGCTCTCTTCTGAATATAGCAAGGATGGGTGGAGATTTATAGCCACAGAGCAGAGCAAGGGTCAGTGGATGGCAAATGACTAGGGGAGAACATCAGGAATGGGGGGATTTGGGATAAACTTATCTGGCAGGGTTCTTGCTAAAATCAGGGCAGGGACATAAGCTATCCCCTGGAGGTGGCTGAGGATAAGGTGTCAGGCCAGACAGCAAGGGTGTGATCAGGTATCAAGGGTGAGGAATTCTTGCTAAACTGATTGAGCAGGATCTTGCGAAAACCAGGCAGGTGGACACAGGGGCCCAAAGGTCAAGGTCTAGTGGCTCAGAGGGGCCTGACTGAAGTTTAGTTAAGCAGCAAGTCTTTACCTGTGCCGGCTGTCTCGGCACTAGCTGCAGGACCTTGGGCCTGTGCTCCAAGCCCTCTGAAACTCAGTTTCTCCGTCTATCAAATGAGCATTATTATATATCTCCAGTTGCTTTTAAGGACTATTGTGAGGCTCAAGTAACAGACTATGTGTTCAACTCTTTCGCAAGCAGTGTGAGTTATTAGGTACGCCGAGTATTATCTGAAAACTACATCAGTAGCCTTTTCCTGAAATGATTCTGTCCCCCAAATTAGACGCATTCACCAGGAACGCTTTGAGACTACCAGCTCTGAATGTTGGTGCCGGGGATCCTTTTGGGTCCAAGTCTAGTGAAGAGTTAACCATGGGTGTCCTACATTACAGAGGAAACAGCTGCTTGTAGTTTCATTTCCTAGAGACTCAGATGTCTATTTTTATGTAAACCCGTGCTCGCATCATTCTTTGCCCCATGACAATGGCACATAGGATTAATGATGAAGAGAGTTCACATCTGTTAAGCACTTACTACAAGTCAAGCATTGTGCTGAGGACTTTATGTCTATGATTTTATGTGGGCTTCAAAGTGGCCCTTTGAGGCACCAATGAGGAAGCTGGGGCTTTGAGCTGTTAAGGAGCTTGAGTGGTCATGGCTGAGCACCTGACTCCGCAAGCCATGCTGGAGACCTCTCTGCTCTACCTAGACCAAGCCCAGCTCTCCCTGTTGCCCAGGAGACACGCAGAGAGTGTGGACTTCAGTGATAAGTTACTACTTTAAAAAAATAGTTGGAGGGGAATGGGTGGGTGGGGAGAGGGACAGAGAGGAGCAAAACGGGGATGGATGTAATACAACAGCAATAAAATTTTTTTTTTAAAGTTGGTATATGAGGACTGTCCCGAAAGTATCGAGCCGATGTCAATGTAACTAAAACCCTGTATACACAGGGCATACACAGGGTGCGTGCGATAAAGTAGCAAAATTTTAATAAACAACATACCACAAAAGTGTTATATTTTGAAGTAAATTTATTCTTATATGTAAATACATAAATATAGTCATTATTTTTTTAATTGTTAAAAACGTCTCCATTTGCTCCATTCCGATTCAACTTCGGAATCTTGAGCACGCTTTAATTAACTTTCCTTCATCCGTGGACATCATCATGTTTTCAGTCTTAGCTTTAACAGCCTCTTTATTGGAATGAAGCTGTTTATTAACTGCTCTCTAACAAGTGCTTCATACATATTAGTCTAATGAATTTGCATCTGGTGAACTAGGTGGCCAGATTTCCTTTGACCAGGATTCAGGAACATTGACACTGAGACATTCTTGCACCTTTTTGGCATTAATATGCTGGTGCACCATTTTGTTAGAAGATAAAATGATGTCCATTTGCGACTTCATCCTCAGTACAACTACTTCTCTCAAAACGTCACGGTAAACATCCTGGATCTTCACTGATGATCTCCTGGATTCTGTGTACAATATCAGGACTTGTGTGATCCTTGTGTACCTTATGCATTTTCCTTGTTGGTGTGGCGACATCAGGATCAGCATCATACACCTTCTTCACATTGTAAACTATACATAAAGGGATGGTATTGAAGTCCACAATTTCCTTAGCAGTTCACCCTGCATGCAGTCCAGAAATTATAGTTGCTCTAACATCATATTCCTTCAACACAATGGTTGCTCTCAGAATTTAATACTTTATATCTGAAACAATGATGTTAAATCATAACCTTAGAAACATAGCTTTTCAAAATTAATAAGCATGTGAAATAAAGAGATGCAAAGTTATTGCCATTTTATCGCATGCACCCTGTACTTTCAGGACAGACCCTGTGTATCTCTTATAAGAAAAAGCATAGAAAAAATTTTTTGAGAGAACAAGTACAAAGGGCCCAAAAATACAGGGAAATTATTTAGCCTTATTATTAATTTTTAAAAGATTTTATTATTTTTAGAGAGAAGAGAAGGGAGAGAGGCAGAGAAGGAGATAGACATCCATGTATGGTTGTCTTTCACCTGCCTTCAGCTATGGACCTGGCTGGAGACCTGGCTTGCAACCTGGTTATGTGCCTGGCTGGGAATTGAACCAGCAACCCTTAGGTTCGTAGGCTGGTGCCACCAGCCAGGGCCTCAACCTTATTATTAATTAAAGGTCCAATCTTTTGATATGGAAGATATACTTCTAGAAACTCTTTTTAAACAAATGATCAGGGATGAGGCAAACTATTTACAAACCTATGCAGTGTGGCAAAGAGATTCTCTCATGTCCAATGTTGGGCAGCAGTTCATTCATTGTGCTTCACTATTAAATGGAATGTTATGCTACTATCAAATCATTAAAAAATAATAGTGAAAGACATAAGCAAATATGCATGAAATAATGATAAATGAAAAAGCAAGCTAGAAATTAAGTATCACACATTCCTGATGCTTTTAATGCACATGCTAGATGCTTATTAAATGTCAGTTAATTTAGAATGCTTACACAAATAAGTGTGTTACCTATTTTTCTTAATAGTTTCACAAAAGAGCCCTTCATTCTAACCATTTGAACAATACAGAAATCTGAGGCTCTCATGACTCACCAAAATCAGGGAGCTCTTATGTGACAGAATTAAAATTTTAAATCAAATCTTTCCACTGATAGAACTGAAGCTAGTGCTAAAATGCTTCTCATTATGTGAAATAAATACAGGAATGGACAGATCAGTATTAGAAGGAAACATGCCAAAATGTAACAGTGGTTAAGCAATTTTCAAAATAAAATATTATCCTGCTCTTAAGTAGAGCAAATTTCTTCATGGCTAAACAAAGGAATAATAAGGAATCCATTCACTAAACTAATAAAATCTGATTATTTAAAATTTTGGAAGGTAGTGCTGAAATTAGAAACAATCATTACAGATTAACCAACCAGTATCTTCGGTTGAAAAACAAAATTTTATCCCTGGCAGGTGGCACAGTGGATAAGGCGCCAGCCTGTGAACCCAAAGTTTGCCGGTTCGATTCCCAGCCAGGGTAACATAACCAGGTTTCAAGGGGGGTCTCTAGCCAGCTCTGTAGCTGGAGGCAGGTGAAAGGCAACCATACATTGATGTCTCTCACCCTCTCTGTCTCTCTCCCTTCCCCTCTCTCTGAAAATAATAAATAAAATCTTCAAAAAAAATTCAACCAAGTAAATTTCAAAATCTAATTGGCTTGATGAAGCAATTCATAAATTGGCCGCATACCATCTAACAACAAGAAGGGCACTCCAACGGCTTGTACAAAGTAGGGAGTTTTACAGGAAGAAGGGTGGGGCAAGGGAGCTATGAACAAAGCATTCATTGCTGGTTCAATTCCCAGCCAGGGCACATAACCAGGTTGCAAGCCAGGTCCATAGCTGGAGACAGGTGAAAGGCAACCATTCATTGATGTTTCCCTCTCTGCCTCTGTCCCTTCCCCTCTCTCTAAAAATAATAAATAAAATCTTTTTTAAAAAGCATTCATAGTTTTTATATTTTTTGTAAATAAGTCCCTTTAACTTTTCATATAATAATGGTTTGATGATAAACTCCTTTGGTTTTTTCTTGTCTGGGAACCTCTTTTATCTGCCCTTCGATTCTAAATGATATCTTTGCTGAGTAGAGCAATCTTGGCTGTAGGTCCCTGCTTTTCATGACTTTGAATATTTCTTTCCAGTCTCTTCTAGCCTGCAGAGTTTCTTTTGAGAAATCAGCTGATAGTCTTATAGGAACCCCTTTGTAGATAACTGTTTTCTCTTGTCGCTTTTAAGATTCTCTCTTTACCTTTAACCTTTTTTATTTTAAGGAACAGTAAAATGGCAATAAATACGTATCTATCAACAACTGAATCTAAAAAATGAACTAAGCAAACAAGAAGAGCAGAGACAGAATCACAAATACAGAGAACATTATGATGGTTGCCAGGTGGGAGGGGATGTAGGGGAATGGATAAAGAGATAAGGGGATTAAGAAGTACAAATAGGTAGTTACAGGATAGCCATGGGGATGTAAAGTATAGTATAAAGAAGTGGAGTAGCCAAAGAACTTATACACGTGACCCATGGACATGAACAATGATGTGGGGATGGCCTGAGGGAATGGTGGGAGAAGCTGGGTCCAGGAGGGACAAGGGGAGATACTGGGACAATTGTAATAGCATAATCAATAAAATATAATTTAAAAACACAAGAAAGAGAACCCTGGCTGGTGGCGCAGTAGATAAGGTGCTAGCCTGCGAACCCAAAGGTCACTGGTTCGATTTCCAGCCAGGGCACATAACCAGGTTGCAAACCAGGTCTCCAGCCCGGTCTGTAGCTGGAGGCAGGTGAAAGGCAACCAGACATTGATGCTTCTCTCCCTCTCTGCCTCTCTCCCTTCCCCTCTCTCTAAAAATAATAAAATAAAATCTTTTTTAAAAAAACACAAAATAGGATTATTCTTATATCCAGACATCTTTTGTTGGGGAAAGAGAACCAGAAGGGTTTTTATCATGCAGATTGTCTCTTCTTCCCATGGGGGATAGAGGGAACCCACAGGGCAGATTACTGGTGCTGGACTGGAAAACCCTATCCTGGTTGATTAAGATGATACTTATGGGAGATGTTGAAACCATAATTAGATCAGATATGAAGTCTAGCTTTGGTATCATGTGCTTTAATCATGCATGATACCATTTTGGTCCTGTGGTTTTCTCTTTTAACACTTAGGACCCCAAGCATAGATCATTTATTTCTTAGAAGCCCTCCAAAGTACAGGGCTGGGGTTGGCACATTAGGATTGTGGGCCATATCCAGCCTGCCACCAGTTTTTGTGTCACCCACACAGTAAGAAGATTTGTTTATTTTTTTTTAATGATTGAAAAAGTTAAAGGAAGAATACTATTTCTTGATGTGTAAAAGTTATACCAAAATCAAATTTTAGTTTCCACCCATAGTTTTATTATTTGTGTATCTGTTTATATATTGTCTATAACTGCTTTTGCACTACAATGGTAAACTTCTGAAAGGGTTGAGTAGTTGTGACAGGGAGCAATTGCCTTTAAAATGTAAAATATTTACTAACTGGGCTTTACAGAAAAAAGTGTGCCACTCATGGTTTATGGTAAAAAGTAGATAAGGTGTAAGGTCAAATAAGTTTTAAAATGTCAGTCTTTGGTGCCTATTAGGATGCATAATAGCCATTGATTTCCTAATTTATGTAAGACTGCTTCATATCATTTTATACTTGTATTTTGAAAACTAAGTCTGTTAGACTAAAATGATAGGAAGTAAGAAAACAAAAAGTCTTCTTTTCAAAGTAACTGAGTAATGTTCTTGTACTGTTAATACTTTTGTATATAATAACACATCGACATTTATGGTAATTGTGACTTGCCGAGATTAGCCTATAATTAGAAATACTTCAAAATTTGTGAAAAGAGGATATTTGGTCATAAATCTATTAGGAAATTTTCCAGTGGAGGTTTGGTTTATAAAATAAATAGCGCTTAAGTAACTTCCCTTATTCACAGTGTTCAGTTAGCCCCCAGGGGAATGCACACAACACGCATCTAGTTATCAACCAGTTCAGTGCCAGAGCAATATGGTGAAAGGGTAGTGAATTCAGGTTGAAGGGTTTTGAACAATTCCACCTCCGTTCCTTGTCTCTCCCCTGTCCCTGTCTTGTTCTGCAGCCAACCATCACCTCTAGTCCAACCCAGCCCACCCATCTGCAGGCTCCCCGCCATGACAAAACCCCTCGCTTCCAGTTTGGCTCAAGCAACTTCCCCCACCAGAAATGCGTATTCCAATACTTCCCTTTCCAATTCAGGCGACTTGGGTCTTATTTGCTCTGTGATCTTGACAACAAATCAGAGAAGCAGCAGAACTCAAGGAGCGGTTGTCCCCTGAAGCCTGGCACAGAGTAGCCCACAGGGGTGTCTGGTGGCCTTCTGAGTAGCAGGTTGGATGAGTAAGTGGAGGAAGGAGAAGAACAAATTCTCTCCTGAGTATAGCTTCTCAAGATGACTTTTCATTTGTGTAGACTTTTGCAGAAAGTAATAAAATCTAACCAGATAATGGTCATGCAAAGACATTATGATAAAGAATGGGAATGAAAATATTATTATTACTTAAGTGTACTAAATATATTGGTGTACGGGGTGGGGGGTGATATTGAGGGAGAACAAATGTTAGGTGAGATGGAAACACTCTCACCTTTTCTTTCCTTGCCTTGGACGTCCTGGAGCTTCATTGCTTCTTCTGCTCTTCATCAAAACACTCACAGAAGCCTGCCCAGGTTCAAAGGAAGGTGGGTGATGGTCAACTGATCTGTGGACTCTAAAACTAAGGGCAAAATTTCTACGCTCCTGTCTAAGCCCACCCTGCCCATTGGTGCACTGGGTCTCCTCCCTGCTCACTTACCTAGGGTCCACACCTTAGCCTTCCTCTCCTTTCCTACAGCATCAGCATCATTGTTATTAACATTTTTAAATCCTTCTTTTGCTCTCATGACCTGAAGTGTGTCGTTCTTAACAACATTACCACATGCTGCTCTTTCTCCCATCGCACAACAAACTTACTTGACCCTACTGGCCCTGTGAACTACTGCTAATGTCTTTATTCCCATTTGCAGAAAACTTCCCAGAAATGTTTACTGTCTCTAGTTCCTCTCCTCACATTCTTTCAAGAACTTTGAAGTTCTATTTTATTTGGCTTCACCTTAAAATGTTTTCAGGATGTGGCAAATTCTCACCCTCTCTACTCCTGCCAGCTGGGTCTTTTGCTTGAATTACTGTAATGGCCTCTTGACTGGTATTCTGGCTCCATCCCTGCCCCTCATCATTTCTTCTCAACACAGCAACCAACATGATCCTTCCCAAATCTAAGTCAGGCCACATTACTCTTCAGCTCAAAAGCTTGCAATAGACAGTCATGCCACTTAGAGTAAAAGCCACCATCCTTGAATGGCTAACAAGGCCCTATATACTCAACAGGAGTGCTTGGAGCCCTCCCTCTGTTGCCTCATCTCCTGTCATTCTCCTCCCCCTGCTCTGGGCACGCCGGCCTTGGTGCCATGCTCATGCATGTCCCGGCACACTTTCACCATGGAGCCTTTGCATTAGGCTCTTCCCTCTGCCTGGACTGCTTCTCCATGGACAGATCTGCACAGCCAATTTCCTCCTCCCCTTGAGATTCTTGCTCAGATGTTAGCTCCTTGATGATGCCCACCCAGACCACCCTATGTATAGTCACGACCCTGTCTGACATCCCTGATCCCCTTGACTTTGCCCCACTTTTTCTCTTTCCATAACACAACTAACATCTGATATACTTTATTACGGTTATGTATATTATTAGTTGATTGTTTGGAGAATGTAAGTTCCAGAAGAGAAGGAATCTTATCTGTTCAGTCCAAAGATGTGACCCAACACCTAGAAGCAGGTGCCTAGCACAGAGCAAGTACTCAAATACTTGTTGAACTTTTCATTTTCACAATTTCTTTCCAAATTACAATGAGGTTTTAGTGCTTCCTCATAATTTTTAGACTGTTTTTCTTTAAAACATACATATTCTTTGTGAAAACAAAACAAAAAACCTCAACAAGTAGGTAGAGAAGGATATAGAAATCACTGTTCAGCCCTGGCTGGTGGCGCAGTGGATAAGGTGCTGGCCTGCGAACCCTACAGGTCACTGGTTCAATTCCCAGCCAGGGCACATAAACAGGTTGCAAGCCAGGTCTCCAGCCAGATCCATAGCTGAGGCAGGTGAAAGGCAACCTTACATTGATATCTCTCTCCCTCTCTGCCTCTCTCCCTTCCCCTCCCTCTAAAAATAATACAATTTAAAAATCTAAAAAAGAAAAAGAAATCACTGTTAAGTTTCTAATGTGTTCTTCCATACTTTGCTAATAAAAATCGAATGTATACATATATAAATCATAAAGGAATTATACTATATGGTATTGTGATGCTCCTTTAAAAACATATTTTAAGCCCTGGCTGGTGGCACAGTGGATAAGGTGCCAGCCTGTGAACCCAAAGGTCACTGGTTCGATTCCCAGCCAGGGTACATAACCAGGTTGCAAGCCAGGTATCCAGCCAGCCCCATAGCTGGAGGCAGGGAAAGGCAACTGTACATTGATGTTTCTCTCCCTCTCTGCCTCTCTTCCTTCCCCTCTCTCTAAAAATACTAAATAATGAAATTTTTAAAACTTATTTTAATTTTTTACAACCTAATAGTATATCTTGCAAAGCCTTTCATGTCAATACCTATAGTTCTACCATCTTTTTTAAAGGCATATTCCACTATTGGTCATTTCCTATTTTTAACCATTTCCCCAAATTCAGGGACCATCATCCAGTTCTTCCTATTCTTACTATTTCAGAGAGCCTAATAAAATAGTTTAATCTGAAGACATGTAGCATTTATTATTATAAAAAGATGCACTATGTTTTTCTTGTTTCGCCTCTCTGTGAAATCCTTAGAAGGTTCATGGTCCTGGGAAGTTTGGCTTAGATCATTTTGAAACATTAGCAGCTTCAGATTCTGGGCAGCTAGGAAGAATCCCAGCTGAGGTTGGATCCTGGCAGATAAATTTCAGAAGGCTCCAAGGCAAGTCTCAAAATCATAGACCAAACCACAATAAAGAGGGGACACTAAGGTCAGTTAGCTCAACCCCCACCATTGGTGGATGAGAAAGTCAAGGTTTTGAAGAATTCAGTAGGTAGCCCTACATCAGACAGAGGATTTGACTTTCAGTTCATCGGTTGCTAACCCCCAGATTAAAAGAAAAAAACCATGAGAAGTCAAACTAATCCTGGGCTTCCTCTAACTCATTGCAAGATGCAAACCACTAAAGCTCACTTCCTCACTCTGCCATCTGTCCTTCTGAGTCCTCAGCTTGCATCTGTGCAACTGTTATAAACTTGCCAAGTCTTAAAGATAAACAGACTATCTGCGAAGCCCAAAGTGAGCGGCATCTTGGTAAATGTGTTATCCTATGAGTCATCATGGCTCTACGACGATGGAGGGACATTCTGGTGGAAATCAAATAAGGGGAATTCGTTTTAGAATGCAGGTCAGGTCCTGCCACAAAAATGATGCATCCAAGGGGACACATTCTGTTGTTTGAAGGAAGGGCAGGCACATCGCCTTTAGGCCTGACCAGCCGTTTTCTCGCAGCTTCCTGTGTTGCCTCCTCCCCCACCCTCACCATGGATTTTCCTGGCAGCAGAGTGTTCCAGATGTAGCCGAAGAGGCATTTAGTTCCTAACTGGGCAGGAATGGTGTCTGGCTCTTCATGGTGCCCCTATTTTAGTACAGTGCCTTGCATAGAGCACATTCCCGTTAATGTTTGTTGAATGACTACATGAGCATGTAATTATTATGTAAGTGAAGCTTAGCATGCCTTTACACTTGCAAATTCATAAACTATCCTAACATAGCATTGCTGGGCATCAGATGTGATTCATTAACAAAGCATCCCAAAAGTCTCTTTCTCTTCTTCTCAGTCAAATCATAAATATCTTTTTTAGAATTTGGAAGCATTTTTAATAAAAAGTCTAACACAGTATCAAAATATGATAGTACCAAGGACCTTTTCACTGCAAAGAAAATTAACCAAGATGTAGACATACATTATATACCAAGTGCATTGGCTGTAACTGAGACAAAACTGGAAGGTGATTGGTCACAAAACAGTTTGAATCTTGGTTCGCAACTGCCCCTCCAACCTCTGCTTCCTCATCAGTAAAATGGAAATAGTTATATGTTCTTTAATTTCCCTGCCAGGGCTCAGTGATGTAATATAAACAGTGCGTCTACCTTAGCACCTGACACATAGTAAGTACATGATAAAATGTAGCCCTTATAAAGAAACAAAAAAATAAATGAGTGATGACTGTCCAATGTAAATTCTATGCTTTCCATTCTAACAAACGGAGGTAATTTACTGAAAGAATAGAACACCTGTGCATACAAAAATCAAACATCCCCATTTTTACCATAATTAACTCACTAATTGAGCATCCAAATTTGCCCAGTGGATCTGCATGTGTAATTAACTATGATTCATTACCAAAGCTGGGCTTATGTCATGGCTAGTTTACACATCACATTCTTAAAAGATGAATATCTTAAGCAATTGTTGCCCCCAAAACAAGCAGAACAAAATAACTAAATTATTTGTATCAAATGACAAAATAGACCTGGCTCAATGCTGAATGAACTCTTAAACTTGAAAATGTTGGTTGAAGGTAAGGTCCTAGCTTAGTCTGAAGGTAGTTCCCAAAGGTTTGAAAGGAGAAATTTCCACACTTAGGAACATTTCTATTGGAATAAAGAAATATCTCTCAATTTTCCCTCTTCTCCTCAAGGCTATCTTTTAAGTTAGGGAGCCTCAAAGGTATTATTTCTCTTTAAATAACACATTTAGGGAAAGCTCCGTTCGCTGAGTCCATTTTCTTCCATCACGAGCTGAATCAGAACCCAAGCACCTTGTTGTAATGAATTTCTTATTGGCATGAATCTTGGAGTGCAAGCTTGCTCTTATCTCTGAGGTCCAGCTCTTATCTCTGAGGTGCAGCTGCCGAAAGCCAGGAGAGGTGTGGTGTGGCGCTGCAAGGGCTGATGGGGCAGGGGCTTAACTACTGAGCGCAGGACAGGGCTGGTCCCACTCTGGCTGTGCCTGTTTGCAGGAGAGACAAACGACCTCCAGGCTCTGCACTCTCACTGGGGTTTCAGGTTCAAGGGGACAGTTCTTCTGAGAAAGCCAGCTGTGTCGAAGCCTCTCTGCAGCCCCACTTCCCACAGCCTTCCTCTGACACCCTGCTTTCCTTCTGTGGCACTTTGCCAACTTCAACCCTTCTTTTAGAGGCCTCGAGCCCTCCTGGTTTCTCCTCGTCCCTTAGTCAAGAAGCTAATCTTTGCGAAAATTTGACTATTTGTGATCGTTCAATGTGACTCTTGCATGGGACTTAAAGAGAGTTCAAAGCCTTGATTGACTCAGCAAACGTTGACAGTGCACCCACTATGTGGCGGGCGTGGTAACGATAGGGACTTAGAGAGATAAGCAATGAACTGGCTCAAGGAGATTTCACCACCTGGAGAGAGAAATGGAGGAATTGACGTGGAGGTTTCCGGAAGGTAGTATGACAGGGTGGCAGAGAGCGCGACTGTATCCCAATTGCCTGGGTCTCAGCCTTGGCCGGTCCTGTAGTCTCTGGGTCAGTTTCCTCGCCGGATGCCGACCTGCCTCTTACACTGGCAACGAGAATGAAACACTTGGCTAAATGCTATTGCTTGGAGTTAGCGGCGTATGATGTGGCTTACAGGCTTTGCTGGTGACAGAATTTCTGCTAATATTTGGCAGTCTTGGACTGGATTTACTTAGCACTCATTCCATAGATAAGTTGAACACAGCCTGAGATTTGTGTCTAGACCAGGGATCCACACACTATAGCCCATGGGACAAATTCATCTGCCATCTGTTTTTATATAGCTTGTAAGCTAAGAGTTATTTTATATATGTGTGTGTGTATATAACTTGAATTATACACTATATCTACTATTTGAATTAATTACATTCTAAAAGTTACTTAAGTGCTCACATCATATTTTCAATTTTTCCTCAAGTGTTTCCTCTACAGCCCTTCACAGGGAAAAATTGCTAACCCTCAGTCTAGGCCAGCACTCTCTAATAGAACTTTCTGCAGTAATAAAAGACATTCTGTACCCACATGCTCAAGTGCTGCAGCCTCGTGTAGCTTTTGAGCACTTATAATATGGTTAGTGTAACTAAGAAAGGGAACTTTAAAATTGGATTTAATTTTAATTAAGTAGCCATGTAATGAATGGGTGGCTGTCATATGAGACAGAGCAACAGTAGGCAACTGGAAGTCTCAGGATTCTGTATTCTGTCAATGTTCCTCTCTCTCAATTTAATCAGCCCCCAGAGGCTGTATGAGTCAAGGTGAAGGCAGCACCGTTAATCAGATTCTTGGTCCTGGACTTGCTTTCATTGTCTGCTAGAGAATGCTTTAATGGAAAGTGCTTGAAAAGTGCATGTGAGCATATGCTTCTATCATTTCAAGGCTGCGACTTTGACTCTTTCCATTACATCTGCCTCAGTTTGGGGTAGAGCAGTTGCCTGTTCCAACCCTGCAAGGCCCCAAATTAAGGAGCTTAATCAACTTGATACAGTTCCGGCCGCAGGCAGAGAAGACCTCACTTAGCAAAGCTGTATTTTCTTCCATCTCCGCTTACAGACTGGCTACTGCAGTCTTAGTTCATCTCTCTTAGGAGGTAGCTAAACACAGTGAAAAGCTGTCAGCACACATTGTCATTATGAACCCAGTTGACACTTGAACAATGGAGGCTTAGGTGCACCGACCCTGTGTCCAGTTGAAAATTCACGTAAAGCTACAGTTGACCCTCTGCATACATGGTTTCCTATCTGCAAGCTGAAAATGCTGCTGTTTTTGATCTGCAGTTGGCTGAATCCTCAGATGTAAAACCCGAGGATATAGAGGGCCGACTCTATATATACTGGAAAAAATCCACCTGTAAGTGGACCCATACATTTCAAATCCATGTTATTCAAAGATCGACCATATGGCCAAAGCATTTCCCCTAAGAATAAAGTCACAGTTGGCATTCTAGGGATGTAATGTATAGTCTGGTGACTATAGTTGCTAAGAGAGTAGATCTTAAAAGTTCTCATCATCAAAAAAAATTGTGACTACCTGATGTCATGTTAAATAGACTTACTATGTAATCAATTCACAATACATGTACATATATATTTGATATATATGTATAAAAATGTTATCTTGTACACTTTAAACTAATACAATGTTATATGTCAATTATATTGAAATGTAACTAGGAAAACAAAAGTGACAGCAGGTGTTCTTTCTTCCAAGATAGCATTAGATGATGGTTGTATCAAGTGTTTTTGGGATGGCAAAACAGGGGTCCCCAGCTTCTCTGCCTCCCATATCTGAGTCTTTCTTGCCTATAGACTAGCAGCATCATTGTCACCTATAAGGTCTGTCCCGAAAGTACTGGCCACACAAACTGTTTTAATCATATTGACATTGGCTTGATACTTTTGGGACATACCTTGTATTTTAGGTTCTCTCATGGCAGAATTTATTTTCCAGTTCTAAATTTGACACTGGCCAAAATTAGGTTTGCATTTAAATCCAATAAAAATAGGATTTCCAGTAAAAATAGATAGAAATGAAAAATGATATAGAAAATCCAATTAACACTGGCTTAGTATAACCATTTTGTGATTTCCTATACACTCCTGGAAGTCAGCAGTTTAGAACCATTATTTCTACTTTGCTCTATGAGGTCATGCAAGGATCCAGATACTCTGAATCATCTACCTTGTTACTCTATCATCCCTAGCACATTTTCTTCATTTGCATTGTCCAAAATGGTGGCTACAACACCCACATTATAAGAAGCTAGAGGGAAGTAAACAGGAGGAAGGGGTAACAGACCCACTGTTTAAGGATATAACCCAGAAATTGCACATTTCACTCCCTCTTGGTTCACATTGGCTATAACTTAGTCTCACGGCCATGCTTAGCTACAAAGAACTCTGGGAAATATAATCTTCTTTCAGAGGAGACTGTGCCTAGCTACAAATGGTGACTCTGTCACTAGGAGAAGTGGAGGGGGCGGATATTGGGAGATGTATAAGTCTATGAGGATAATCAAAAGAATTAATTGGAAGTATCAGAAAATATTCCATGGAATAAGAATAACATAAAGTTAAGCTACATGCATATAATTATTGGCATCTTATCTGGAAAGAATGAATGGGCTTCCCATGTTGTGTTTTAAATCTATTATGTTTTCTCTCCTCCACTAGATTTTGAGCTCTTTAAGAGCAGAGATGTGCCTGCTACCCCAAGTAGATGTTCAATAAGAGTAAAAGTCAGCAGGATTCTGATATTTTTGTCTATTCTTTCTCATAGATACTTGGTACAATATTGGGGAAATTCTTGGTCCTGGTCCATTGTCTTGGTCCAGGAGGGTTGTCTGGGTCATTTGGTGTATTTCATATTGTTTGTTCTGAGTCTGTCATTTTCTTGGGGTAGAGGGGAGTCTTCTCCTGAGCACAGAGCTTGTCTCAGAAGGGTATAAAGGTAATGAACTTCTGAGCGAGAACTAGGATCTGATTTTCCTTCCAACAGTCAATCCAAGTTCTTTTCCCAAGCTCATAAGTCATCAATGCAATAGGACATGGGGAGGGTGCAATTACTTCTGTCTAGGTTTGATCCCAGAATACTTCTTGGAGAAGACAGGTTGAAACTAGGCAATAGAAAAGCAGATCTTCTTAAATCTTTCCTCCAAGGAATCCTGGGGTAAACAGAAGGAGCAGAAGATGACCCTGTGAAGTCCAGGGGTGTATCCTGCAGAAACCTACTTCAAGGAGAACTTTAAGTATTTTGCTCTATTTCTATTTATTTATTCATGCCTTTCACACACAAAATGGAGCACTAATTCATTGCCAGGTATTGTTGAGAAGTGTAGTCTTAATGGATAATGCACAGCCCTGCTCTCTTTGAAGCTTATGTTCTCAAGCATTAGACAGATAAGCACATAAATAATAAGCACATAAATTATCAACAAGTTACTTTCCAGTTGTGCTAAGGGCTATGAAGAAAATCAGGCAGGGAAGTTAAATACAGAATACATATACCTCTCTCTGCCTCATTTGACTCATCTGTAAAGCAGAGATTATGATAGAGGTCTTCCGTTCCAAAATCCCCAAACTGAAAGCTGTGTCCTAACTCAGTTGTTGGCAAACACAACAAGGTCTGAACTTATTTAAAGGTGACTCTTGACCTGAACTGAATGAGCTAGTTGTTCCTTTCTTAAAATCCCACTTCAAGTGGCAATCCTGTGCTTCACTGAACCAATTGTTGTGTGTTTGATTAGGAAATGCTGCCCCAGGCCCCAGTATTACATAATATGACATACATGCATCATCTTACCTTCTAAAATCTGAAGAATTCTGAATTCCAAAACATTTCTAGTCCTCAAGTTTTTGGATAAGGATTGAGGACCTTCAGTACCACCTCATGTGGTGAGCATCATGATTAAATGAATTTACATATGCAAAGCACTGAAAATGATGCCCAGTATCTAGTAAGTGCTACCCGAGTTAACAAATGTTACTGCCATTATCACTAGTATTACATGGATAGGAGGGATTTCGATAAATTAGCCAAAGAAAGCCTCGCTGAGAATGTGTTACTGAAGCAGACACCTAAATATGACAATGACCTGACTCTGGGAAGGGGAAGAGAATGATAATTTAAGGAAGGGGGAACAGCAAGTGCCAAGTCTGGTTTAAATGCAGAACAGAAAACAGGTCAGATGTCTGGTGTGTGGTCAGAGAAGGGCACAGCTAGTTTGTCAGGGAGGTAGGCTAGAGTCAGGGCGTTGGTGATAGAAGCAGTGGAAAAGACTGAATTTCATTCACAGTGCACTAGGAAGTCATTGCAATTGATCAGATTCATGCTTATAGAGCACACTCGATGTTGTTTGGTGAATAAATTTCAGAGAGAAGGAATCAGGGAGACGGCAGGTGGTAGTCCAGGTGAGATCTGCTGGCTAATTGGAGTAAGGAGGAGAAACGTGGGCAGGTGTAAGAAAATGTTCAGAAATAAGGGAGAAAAAAACATTCTTATTAATTTTTCATCCTACTTTATAATTAATTAGCTGCCCATGTGTAGAGGCTAAGAATGCCACAGTATTTGTCTCAGGTATATGACAGTCAGTGGTTTCCTGGACCTGGGTCGCACAGGCTGCTCATCAGGTCCCAACTCTGCGTTCAGCACCATCACACAGGCAGCTGAAATGGCTGAGCGAGGAGTGTTCACACCATGGCAGTTGGCAAGTATCACAAATTAGTATTTAACAAATCAGAGACTGGGGTCGGGGAGGAAGAGAGCCGCTCATTAAACATTTACCAACACATCACTGTTATTTTTTCTCTCTGTAACTTACTTTCTTCATCTTAGTGCCTCCATTGCTGCCAATCACAAAAAAAGACTTCAACTAGCCATACCCTGAAAAACTCTGATGATTATTGTGTCAAATCACTTCATATTTGTAACTCAGTTAATTCAGGGATCCTCCCACTTCTTCCCAGGGTGTCATCTAGGTTCATGGGAATGGGATCAGAAGAGGGCATCTGGTACATCATTTATTTTTCTTCTGCATTTGGCCCTCTCTGTAATACCTGATCCCAAATATCACTCAGCAGCATTACTTATTGCCTTCTGATGATGGACTTCATGAACCCATTATGTCTTCTGACAGAAGTGTAGCTGATGTGGGACCTTCTTACCAGGGACCATAAAAGTGTAGCTTACTCTACTTCTCTCCTTTCCCCTTCCTAAAGCCCTTTCCCCATCTTGATTTAACACCCCCTCCTTCAGTGGTGAACATTTTCCCTAAATCTTTGAGTGAGATTGATCACTCAAAGAAGATATACCACATTTATCTAAGGGCTTCTTGTTCCCTTTGGCCAGTTGCCGTATATTCCTGGGGACCTGAGAGCTTCAGATTGAGAAATGTAGTCTTAAAGGATAACTAGAATTCGGGTGGGTGGAAATGGTAGGGAGAATATTTCAGGTGAAGTGATTAGAGGAGCTAGTAGGAGAGTTATACCAGGTAAGAGTAGACAAATTGATAGGGAGAAAAATTATGAAGGATTGTGGATGCCATGAGAAAAAGTTAGGGCTCATTTTGTAAAAAGAAAACCATACTCAAGATTTGAGAGCAATGTCATCTGGTTAGTGTTTGGGACGCTCAATGGATGGGGTAGATTGGAAGAGTGAGAGCCTGCAGACAAGGATGAGGCTTTGGAGCAGACCAAGGGTGGAATCATCTCAGCTGAAATTGTGGCAGTGAAAATGGCAAAATAAAGCAAGGAGGGTGTCAGGGATGACAGTGGAAGTCAACTAGACTTAGTAAATGGTTTTAATGATGGGGACCAAGATACAGGGTAGTGAGAGAGGAAAAAACCACAACATTCTACCTCTAATTCCAACAAACTTTAGGCATATAAGGATGTATGAAGCTCTTTGAGATCCTTCTGAACCATCTTGCATTAAAGAAAAAGAAAGCTGAAGGAAATGTCACTGATTTACCTTCTTACTATCAGAAGAATTAAGGGAAGTAGGCATTCAGTTTATTAGATATCAACATGATTGATTGATTCAGTCAATTGGGAGAACACAACATTAGTTGAACTAGAACTCTGTTGTAGGACCGCAGACTGGATCATTCCACTGATAAGCACTAAACAAAAATCAACATTCTAGAGTAAACTATTGATAAAAATCCTAAAACTGGAGAGCTAGTCCATGGTTCAGCCACCCTCCAAGTCAGGGCAACTTCAAGGTAATATGGTGATTAGTAAAGTTCTTCAATGCTTCCCACATTCCTTTTTTTTTTTTTTTAAAGGCCTTTCTCCCCAGGGTCCAAGTATCTCTCGTGTTAAACCTAAATGCCCAAGGATCATCATTGAAGTTAGTAGGTTCCCATATGTGCCAGTTTTCCAGAGAGAGTCATGATGTGTGCCTATAGTTTTGGCATAATTATTTTTTAAATGATTTTTGTTTATTTATTTTTAGAGATGGGGGCCAAAGGAGAAAGACAGGGACAGAAACATCAATGCGAGAGAAACATCGATTGGTTGCCCCTCATATGTACCCTGACATGGGACCAAACCCACAACCCAGGCATGTGCCCTGGTTGGGATTCAAACCAATGATCCTTTCACTTTGGGGGACTACACCCAACCCACAAGCCACACTGGTCAGGGCTGGCATAATTATTTACAGCTCCCTCTGCTAAAAGCATAAGTATTCATCCTGCGTGATCAGTTAGGGATCACCCAGGCAGTGCCCTGACTCTCTACTCCTTTTCAAACTTATGTAATGTAAACTCAGTGTGTAGGGAAAATGTTCAACTCAGAATCAGCTTAGAGATGATTTTCAGGAAAAATCCAAGAGGAAAACCAGTGTATAGAATTGCAGTGCCAAAATGGCAGGAGTTGGGTGACTTTGGGCAAATCAGCTACTATCACTGAGCAATGTGTGTCTTATTCTATAAAATGAGGCTAATGGATCTCCTTTGTTTCCCTTCTTTGAATATTAAGAGGCTCAAATGTTGTGAAAGACTCTTGTAATGTGTACCAGAACAGGTTTAGCAAGCAAACAATAAAGCCTTAATGTGTTTTTCTTCCCAGACTTATTTGTATTTTAACATTCCTTCACCCCTCAAATTTCAGACTTTGACAGCATTTAGATAATGATGAATAGGAAAATGCTCCTTCTACCACCTTAAAAGCTATATAACTGAAAAGCTAAGACTCTAAAAGCTAAATATGTAACTAAATTACAATTAACCTCAGTGATTGACAAATACAGTCATGTGTAGAGCGTGCTGTTTAGACAATTGAGAAAATAGTTGAGTTTTTTATTTTAAAATGTAGCAAAAGAGAGGTAAACAAGTGCTGGAAACAGCCTAAATGCCCATCAGTGGATGATTGGATCAAAAAACGTTGGTACATTTACACAATGGAATACTACACAGCAGAAAGAAAGAAGGAACTCCTACCCTTTGCAACAACATGGACCGAACTGGAAAGTGTTATGCTTAGTGAAATAAGCCAGTCAGTGAAAGACAAATACCATATGATCTCACCCATTACAGGGCAATAATGAACAAAACAAACAAATAAGCAAAACGGAACCAGATACATGAATACAATGAGTAGACCTTCAGTGGGCAGGGTCGGGGGAGGGGGGAGGAGGGAGGAAGGGGCAAAGAAGGGTTAGCATTTTAGTCAAGGAACTAGCATGGAAGAACCACGGACATGGACAAGTGGGATTGACTTTGTGGGGGAGTGGGTGGGTGAGGAAGGGGACAGAGGGGAGTGAAAGGGGGTGGGTGTAATACAACAACAATAAAATTAAATATAAAAATTTTTTAAAAAATAAAAAAGTAAACATGTCGTAAGTGGTAAATAAATAAATAAAGAGAGGTAGCAAATGGGAATTTTTCTATTCTGATTCTTGTTATATATTTTTAAAAGGTGTTATTTATTATTTGTAGGGAGAGGGGAAGAGAGAGAGATATCAATGTATGATTGCCTTTCACCTGCCTCCAGCTACAGACCTGGCTGGAGACCTGGCTTGCAACCTGGTTATGTGCCCTGGCTAGGAATTGAACCAGTGACCTTTGGGTTCACAGGCCAGCACTTTATCCACTGTACCACCAACCAGGGCTTGTTATATTTTAGAATGGTGACTTGTTCTTTCTTAAACTTTTAGGTGTTTCCAATGTGGACACTGAAAAGACCATTCCTTCTCCTTTTGAACATGATCCTAATCTCCAAACTCGAGGCTAGATGGTTTCCTAAAACTCTGCCCTGTGATGTCAGTCGGGATGATCTAAATGTCCAAGTAATTGTGGACTGCACAGACAAGCATTTGACGGAGATTCCTGGAGGCATTCCCACCAACACCACCAACCTCACTCTCACCATTAACCACATCCCAGACATCTCTCCAGCCTCGTTCCACCAGCTGGAGCAGCTGGTGGAGATCGATTTCAGGTGCAACTGCATACCTATTCGACTGGGGCCAAAAGACAACATTTGCAAGAGCAGGCTGCAGATTAAACCCAAAAGCTTTAGTGGACTCACTTCTTTAAAATCCCTTTACCTAGATGGAAACCAGCTTCTGGAAATACCACGGGGCCTTCCTCCCAGTTTACAGCTGCTGAGCCTGGAAGCCAACAGTATCTTCTCAATCTCTGCAAGTAATCTAACGGAACTGGCCAACTTAGAAAAACTCTACCTGGGCCAAAACTGTTATTTTCGCAATCCCTGTAATGCTTCATTTTATATCGAAAAGGATGCTTTCCGAAAACTGCTGAATTTAAAATTGCTCTCCCTGAAAGATAACAATATTACAACTGTGCCTACTATTTTGCCAACCAGTTTAACAGAACTCTATCTTTACAACAACATCATTGCACAAATCCAAGAAGATGACTTTAAAGACCTCAATCAACTGCAAATTCTTGACCTAAGTGGAAACTGCCCTCGTTGTTATAACGTCCCATTTCCTTGTACCCCCTGTGAAAACAATGCTGCCCTCCAGATCCATGTAAATGCTTTTGATGCATTGACAGAATTACAACTTTTACGTCTGCACAGTAACTCTCTTCAGTCTGTGCCCCAAAGATGGTTTAAAAACCTTAACAAACTTAAGGAACTTGATCTTTCCCAAAACTTCTTGGCTAGAGAAATTGGGGATGCCAAATTTTTGCATCATCTTCATAACCTTGTCCAATTGGATCTGTCCTTCAATTATGAACTTCAGGTCTATCGTGAACAAATGAAACTATCAGAGACATTTTCTTTGCTGAAAAACCTGAAAGTTTTGCATATCAAAGGATACGTCTTTAAGGAGCTGGAAATCACTAACCTCTCCCCATTACTTTCTCTTCCAAATCTTGAAGTTCTTGATCTTGGCACTAACTTTATAAAAATTGCTAACCTCAGTCTATTTGAACAATTTAAAAGATTGAAAGTGATAGATCTTTCGGTGAATAAAATCTCACCTTCAGGAGATTCGAGTGAAGTTGGCTTCTGCTCAAACACCAGAACTTCTGTAGCAGCTCATGGGCTCCAAATCTTTGAAGCATTGCATTATTTCAAATATGATGAGTATGCAAGGAGTTGCAGATTCAAAAACAAAGAGACTCCTTCTTCCTTGCATTTTAATGAAGACTGTTACAAGTATGGGCAGACCTTGGACCTGAGTAGAAATAATATATTTTTTATCAGGTCCTCTGATTTTCAGCATCTTTCCTTCCTGAAATGCCTAAACTTGTCAGGCAATACCATTGGCCAAGCTCTTAATGGCAGTGAATTTCAGCCGTTAGTGGAGTTGAAATATTTGGACTTCTCTAACAACCGGCTTGACTTACTCTACTCAACAGCATTTGAGGGGCTACACAACCTGGAAGTCCTAGATATAAGTAGTAACAGCCATTATTTTCAATCAGAAGGAATTACTCACATGCTCAACTTCACCAAGAACCTCAAGTTTCTCAAGAAACTGATGATGAACAACAATGACATCTCTACCTCCACTAGCAGGACCATGGAGAGCGAATCTCTCACCACTCTGGAATTCAGAGGAAATCATTTAGATATTTTATGGAGAGATGGTGATGACAGATACTTAAATTTCTTTAAGAATCTGGTCAATTTACAGGAGTTAGACATCTCTGCAAATTCCCTTAGTTTCTTGCCTTCTGGAGTTTTTGATGGTATGCCTCCACATCTAAAGACTCTCTCTTTGGTCAAAAATAGGCTCACATCTTTCTTTTGGGAGAAACTCCAGCATCTGAAGTATCTAGAAACTTTGGACCTCAGCTACAACCAACTGCATTCTGTCCCTGAAAGATTGTCCAACTGCTCCAGCAGCCTCAAGAAACTCATTCTTCACAATAATCAAATTAGATCTCTGACAAAGTACTTTCTACAAGGTGCTTTCCAGTTGCGATATTTGGACCTTAGCTCGAATAAAATCCAGGTTATCCAAAAGACTAGCTTTCCAGAAAACGTCCTAAACAAACTGAAGATGTTGCTTTTGCATCACAATCGGTTCTTGTGCACCTGTGATGCTGTGTGGTTTGTCTGGTGGGTTAACAACACAGAGGTGACCATTCCTTACTTGGCCACAGATGTGACCTGTGTGGGGCCAGGAGCACACAGGGGCCAAAGTGTGGTCTCTCTGGATCTGTATACCTGTGAGTTAGATCTGACCAACTTGATTCTGTTCTCACTCTCCATATCGACAGCTCTCTTTCTCATGGTGGTTATGACAGCGAGCCACCTCTATTTCTGGGATGTGTGGTATAGTTACCACTTCTGGAAGGCCAAAGTAAAAGGGTATCAACGCCTGATATCCCCTGACTCTTGCTATGATGCTTTTATTGTATATGACACTAAAGACCCAGCAGTGACAGAGTGGGTTTTGGCTGAGCTGGTGGCCAAATTGGAAGACCCAAGAGAGAAACATTTTAATTTATGTCTTGAGGAAAGGGATTGGTTACCAGGACAGCCAGTGCTGGAAAACCTGTCCCAGAGCATACAACTCAGCAGGAAGACGGTATTTGTGATGACAGAGAAGTATGCAAAGACTGAGAATTTTAAGATAGCCTTTTACTTGTCCCATCAGAGGCTGATGGATGAAAAAGTGGATGTAATTATCTTGATATTCCTTGAGAAACCCCTTCAGAAGTCCAAATTCTTTCAGCTCCGGAAGAGGCTCTGTGGGAGTTCTGTCCTTGAGTGGCCAACAAACCCACAGGCTCACCCGTATTTCTGGCAGTGCCTAAAAAATGCCCTGGCCACGGACAATCACGTGACCTACAGCCAGGTGTTCAAAGAGACTGTCTAGCTCTTCTTCACAAGATGTGACTGCCTAACTTAGGAAGAAATTTGGCTGCCTAGATTTTCTCAATGATGTCTCTCCAAGAGGTGTTTTAACTTCTCCAGTACTCTGAATTGCCAATATCAGAAAAGCTTCACCAATATGTGACAAAGGAGTCAGAAAAATGAGATTTATGTACTGCATTGAGTTGTCTTTCCTCTCTGTGCTTCTGTTGGCATGTGAGTCTCTTCCTTCTACTCCTGTATGAAATCCTATTAGGAAAAGGGTGGCAAGTGGAGGACTTGGGGCTATGATTCCCATGTAATGGTGATTATTAAATAGACACACGATCACAAACTTAAGAACTTCACTTCCACCCTTAAGAAGTACTGGTATGTATATAATATGGTAAGAAATGCTCTGGGTCTGTCTACATGACATCTAAATGTACTAGAGTTAGTGAAATAAAAACTCAGTTAAGCCCTGGCTGGTGTGGCTCAGTGGATTGAGTGCTGGCCTGTGAACCAAAAGGTTTCTGGTTCAATTCCTGGTCAGGGCAAATGCCTGGGTTGCAGGCCAGGTCCCCCGTTGAGGGTGCACAAGAGGCAACCACACATTGATGTTTCTCTCCCTCTCTTTCTCCCTCCCTTCCCAAGTGTTGGGACACAGCCGGCAGTTGTTGCCTGTCAAAATACCACTCTTTTCCCTTGGGCCTGTCACTGGGGTCCACAGGAAAATGGTGAAAAGCATCTTTACCATTGATAGGCCCACTCTGTTTACAAATGGAAAAAGAATTAAAGTGATCTGCTTTCATCCAGAGTGATGCTCTTTACCTTTGATAATAATTTACCTGTGTAAATATTGTGTGGACTTTTCTGTTTGCTTCCCCCCAAATTCATACATTGAAGTCCTAGCCTTTGGTGGGATGATATTTGAAGCTGGGGCCTTTAGGAAGGTCCTGAAACTGGAGTCTTCATCATGGGATTAGTGCCCTAATAATAAGAACACAAAGAACTAGCTTGCTGTCTTCCTACCGTGTGCAGATACAAAGAGAAGTGAAGTGTGCAATCCAGAAGATGGTCCTCACCAGAACCAGACCACACCAGTGCTCCGATCTTGGACTTCCACCCTCCACAACTGTGAGAAATAATAAACGTTTGTTGCTTAAGCCACCTGGTCTATGGTGTATTATTACAGCAGCTTCAGCTGACAAAGACGAATATTTTTTAAGATTTTATTTATTATTTCCAGAGAGAGAGGAAGGGAGGGAGGCAGAGAGGGAGAGAAACATCCATGTATAGTTGCCTTTCACCTGCCTTCAGCCACGGACCTGGCTGGAGACCTGGCTTACAACCTGGGTACGTGCCCTGGCTGGGAATCGAACCAGTGACCTTCGGGTTCGCAGGCTGGTGCCTTATCCACTGTGCTACCAGCCAGGGCTAAGACAAATATTTTTATCTGTATTGCAAAGTACTTTGTCCAAAGTAAGATCACCTCATCCAATGACCTTTCAAATTGCTTTGTTAACTAATTCTGTCTATTTATAAACATCTGCAACCTTGATCCATCAATATTAGATGGTTTTGATGGTAAGCTTTAAAAGAGAACCCAAGAGCATGTATTTGTCTATAGTTAACAGACAGGAAAAACTGAGGTTTAAAGACCTTAAAAGTGAGATAGCTTCAGTGTTGAACTGTTGAACTTCAGCTTTACATCTCAAAAACAACAAAGAGCCAGGACATTTCAAACACATACGTACTTTCCACTGGGTTGAAATTTATATGAGCTTATTAGTTGGGAGATACTTTATTTTCCTCATAGATGGAAATGCCAAAGGGTTAATTATAAGTATGGTTGTAAACACATAGTATATGAATTTTTTCTAAAGAACATGCAATCAATTACTAATGGTCACAAATTCCCAAATTACTCTCTGGAATGAATAAAGAGATGGTTAATTTGCTAGAGCCAACCAGCTGACAACTTCTGGACTTATAGATAGATGCCTTCTTTCTTCAGTGAAAACAAAGATAATGACATAGAACATTGGCTTTTGGCCATTATAAATTTTCTTCTTTTAAAACACAAATACTTAAGTTTAACCTATTTTAGCAATTTATAAACCATAAAGCACTTGAGGACAACTTAAACATCTTCTGAAATGCACTAAGAGGAAGGAAAACTGAAAATAATGCAACTTAGAAACCACAGTGTATTTTGACATGATGTTCTGTGTAAATTTGTTTGTTGCAGGAAACAACCAAAAACACATGAACAGATGGTTTTAATTTTAATTCCCTTGTAATCTTGACAAGTCACTCTGAACCCTCTGAGGACTCTGTCTGGAGTTCTGTACGACTGGGGCCACTCGGAGATGGCTCAGATCAAAAGCCACCTACTCAGGCTACCAGGACAGTGTGACCACCAGGTTGCCTGCAAAGCTCTGAATGTCCTGCTTTTCCACAGACTCACTTCTGGTTGTCTTTGCCCTGGAAGGGACTCCTGGTTCTCCATAAGTCCCACTCCACCATCAAGGCTTGGCCCCCAGCCCCTGAACCTGGCCAGGGTGTGTCCTTCCTTTGCAGATGGACACTGTGCCTCAGCAAGACCTGGGCATTTTCAGCATCCAAGGCGAGGCAGGCATGAGGCAGGGAAAATGTTATGGCTGATACAAAGGCAAAGCAGGAGGCTATCGTCTGTAGAGGAGATGGAGGAGGAGCATGATCATAGCCCTGTTCCTGGGCCACATTCTCAGGACCTCAGCCTCATGTCCACTTCCAGCTCTATCTGTCTGAACACTCTTGGATCTAGAAGATCTCTTACATGTAGTCAGGGAGCACAGGGTACATGACTTGAGAACCTGGGCATCTTATTCCCCAGCCTCTAAAGAAACTCTAATGGGAATAGCAAGGATCCACACTCTCCTTTTTTGTAAGGCTTCCCCCCACCATCCGCACATGACAAGCTTTTTCATTTATCTCCTCCTCCTCCTCCTAACCATGGAGAACCAAGTTGCATATCCTGCAAGGTATTTATGAGCCAGTTTTTAAACAGGGATGGGGATAAGGATCAATTTGTCCTCCACCTCTTCTGCACGTGCTGAGAACACTGCTTATGGGGCCGATTTACTAGACAGACTGTGGGAGCTCAGCCCTCCTTGGAGCTTTGGAGTGCCGGGCCTCAGGAGTGGTTAGTAATGGGGCATGAACCCAGTTGCCTCTGCTGGAAGATTGCGCCCTTGACTGACCCTCAACACCAGTGGGAATTACCTGTATCTTCTGAATACAAATCATAATGTGGGAGGGGAATGACCAATGGGCATGACTGAGGGGAAGTTGGAAGGACATGTGCCTTGGACCAAAAATTAATCCACTTCACTGAGTTAACATAAGAAGGAGAACATGAGACCGACCAGCCAACCAACTAACATAGTGAAGGGGAGGGGTTAAAAAGAGAGGAAAAAGTCTCAAATTCATGAAGGGACTGTGTTGAACAAAGGCCTGGTGGCGTAGAGGCCATCCAATGCTGGTGACAATGAAATTACAATGGGGCAGTTTCACATTGTTTTAGGTTTCATATCTTTTCCATCTTGGCTTGTCTCCCCCTCCCTCAGTTGCCTTTGGGCTTTAGACACCCATGGTAAGTCTCATGCACTGCACAGGAATGAAGAGAAAGCTTTTGTTGCAGGTGGATTCTTGTTTGGAAGCAGTGGTTTTGTGTGTACTTTGGTTTAAAACTGATCTTTTCCCCACACACACAGTAAATCCCCACCTGCTTCAATGAGCACAACCTTCTATACTTGGCCCAGTGAAACCTTCCTTGGGTGGCTCCATCTGGGCTCTGCCACATTCAAATTTGCCTTCTTTCTACTTATCTCAACTTTAAGCCTGTGAGATCAGAAACTGGATAAAACCTGGTGCACTGCCTTTAAGATTACCCTACTCTTGGGTTGTAGTTCATTTCTAATATGTTTGCCATGACATTTTGGTGGTGGTATTTCTTTACATATGAGTATATCTATCTATATCTATATCTATATCTATATCTATATCCCTTCTCCCTCCTGGTGATTTATATTATTAAATGTTTTTGGAAGACCCCAGAATAAAACTAACCAAGGAGGTCTGAGTCGCTGTGTCTCACAACCACCACCCTTCAGGAATAGTCTGGTAGGATCTGGATGGGAACAGGACATCCCTAGGGCACACCCACTGTCAGTGTTATTCTGGCCAGTGGCAACCCTTGGGGCTAAGGCCATACAGCAATAGCCAGCAGTGATGCCATGCCTGTCTTGTAGGGTCCACATGACTGCTTCACCCTCATTGACTGAGGAGATGCAGTGGGCCGTGCACCCCAGGGGCCTTAATAATAGTGAACTGCGCAAGTTGGCACCTTGGCGGGTGGAACTTTGTAGTAACATCTCCATGAGCCCATATCTGAGGCCCACTGTTTGGGCAGCTAGAGCTAATGTGCTGTTCGGCAGTCACCCTGGAACAACAAGTAATACGCCTGGGCCAGGACCACATGGAGGCCCAGCAAGCGAGGACTTTGTAACCAGGTGACAGGTTTTCAGGGCCCATCTCTCTCTCCTCCTAGGTCGGCATTTCCCATGATTTGTTGCCTTCTGATGGAAGCATCATAATGGAAATCCCCTGTTCATTTATAACCTACCAGGAATTGTTTTAACGTGTTACTCTTGTCCTTTAACATGTTGTGGAGGATTCACCTGTGGAATGATCAGTTCTCCAGAACAAGCCACTTCAGTAGATAGAACACAGGAAGCATGTTCTGAATGAAGAGAATAGATTTTTAAATAATCACACATTTGGCTCTGACTCATGAGGGCAGGCCCCCAAAGGGACTGACAGGGCAGGGGCAGACTGGCAAAGGGAAAGAAGGGTGTAAGATGAAGTCACTGGTGCCTCGACAATGTTATTGAGCAGCATGTGGTGGAGGAAGAGGAAGAACGGACTTTATATTCATTAAGCAGCAAGTGTAAATGAAAGAATTCATTTATTCCAGTAAATCTTCCCATCACCACTGAGGGTCTGGTATGAGGAGCTCCAACTTAAAGACACTGCATCAACACAAGGTTGAAGGTGGGATCAGAGGGGTTAAGTCAAATGCCCAAGGTCACCGAGGAAGTAAGTGGCCCTACCCCAAACTGCCCTTGTTCTGTCCAACCAATCCAATGGCTCCTCCAATTTTACTGCGACCCAGAATCGCCTAGGGAGCTTGGAAACCCTATACATTCCAGGCCCACACACCAGAGATCCTGGCCTCCTGGGCCCATGTATCTGCATTTCTGGAACTGGCCCAGGGACGTTCTGAAGCAGCCGGTCTCCAGAGCCCCGTTTGGGAAGCACCACGTCTTCCTTTGGGGTACCAGAGACTGCTGATACAGGGGTTACTCCTACTCAGAAAGCCTGGGCCGCCGCTGGTGCTCGACTTCCTATTCTCCGTCTGGGTTTCACTGTTGGTGCTCTTTTTTTTTTTTTAAGATTTTATTTCATTATTTTTAGAAAGAGGGGAAGGGAGAGAGGCAGAGAAGGAGAGAGACACCAATGTATGGTCGCGTTTCACCTGCCTCCAGCCACAGATCTGACTGGAGACCTGGTTTGCAACCTGGTTATGTGCCCTGGCTAGGGAATTGAACCTGCGACCTTTGGGTTCGCAGGCCGGCACCTTATCCACTGTGCTACCAACCAGGGCTGTTGGTGCTCTTAACCCACTGCTAGGCAGTGGGCTGCACTCCAACTCCAATCGCTTCCCTTGGCACTTGGTTTGGGAGGGATGTAATTACCTATATAAGGTTGGCAATTTCATGCAGGGCTGAAAGGTGAAGACAACTTGGACAAGGACACTGGGCAAATTCCGGGGCAGGTGGCTGGCTGATTTACAGCCCCGTAAGTCCTTCTTACAGTTGTGGTTCAAAACAGGGGTGTCAAACTCATTTCCACCAGGGGCCTTCAAAGAGCTGAATGTCATTTTAGGACTGTGTAACTGCTCCTTAACAGCTAAGCGGGGCTGGATAGAGCCTTATCCACTGTGCCTCCAGGCAGGAGCCAGATAGAGACTTTTAAAGAGTGTTTGTGGCCATTTTACCATATACCCAGTGTATTAATACAGATATATGTAGGGATGTATGTTAAATGTTGTTTATTGATGAGAGGGCAATATAAAGAATGGTTAAAGACCATACACTCACATTTTTGTTTCAACCACTTATATCCATTGCCTTTGCTTGGTGTCTCCAGAGGGAGGGGCTGGCAGTGCCTTGCCCTTTGCACATGCAGGTTTAGATGATAAACCTGAGTTAACCAAGTGAGCAACCCCTTTTCCCCTAATATAATGACACTTTTCCTCTTTTCGTAGAACATGGCCCCCAGTGCTAAACTGTGGTTTGAGTACCAATGCAATCTCTCTCTCTCTCTTAGCCTCTCTGCCTCTCTCTGTCTTTGTCTGTGTCTTTCCTCTCTCTATCTCTATCATCTCTATCTCTATCATATTTCTGAATACTTTTACCACTAACCATTCTCTCCCACCACCCTCCTCCTACTCCAGTCCATCAATGACATCTTTAAAGCCTGCTAACCCTACTTCACTGTGAGTTCATGAAAACTATTGTTGGGTGGGCATGATACTTGCATGTTCTTGATCGCTCCCCACAGACTTAAGGAAGTCAAAGATGATGGAATGCTTTTGTGTGAGTGTGTGTGAGTGTGTGTGTGTGTGTGTGGTCTGTAATGAAAGTATTGGCCGTGTTTTATTTATATCAACACTAGCTCAATACTTTTGAGACAGACCTCATATATATAACATTCCTCAAAGAGTGAATATTTTTCATCTTTTTCTTTTATTGTACAATATATGGGCATTTTGTTCCACTAACCATTTCTGTTTTGTTTAAAGTTTTAGCTCAACATTTCATGTGCTGTATTTATATATTATATTTTAAATGATTTTTATTTAAAGGGCAACACTCAATTTGTTAGCTTTATCCATTAGGGTCTCCATCCCTGCTTGGTCTACTCCTGTTTTCTTTGGGTTTGAGCCCATCAAACAACTTTCCAGAAATGTCTCAGATACCCAGAGCTCATTTCTGTAGGCCTTTACAAAATATAACTTTTTTATTTTCAATAATCTTGTTGCTACCATGAGAACACCGACCACTTCCTGCCTAAAATTTCTGAGGGAAGTCCCTTTTTGTTGCTCCAAGTTCCCATATATTCCCAGTTCTGCTTTTTCCTATGATCCTGCAAGATGAAGATAATCCAAGAGTATGAAGTATTGCCAAATGTTGGTTTTCATGAAACCTGTAAGAATCCGAATTTAGTTCTTCCTGTGCTTACCCCTCTCTTCGTTTCCTCATATTTCCAGTACTCTAGGTATAATTGGTTTCCATTGTCACACATGAATTTATATTTTTTCTCCACTATAGCCTGTTTTCAGAAAAGGTTCATTTAAAAAGGTCTTTTTAGAGAGACCAAATCACAGTGCAAACTTCATACAGAAGTGCAAAGTGCTTTCTTCTGAGAAGGTGATGGGCAGGGTTTATCTCTCCCTAAGGAAAGAGGGACAAATCCCCATTCTTCCCCATTTCAGGAGTTGATGTCAAAATGTAAAGAGAAGAGAAATCACTTCTGAATCAGCAATATATGAATACAATCTCAATTAGAATACTAATAAATTAGTCCACAAAATATCATGTCACGTGAGGGAGACTCTTCCTTTTAGAGCCTAAGAAACAAAACCTATAGATTTCCCACCATTATGTATCTACCTTACAGAAGATAGAGAGTCCTCACTTTTAAGGACACTAATGACAACATTTCTAAGACTATTATTATTGATTGGTTTCCATAATTGCCTTTAAGCATTTATAAGGTAATGTAGAATGTAGTTACAAAATTTGTATTCTACGTTACGGTGATGTAGTATTTAGAAACTGTCAATTGCATGCATTCATTCCTTCACTTGATTCATTCAGTTAGTCAATACATATTTATTGTGTGACCACCATGGTCCTAGGGGCTGAGAAAACACTGGTGAGGAAAAATAGAAATTCTTCCTGTCCTCCTAGAGCTTATTCAGGAACCCACTACTTGGATAACCACATTTAGGGAGATTCAAGTGCTTTGAAGGAAAGAAAGGGTGCCCTATAAGATTACATCATTCTCATTACAACTCAGGAAACTCATTCAGATTGAGGAGGGGGAGAGGAAGGCTGCCTAAGGAAGGCCCTGGAGTAGAGATATGAAACATGAGTCAGATGAACAAGATCGCACTGAAAGAGGACCATATTTGGGGGTTAGAGATCATGATTGTGGCTTTAGTCATATTCAACTTGGGCGGTTTCCAGTGCCTACACTGGAGATGCTGAGTAAGTTGGCCATAGTCTCTGGAGCTCTGGAAAAAGAGCTAAACTAGAAATATGTCGTTAAGTCTCTTGTGGTGGTAACAATAATGGACACCTTGCTACTCAAACGGTTGTCCCTAGACCAGTAACATCTGCATCTCCTGGGAGTTCATTAGAAATGTGCAACCTTGGGCCCTACTTCATACCCGCTAAACCAAAACCTTAATTTTAAAAAGAAACCCAGGTATTTCTCAGGCATGTTACAATTTGAGAAGCACTACCCTATGGTAGAATTTCTCAACCTCATAACTATTGACTTTCAAAGGCAGCAAATTCTGTTGCAGTTGGGAACGGCATGGTGGAGGGGGAGCTGTCCTGTACATCTAAGGATGTTTAGCTGCATCCCTGGCCTCTAACCACTAGATGCCAGGAGCAAACCCTCCCCTAAATTGTGACAACCAAAACGCATGCTAAACGTCCTTTGGGGGACAAAATACATTGTCTCGTGGTTGAGAACCATTGACCTAGGAGCAGAGTTAGACAAAAAGGAAAGATGATGACAATGAAGCTTTGAACACTGCCAACCTTTCACCACTGGTAGAAGAGAAGCCTGAAAAAGGAAATGAAAAGCAGATGGAGAGATGGAAGAAAACCCAGGGGAATTGGTGTTTCAGGGTTCTTCAGGTATAGTCCTAGTAGTGGAATTGCTGGATCAAAAGGCAGTTCCAGTTTTAGTTTTTTAAAGAAACTCCATACTGTTTTCCACAGTGGCTGCACCAGCCTACATTCCCACCAACAGTGCACCAGAGTTCCCTTTGCCTCACATACTCACCAACACTTGTTGTTTGTTGATTTATTGATGATGGCCATTCTGACAGGTGTGAGGTGGTATCTTATTGTGGTTTTAATTTGCATCACAGCCTAAGTGCCCGGCAGTGGATGATTGGATCAAAAAATGTTGGGCCCTGGCTGGTAGCACAGTGGTTAAGGTGCCGGCCTGCGAACCCAAAGGTTGCAGGTTCGATTCCCCAGCCAGGGCACATAACCAGGTTGCAAACTAGGTCTCCAGTCAGGTCTGTGGCTGGAGGCAGGTGAAAAGCAACCATACATTGATGTCTCTCTCCCTCTCTGCCTCTCTCCCTTCCCCTCTTTCTAAAAATAATGAAATAAAATCTTTAAAAAAAAAAAAAAAAACTTTGGTACATTTACACAATGGAATACTACCCAGCAGAAAGAAAGAAGGAGCTCCCACCTTTTGCAATAGCATGGATGGAACTGGAGAGTATTATGCTTAGAGAAATAAGCCAGTCAGTGAAAGACAAATACCATATGATCTCACCCATTACAGGACACTAATCAACAACAACAACAACAACAAAAAAAAAAAAAGCAAAACAGAACCAGATACATGAATACACTGAATAGACCTTCAGTGAGCAGGGGAAAGGGACAGGGGGAGGGGGAAGGAAGAGACAAAGAAGAGGAGCAGTTTAGTCAAGGAACTAGTATGAAAGAACCATGGACATGGACAACAAGTGGGATTGACTTTGTGGGGAAGTGGGTGGGTGGGGAAGGGGACAGAAGAGAGTAAAAAGGGGATGGATGTAATACAACATTCCCATATTTTTAAATAAAATTTAAAAAGAAAGAAAGAAAGAAAACCCAGGAGAGCTGGCTCCGTGAAATCCGGGAAGCAAGGCTGATGAGGACAGTGTCACGTGCTACTGAGATAAAGATGAGGATGAGGATTACAGAGGACCTATCTGATGTAGAGACATGGAGGTTACTGCTGGCAGTTTGTTAGAAATATGCAGTCTCACTCCTACCCCAGACCTGCTGATCAGAATCTACATTTATATACGAGCCCTTGGTCCCCAGGTGATTCCTACATACATGAAAATTTTAGAGACATTGCTAAAAGGTAAGTCTTCGAACCAGTGTGGTAGTGGAGGAGAGGAAAGTTACATGGTGTCATTATATACACAACTGGTTTGCTACACGTGACTGCCTTAAATATATTTATTTTCTATAAATAGATGTAAAAGAATCACATATGGTTGAACACTGGATATTTAAATAGGAAAATATGCAATTTATAAACTCATAAATCAGAGTTCAATTGCACTCCTATTTTCAAGACACTTAGTAGATTCAAAATTTCATAATTTTATTAAAGTTTCAAAGACAATTTTTACTTTATACTTTTATCCAGGCAGTTAAGGCCCATGAGCAAATGAAAATGTGTTACCACTGAATGGCTTTCATAAAAACAGAATATCTAGTATAGTTTAGTATAAACAGAATCTTACTGTTTATATGAATTGGTTTTATGCTAGTGGACATATATGACTCAACTACTAATTTTCATCCCCCCACCACCAGCAGCTTTGTTGAAGTATAACTGGTAAATAAAAACTGTATATATTTAAGATGCACAATGTGAAGGCTTGATATACAATATATACACATTGTGAAATGATTACCACAATCAAATTAATTAATACATCCATCATCTAACAATTACCATTTGTGTGTGTGTGTGTATGTGTGCACAGGTGGTGAAAACTACTATCTTAGCAAATTTCAAGAATATAATACAATATTGTTAACTATAGTCACCATGTCTTAGATGTACATTAGATCCTCAAAATGTATTCATCTTATAACTGAAGGTTTGTACCCTTTGACTGACATCTCTCCATTTCCCCCACCCCTTTCCTGCAGGACCATGTAACCACCATTCTACTCTCTGATTCTATCAGTTTGACTTTAGATTTCATGTACATAAGTGAAACCATACAGTATTTCCCTTTCTCTGCCTGACTTATTTCCCTCAGCATAACATCCTCCAGGTTCATCCATATTGTTGCAAGTGGCAGGATATCCTTTTGATGGCTGAATAACATTTGGTTATATATATAAGGTCTGTCCCGAAAGTATCAGCTGTGCAAACTTTTAATTACATTGACATTGGCTCAATGCTTTCGGGACAAATCTCATATACCCTATTTTCTTTATTCATTCATCCATTAATAAACAGGTTGTTTTCATATCTCTTGGCTATTATGAATAATGCTACACTAAACCATGAGTGGAGCTATCCTTATGAGACACTGATTTAATTTCCTTTAGATATATAACTCAGAGTGAGAATGCTAGATTATATGGTAGTTCTATGTTTAATTTTCCAAGGGCCCTCCATACGGTTTTCCCTAATGTCTGTAGCATTTACATTCCCACCACCAAGGGGGAAAATTCCTGTGTCTCCACACCCTCACCTATACTAGTTATCTCTTGTCTTTTTGATGCTGGCCATCCTAACAGGTGTGAGGTCATGTCTCATTGTGCTTTTGATTTGCATTTGTCTGATGACTGGCAATGTTTAGCACCTTTTCATGTTTGTTGGCCATTTGTATGTCTTCCTTGGAAAAAATGTCTATTCAGTTCTTATGCCCATTTTTATTATTTATTTGTTTGTTTGTTTGTTTTGCTATTGAGTTGTGTGAGTTCATTATAGATTTTGGCTATTAAGACCTAATCAGATATATGGTTTGTGAATGTTTTGTCCCATTCTATAGGTTGCCTTTACATTTTGTTGATGATTTACTTCGCTAGCCAAAGCTTTTTAGTGTGATGTAGTCCTACTTGTTTATTTTCGCTTTTGTTGCTTGTGCTTTGGGTATCATTCCCCCCCCAAAAAAAAAATTGCCAGGATCAATATCAATGAGCCTTCCCCCTGTTCAAGCAGTTTTATGGTTCCAGATCCTCCATTTAAGTCTTGAATCCATGCAAACACACAGGTGTAAGAAAATCCTGTCCCGTTAATAACAAGGATTGCAACCACAGAGGTAGATTCTCAGGTATCCCAGGATACCCCCAGAAGGGAGAATATATGTACTGTGAGGCAGCCCCAGAGATTCCTAGATCACTCCCTCGCCTGATACAGTGCTTCTTGACCTTGGTTGCACCTTGAAATCACCTAGCCTGCGTTAAGAGTCCAGTGCCGCGGCCCCACCCACGCAGGTGCTAATGTGATTGGTCTGAGTGAAATGTAGCCTGGGCTTTGGGATTTTAAAGCTCACAGGTACTTCCAATATGCTGGCAAAGTTCAGAGCTCGTGCTCTGCTGAGTGGTTGTCAAACTTCATTGGCTTCGTTGACCGCGCGTGAGCTGCTGCACCAAAGCACGTGAGTCCTGACGGCTGCATTTGAAATGAGAATCAGATGGTCTCCAGGTAACTGGCCCAAGGACAAATGTTCGCAAAGCCATGCCAGGGACAAAATTTGTATTTATAACGTCAGGTACGGAGTTGCCACTGGGAGCCATCTTTGAGAATGGCTCTTTTCCCCTCCTTGTGCTCCCATTCAAACCTACCTCAAACTCTGCACGCTGCTTCGGGGGACACATGCGGGGTAAGTTATTTGGATGTTACCTTCTAAAGGCCTCATGGGGTCATTGGGGCGCGGGAAAGGTACTCAAGGGTGCCTAGGTCTCCAGGAAGGGCAAAGGGAGAAGGCTGCTCCCCCACGCCTCCTGGAGAGAGAAGAGGGAAGGGAGGGAAGATGATAGGAGGGCTGGGGAGGGCTGCTGGTGCTGAGCAAAGGGGGAGCCTAGCAACCTTAAGCGGAAAAGGATTAAGACGCGGATGGTGCATGCACGCCTGTGCACGCACACCACCCTGGCACATCACCATCTCCAACCAGAAACTGCGTGCAGCCTGTGGCCGGCAAGGACCCCGGGTCCTCAAGACTTGAGTCAAGAAGCTTCGGGAGAGTAAGGTAACAGAAAAGCTCAGAGACGTTGCCGTGGGTAGATGGATAGTCCTACCAGGAACGTTAGATGCCTGTTCAGCTATTTGAACGTTCCCCACCTGGCTATGTTTCTTATGTCATCTGCTTTTGTTTTGTTCTCTCTAAACCTTAACTTGGTAATTGGATATAGAATATACATTGGGAAGTCTGAGCTTTGTTTCATATCATTTATGATTTTATGAAATTGACCCTTCTCTGGTTCATTACTTAGTTGACATGATCTCTTTCCAAACAAGGGAGTAAAACCTTATTGTCTCAAGATGTTTTTCTTTTCTTAAATTTTAAACACTTTGAGATGAGATCCATGGGGCAAATTATGAGTAAAAATTGTTTTTATTTGGAAACTTGGGTTGCCTTGAATGAAACCACCCCAAAGCAGGAACAAAGCTTTTATACATGTGTAGATTTTATGAACTTCTACAGTACTTTAAAATTGTATGTGTATTTTATTCTGTGTATTATCATACAAATTACTGGTCTGCCTATTCAGAAAGTCCCATATACTGGGTGAGGAACGCCGCCTGCTGGCAGGATGGTTATTGACGCCTTTGCTATTGGCTTTATTTTCTGGAAGCAATTTCTGATCCTAAAGGCATTTTTTTAATTTAAAAAATTTCTGTTGATGAGAGAGAGAGAGAGAGAGAGAGAGGGAGAGATTGTTGTTACATGTATTGGTGCATCATAGAGAGAGAGGTTGTTACATGTATTGGTGCATCATAGAAAGATTGTTGTTACATGTATTGGTGCATCATAGAGAGATTGTTGTTACATGTATTGGTGCATCATTGGTTGATTCTTATATGTGTCCAACCAGGAATGGAATGAGCAACCTTGGTGTGTATCAATGATGTTCTAATGAGTTACTTGGCCAGGCCCAGAGGCATTTCGGAAGTACCGTGGGGTGCAGGTGCAGAAAGGAGGAAACAAACATGGTTTTCTCCAACTCTAAAAGCACCATTTTGAGAGATAATGATATTGGGAAAAGAGGTTTAGAAGGCCCTGGCTGGTGGCTCAGTGAGTAGGCACCGGCCTGTGAACCCAAAGGTCGTTGGTTCGATTCCCCAGTCAGAGCACATAACCAGGTTGCAAGCCAGGTCTCCAGCCAGGTCCATAGCTGGAAGCAGGTGAAAGCCAACTATACATAGATGTTTCTCTCCCTTTGTTCCTCCCTCCCTGCCCTTCTTTCTGAAAATAATGAATAAAATCGTTTTTAAAAAAAGGTTTAGAAGGAAAGAAGAATAGTGTGTTGAGGTATGGGGGAGGGAAGAGGGATACTTGGGGTTGTGGGAAATCAAATGTACACCTCATGAGTCTTCCTATCGTGCCCAGCCCTGGGCCTCAAGCCTCCAGATTGTCCTTATGCTTTCAGCGTGCCCTCATGTATTTGAACTAAATGACTGTCCCCCAAATCTTCCTGCACATTTGCAGGCTCTGGTATTGACACCTGCTGCCAGATGCCACACCCCCATACATAACCTCACCTGCTACAACACAAAGAAACTGGGCGCATCTTTAGACCCCCTCCCCTTAACATCACAATGTGTTTTATGTGACCATCCCTTGCAGCATGTCACAAAAACAAGATTCTTACCCCTAAGGGCCTATCTACCAGGGAGCCTAACCTACTCCACAAGCAGAGGTGGCCTTCCCTCAGGTGTCCCTTCCCCTTTGGAAGTTAAAACCCCACCCACCACTGCTCCTGACATCGCCCCCTTTCCCCAACTTGGGAAATGCACTTCATCTGATATATTTCACCTGTTGCATAATCACTCACTTCCACTCTGCTGGTGTGAGCACACTTCTCCTAAAGTTATTTTTCCTCCAAAGATGTTTGTTATGGCATTGTTGGTAATTTCAAAGAATTAGGACAAACCAAATGTTAATCAATAGGAGATTCATTAAATGAAATGTTACATCCATGCAATGCATGCTACATAGCCATTTTTTAAAAAAGAATAAAACAGATCTACATTTGCAAAACAAGGCCAGGTAGAGAAAATGGTGCAAAAAAGTACATATCATATGATCCCATTTTTGTCAAAGAAATCTTATAAGGGTATGTCAGTATATACATAGGAAAATTTTTGAACATACACCAAATTATTAATAATGGTTACCTTTGAGGAGTGGAAAGGTTTATTGATTTGGATGAGAGAGCAAGGTCTCCCAAATGCATCTTTCTCAAAACGCAAAAAGGAGGGAGTTTGCGTGGCTAGGGACTGAGGTGGTGGCCATTCCTGGGAGGTGAGAGAGACAGTTGTGTCTCTTTAGTCACAGCCAAGGCTTTCTTGTGTCAGACTCCTGATGGCCCTGAAGCAATCTCCTCCCTCCTGGCACTGAACCAGCCCATCAGCAACACAGAATTCTACAGTGAGAACAAGGGGTGCTGTGTGAGAGAACCAAGATTCTGCAAAATATCTGGAATTGTGCGTCAATGACGTTATCCTTAAAGCAAAAAGCAGAAACTAGAAATGTTGTGACTATTGTCACTCTTCAAGTTATTGTTGTTTTGTACTTAACTAACTTTAGTTTTCTAGGCCAAGTGTACTTTTAAACACTTGTCCAGAAACTCGTTATACAGATCATAACTAACATACTTCCTTAATCTTTGAGTTTAAACTACGTGACAACCAAAACAATGGAAACATTCAGTTAAAGCCTATGTCTATGTCCTAGTTAAGAATTCAATTATTTCATTCTAGTCACCAAAAACATGAGGGGCATTAAAATCACAAGGGACTCTGCTACATGAACACTTCATAAATGTCCACACCCTCTGCCTTTGCTCCTCTCTGGAAAAAGCTTATTTTATCTCTCGTCTTGTTTCAAGCGGAACATTCACATTTTATTGTACATATACTTGTAAATAGATGCATGTGTAGAGAATCTTAACCTTTCTTGGCTTACAGTCATTTGTTTTATTTTTAATTTTTCAATAAATCTCTTCTTTTACACTAGTTTTAGATTTACAGAAAAGCTGCAAAGACAGGGCGTATGTCCCCACCCAGTTTCCCCTATTATTAACGTCCTGTATCACTGTGATACATTTGTCCCAACTGATAAGCCAACACAGCTACATTATTATTAGTTCAACTCCATACTGGATTCAATTTTCATTCGTTTCGAGGAGAGCAGGTCAGCTATTTTGTAGTGTGCCTCTCAATTTGGGTTTTTTAAAATAATTTTCTTACCATGGGACTGGCATTATGGGTTTTGAGGAGGAAGACCCACAGCAGTGAAGTGTCAGTCTTGACACCAGAGGTGCCTGTTATCAGCAGTTGTTCTCTGTCCATCCACCGCTATCTATATTAAACTAAACATGGGTTTGTACTGACGTCTCTAGCTCCCACCCAGTGACGCATAGTTTGTCCCTGGATCGAGCCTAGCCCCGTGTATAAGCTCGGTTTTTGACCAAACCCAACTATACTTGTATCAAGACTTCCTCTTCCCCAGGCCTTGATCCGCTATGAGAACATTTCCATCTGGCCACAGATGCAACGGAACAATCACACAGGATGGTCTTGCTTTATCAACCAACTCATTCAACCATGGTTGGTTCACATGGCTGGTTCACACTGCCATCCACTCACTGTCCCCTCAACTTGACTTTGAAACCCTTACATGGTCTCAGCCAGTTTTCACCCTGATCTCTGAAATATTCCCCCCATGATACTCTGGGGCTCCGGGAAAACCAGGACAGCTGTCTCAGGACCTCCTTGCCTCAATGTGCTAAGATAGGAGAAGGGTATAGGAGCCAGAGAAGTTAACAAAGGTCAAACAAAGCTAAGTCGGGGGTTGGAACATGCTGCCTGGCAGGGCACTTGGCTAACCCGAGATGTAAGCAGACCACAAGGAAGGAGCGTGTAGACCAAAAAACTCCTGCAACTGTTGATTAACAGTGATTCGCCCCTATCTTATCATTGACCCACACCATAAAGGGAAAACAGACCACAAAATATGCCTTGTAAGGGTTAAAGTTAATCCCAATGGTTTTCCCACTCTTATTTTCCCATAGCAGCCATCTTCTGTAGGCACTAAGAAGAGAGATGAGCTCATGGTTGGTGTGGCTTTTTTGCTTGTTCCCTCTTCTCAGTAAGACCTGCTTTTCCACTGGAACTTCCCATCTGGCTTATATCTTGGATTCTTTCCCATGCAAAGCCAAGAACCCTCGTACCTCAAGATTTGAGTCCACGCTAGGATCGCGCCTCTCCAGCATCAGTTCTACGCTGTCGTCATGCCCTGGCAGTGAGAAAAGTTCTAGAAACTGCCCCTTGTCCCAGTTCCAGATGGGTTCTCTTCACTCCTCATTCCCAAAACTTGTCTGATGGTTCTGAGTTTCCTCAGCCCCTGAATTTCCCACAGTGCAGCCCAACTAGCATCTCTCTCTGTTACACTCCCCTCTGACCATCTCAGCATCTCCAGGCTCAAGTGGAATCTTGTCGCAGGAAACAAAATGCTTTTCATGTGTTGTTGCATATGGATAGAACTGGGTGATAGCTGTTAAAACCATTCCTTTTCTTTTTTATTATTTTTAGAGTGGAAGGGAGGAAGAAAGAGGTAAATATCCACATGTGAGAGGTACATCAAATCAGTTGCCCCTCACATGCCTCCAACTGGGGACCAGGCCCACAACTCACAGATGTGCCCTGACTGGGAATCGTTCCAGAAACCTTTCAGTCTGTGGGACTGACACGCAACTCACTGAGCTACAGCAATCAGGGCAGAACAGCAGGTATTAAATGTCACATATAATACAATCCATCAATGAACAGATAAATGTTTTTCTGTTGTTTTATTTTTTTTAAGATTTTTAAAAATGTATCATCTTTTTAGAGAGAAGGGAAGGGAGGGAGGCAGAGAGGGAGAAAGACATCAATGTATGGTTGCCTTTCACCTGCCTCCAGCTACAGACCTGGCTGGAGACCCAGCTTGCAACCTAGTTATGTGCCCTGGCTGGGAATTGAACCAGCGACCTTTGGGTTCTCAGGCCGGCACCTTACCCACAGTGCCACCAGCCCGGGCTCAGATAAAATTTTTTTAAGATTTTATTATTTTTAGAGGGAGGGGAAGGGAGAAAAGCAGAGAGGGAGAGAATCAATGTATGATCACCTTTCACCTGCCTCCAGCCACAGACATGGCTGGAGACCTAACTTGCAACCTGGTTATGTGCCCTGACTGGGGAATGGAACCAGCGACCTTTGGGTTCACAGGCCAGCACCTTATCCACTGTGCCACCAGCCAGGGCTTCAGATAAATTTAATGATTATGATCAAATTTTCAGAAAACGCGTGGGGAATAAGAACGAAGGGTTGATGGAAGCCAGAAAGCCCAACCTTCTCCTGTTCTCAAAATTCTGATCAAATACACCATACTGTGTGGCTTTTCACCTAGGACTTTTGCAAAGGGAGAAGCTGAGAGAACACAAGAGCAGAAGTGCAGCAGTAACAGTTCTCATACTCCCCTCTACAACTACCGCTATTGTACTCTTGACCTTTGGCGTCAGTTCCCTCATCCTGAAACGATGGGCCAGTTCCCACTCTAGAGTGCTCTGATTTTTGTCTTTAGGGGAGGTCGGTATCTTGGCTAATTATTTGGGAGACACTGACTTCAGGAAGCACAGGAGTAGGTTGCAACTGATGGAAAGACCCAGGTTTTCGCATAATTGCCTGCAGCCTGGAGCTGAGTGAAAAAGGGAATCTGCAGAGGCCTGTGGGAGCCCTGCCTTGTCCCTGGACCTGTGCGCTTACGCATGCCACTGGAAGGAAGTGGTTCCATTCATCAGGGTGAAATGAGTTTCTGTTTCATTTAGCTGGGCTCCTGCGTACAGTTGGACCCGTTGGCACAGGTGGGCCACAGCTGGAGGTTAGTTGGCCATTTGGCCAAGTGAGACTGGAATCCACCCCTGCCTTCCCTTATCTGGCTCTGGGCTCTGAGTTGAGGCTACTCAGTCCACAGGAAGAGCGTCTTTGGCTAACTCGTTCAACCGGAGGGCCACCATTTTCCAGCGGGTACTGAGGCTCCATGCAGACTAGCGCTTGAAGCTCTTGCATGACATGAGAAATAATAGTGGAGAAGTGGCTGCCATTGGGAATGAGCATAAAGGGGCAGGTGTGAGGCAAGGTGGGGACTAAGGCAGAGAGGGTTGAGGAAGACTGGGTTAAGGCACCCAGGAGTGAGGGAGGAAGGGGAATGAGGGAAGGAGGACCACAGATCCATAAGACCTGCTACCTGTGGCTGAGTCCTGCAGCCTATGTCACCTGTCTGTATGCTGACCAAGGATGGACAGCTTGTCCCCTCAGGAGCTCTGTACCGCAACTTAAAACGAAGATGGGCTCACATCAGATCTGGCCTGGCATGAAGAAACCCTCTTATGTTATTTCTTCTTCCAGTGTTCATCAAAACCCTTTGCTTAAAAAAGAAATGTTTCTTTTACATGATTCCTTCCACTTGAGCCTTTTCCACATTTAATGTTGATTTTTTTTCTTGGATAAACAACTTATTCCTGCCACTTGTATTATTCTAGGTCTTGTGGCATCTCCAGAGCTCCCTGACATTTCCAAAAGTGGCCCTGGGAATGCTCCCCCCAGACTCCTGTGGGCAGCAGCCAGGACATGAGTGGGTTTCCCCACAACCCTAGTGCTAGTAGGAAGGCCTGGTCTACTTATTGAGTGCCTACTCTGTACCAGGGGCTGCTCGGAGGCCTCCACGCGCATGTGCACATGTAACCCTCAAACCTACCATGGGAGCAGGGTTGTGTTCTTCGCCTGCTCATTTGAGACAGAGGAGAAAACTGAGGCTCAGGGAGGCTCCTCTGCTCCAACTGGTGACTGTGCACCCGGGCCACCCATGCTACCTCATAGGTGGGCCGGGCTGGGCACAGAATGACCCATCATCTCCATTTTGAAATCAAGGGCTGTTTCAGGGTAGATGGTGAGGGGGAGAACAAAAACGGAGATGACCAGAACCTCTGTGCCCTCACAGGGCAGGACGAGGGGAGCAGGCCAGACCGCTCAAGGCTGGTGTTGGGGCTCCGGCAGAGGGGAGTCAATTTCCTTGGGGGACTAAACTTCTGGTTTGCAGTGACTGTCCTGCCCGGGGTTGATTGTGTTTTCATTTTCACCTTTTATGGTTACTGGTTGTGTGGGAAAACCTGGAAGGGCTCATTTGGTTTGAATCAGTAACTAATTTTGATGAGTTTGCCGGGCATAAGCAGTAGACTGTAAGTATAACCCTGTCGTGTCCCATGCTTTCTGGATTCCCAGTTCGCTGGTCATCATTGGATGGCACACTGTGTCCTGGAAGCCAGGACATGTTATCTGGCTTCTCTAGAAAGGCTGGCAAATGCTCTCTCCTGAAGGGGCCTTCCTCAGTACAGACTGCCAGTCATTTTTACTTACCTTTTTTATTGTATATCTTCCCATTCCCATTTACTCCCCTTATATCACCCAACAATCACCACACTGTTGTTTGTGTCCATGAGGCCTTTTTCACTTTTGCTCAATTTCTCCACCCCATACCGTCCTCCACCCCAAAGCTGTCAGCCTGCTGCTCTTCCTCTATGAGTCTCTCTGTTTTGATTGTTAGGTCCGTTTGTTCATTAGATTCTTCATATGCGTGAAATCACATGACACTTGTCTTTCTCTGACTGGCTTATTTCACTCACTGTAATGTTCTCCAGGTCCATCCATACTGTCACACAGCCCGTGGTTTCATTGACTCACCAATAACCTTCATGATAGTGAGCTGGAAGACCTCATCTGGCTGCCACCCAGTGCCTTGGTTTCCTGTGAAATATCTGCTCACAAATAGAGCTACTTATCATCAGCTTGATAGCAAATGTTCTTCTGTAGAGCTCCTCACCTCCGGACCAGACTCTGCTCACAGGATGCAGTTTGCTGACCTCTGTTCTTGGTTAAACTTCTGAGACAGAGCTTACAACCCAATTCACTTCTCAGGCCAAAACAGGAAATTAAATTTCCCTGCCACATGAATGAATTCTCTTGTTCACTCATGCACTCACTCATTCCGTGAAGAGTTACGGAGCTCATATTATCCTCTGCACCAGGTGCTGGCAGAGGTGCAGGGACGTCTGGCTTGTGCTGTCTTGGAAATGTGTGCAACGAAGGTGAAGCAATGGAAATGTGATTTACATCTGTAAATTATTTAACAAATGATGAATTTGAGTAATCCTAAATGGAGTACAAATTTGTGGCAAACTTTAAAAAAAAAAAAAAAAAAAAAAAAGCACGTAGTTTTCTAAGTAAAAGTAAACTTTTCTCCTTTTCTCTCCTTCATTTTGCCTCAATCCTACTCTCCAGAACTAAATGGCATTAACATTTTGGTGAGAATCCTTGCAGCTACCCCTCCCCCACCTACACATTCGGACACGCAGAAACTAACAAAAATACCCTGGATTATGTATGTCTGGCCTGAATTATATTTACATCACTTAAATCATTTTCTAAATAATCCTCCCTCCCAATTTCAGTTTTGACATTTTAAAGCACAGTCAATAAATGATTTGGCAACAGTTAAGAAATCACAAGTTCCCTTCTTCCCACATAAACTTCTGCAAACCACATGCTAGGTTTCACTGATGGTAAAGCAAACACTTTAAGGAAGTTAGTCAGTTTCTCTTCTCTTAGTGCACCTACTGTGTTCAGAGCGTCACTCTGCAGTGCTGCGTGTGGGCTATGGAATAAGAAATTAAACAGGCTGACAACAGAAAAGCGGTAAGCAACTTCTATCCCTTTAACAAAGCTTTCCACCAACAGAGCTGATTTCTGACTCCAAAATATGGTTTGGTGGCCAATAGTGTGAGCAGAGAAAGTGATGAATGAGCAAAAGCGCATGAAAAGGTTTAGTATTGAGCCCTGGCTGGTGTGGCTCAGTGGGTCAGGTGTCAGCGCACAAAGCGAAGGGCTGTGGGTTTGATTCCCAGTCTGGGCACATGGCTGGATTGCAGATTTGGTCTCCAGTCAGAGTGTGTATGAGAGGCAGCCAATTAACGATTCTCATATCAATGTTTCTCTCTCTCTCTCTTTCTCTCCCCTCCCCTCTCTCTAAAATAAAAAGAAATTTTAAAAGGCTTAGTTTTGAAAGAACTCTAAATGTTGGCAGAGTAGCCAGATATACAGAAAATTTTAAAAACCAAATGCACTGGTCTTGTTATTTTGGGCAGGAGAAGAAGGAAATTCCAATTTTGGAATTGAACTCAAACATTACTTTCTGGTCCTGCCAGAAACAGTAGTCTCATCTAGAGCCAAAGGGTTGGGGTGCAGTGGGTAGGGGGGTATTTCTCCTTCACTACTTCCACAAAAAAGGCCAAACTGTTCTGCACATCTGCAAATAGCTTACTATATACTGCCTCAGCAAAGCCTAAAGTCAATATACTAAGAGGAACTTAATGTTCAACATTAATTGCTACTTTTCTTGTTTGGAGAGTTTAAGGAACATGTTACTATTTCTAAAATAATATTTTCTGCTGTTTAAGTACAGCAGGAGGTGAAGTTTTGTTATTGTCAAGAGCTGCCAGATTGAAAAACAAACTGCAATTTTAAAAAATAAGTTTTCTGGAAAAGTCAATGAGATCCAAGAACAATTGAAAAGTCTGACTTCAAGAGTAGCTCATCAAAAATTTGCCCTATTTTTTCCATGCTCATTTGGTGCTTATTAAAGATCTTGGACTCATTTTTTGGGCCACTACTTAATGTATATTTAAGTTTGAGGTTAATTTGTGCATCCCTTTAATGTCCAGTATAGATCTTGAAAGTAAATGAATTCTGCACTGAACTTTCATAATGCTTTACAAAATGACTGCGATGGCTCAGGAAGAATTGAGCCAACAGGACTAATGACATGCGTGGAATGGTGATTAAAGTTAACTTCTACTTGATATTTGTAAACTGCCTTGGCTGTGTGTTAGAATCACAGAGGGAGTTTTAGAAAGTTCTACTACCATGCTGAACCCCAGACCAATGAAATCAGAGTCTTGGGGTACGGGTGGGATGGATGGGACAGGACTGGGCATTGAAGTTTTGCCACTTCCCAGGTAAGCCAATGGGCAGCCATAGTTGAGAACCACTACCTAGCATCACCCGAATAGTCCTTCTGGTCCTTTTCCTAAATAGCAGTTCTCTGTAGGAGGGGGAGCCAGGCTTCGGGTTCCTGGAGTTTGATTTCAGCCAACAGAATAAAAGTTCTGGGTATGTGGATCACAGAGAGAGCAGTTGAAGTTCATGCTCTCTTTCAGTCACAGCTGCTCATTCTTTCTTATAATGATCCTCAAACGGCAGGAGTTTATGAGACAGGAGAGCACCTCATGGAAACCCCAGGGTATGGAGTATTAGGTTGTGTCTCATAGGGGAGGATGTCCTTATTAAATATTGGTTGTGTGTCTTAATGTCACCTCCAGAATCTATTGAGGGAATGCCCTGGCTAGGTTGCTCAGTTGATTGGGACATCATCCTGTATACCAAAAGCTTGTGGGTTCCATCCCCAATCAGGGCACATACCTAGGTGCAGGTTCAATCCCCAATCAAGGCATGTATGATAGGCAACTGATCAAGGTTTCTCTCCTTCTCCCTTCCTCTTGCTCTAGGACCAATAAACATGTCCTCAGGTGAGGATTTAAAAAACTAAATATTTAAAAATTCTATTGAGGGGACCATCATTCTAATGGAATGTATTTGAGTTCAACTGAATTATTAAATGGAGTTGAGGGATTTAGTTTTAATTGATAACTATTCGCAGCTACGAGGATCAATCACTTTAAATGCATAGCCCATGGTTGTGGATCAGCATTAGCAAGGCTGTGTTGATTTGTCAGATAGTTGTAGAGAGCTGCTGGTTGGTGTACACGTCTCAGATCAGCGCACTTCCAGTTGCTGCATGGGATTACAGAGTGCTCTGTGCTAAACCGAGCAATGCGGAAAGGCAAAGTGGACAATCCACCCCAGCATTTGAATCCTGAAGGTTCCAGGTATGGCTATGATGTCTCTGCTGATCATCAAAACCAGCTCGTTGCTGCCCTGGCTGGTGTGGCTCATTGGGTTGAGTGCTGACCTGCAAACCAAAGGGTCACTGGCTCAATTCACGGTCAGGGCACACGCCTGGGTTGTGGGCTGGTCCAGGTCAGGGCGAGTGTGAGAGGCAGCCAGTCAGTGTTTCTCTTGTACATCAATGTTTCTCTCCCTCTCTCTCTCCCTCCCTTCCCCTCTCTCTAAAAAAAATTAATAAAATTTTAAAAACAATATATCATTACCAACTAGCCTCTTGATTTTAGCCCTACCAATTCGTTGTTCACTACTCAGGCACAATTTTCAATTCTGCCACCTACCATCTGAGTGATCTTGGGTAACTTAGCCTTTCTGAACCTCAGGTTCCATGTCTGTAAAATAGGGGCTATGAAAGCACCCATATCCGTGATTTGTAGGAGGTTTAAATAAGAAAATGCATGACTTGTACTCAATGTAGTGTTTGTCTCATGGAAAACCATTGACCAAGAGCTCTCTGCCTTATTTCTTGAAATTCAAATAGCATAATTTTTCATATCTTCTATGTATATAAAAATCAAGATCCATCTGTTCATTGATTTGTGCATTTAACATGTAGTGGTTTCTTTCACTTTCAAAGCTGTTAATAAGTCCATCGAATTTGGATAAAATATGGTATCTAATATTGGATAAAACATCTATTATTTTTTATATTTTATTTATTATTTTTAGAGAGAGGGGAAGAGAGAAAGGCAGAGAGGGAGGGAGACATCAATATATGGTTGCCTTTCACCTGCCTCCAGCTGGGGACCTGACTGGAGACCTGGCTTGCAACCTGGTTATGTGCCCTGGCTGGGAATTGAACCAGCGACCTTTGGGTTTGCAGACCGGCGCCTTATCCTTTGAGCCACCAGTCAGGGTGAAAATCTATTATTAATATCTATTATTGTACATTTCAGCTAAGGTGACAGATCCTATCTGGACAACTATTTCTTTATTAATTTACTTTCATAATATATCAGTAATCAACAGTCAACTACAAATGAATCAGCACCCATTAAAAATTGGAACTTTGGCAAAAAAATCAGTTCTGGTTGACTGCCTCATCATGCCCGAACAGCAAAGTCATTCAGTTGAGGGCAATAAATCACATCTTATAATCAACAGGTGTAGGCGGCATCAGCAGGACCCATCTTGAGAAAGGGGTGCAGCTGGGGCAACGGGTGAGGCACATCACATCTTGGTAAAGAACACCTTTGAAAAAGAGAAGGAAAGGCATAATTGCAAAATTTCTGCTTGCAACCTAGGAAAGGGGTGTGAAAAGATAAAAAGAGCCCTTTATTCCAGAAAGGCAGCTTTGGGCATCTGGTCTTCACCTTAGGTTGTGTGAGGGGAACCTGCAGGGTTTATTTTGGGGGCAGTCTCTTTGAACCCAGTCTTTTCCCTGCCTACAGCCCTCAACCCCAAGGGCTCTGGGGGTGGCCCCTTGGCTCACTCTTATGCTTAGAGTTCCTCAGCTAAGGCAGACTTTCCTGAGCTGTTCTTCAAATAGCACTGGTGGGGTTTTCTTTCCCTTTTTTTTTTTAGATTTTATTCATTTATTTTTAGGAGGGAACAGAAAAGGAAAGAGAGGGAGAGAGACATCAATTGGTTGCCTCTCATATGCCCCATGACCAGTGACTGAACCTGCATCCCAGGCATGTGCCTGGACTAGAAATTGAACCAGTGAGCTTTGCTTTGTGGTATGATGCCCAACCAACTGGGCTACACCAGCCAGGGCAACTGCACTAGTCTTTTTAAATTGTGTTTTTGGTGTCCATGGGGGTCCAAGTTGAGGAGGGAGATTTGGGCGTAGACCAAAATAGGCCATTTTCATTGTTCTGTTTGGCTTCTTGCAAACCCAAAGGAGAGAGCTGGCTTTTCGTGCACTGTGGATCCAATCAACGAACTGACTCTACATGGAAAATGGGAAAACAGTTGTGAAATCGCTTCCTCAATAGTTTAGCAACAGTTTTCTTTGGCAGGGAGGGGAAGCTAAGCAGATCCATTTGTGTGTGAGTCATATGATTTCTCAAAAGAGACCAGTCTTGATTTTCTTCTGCACATTCCAAGGCAACGCCCAATGAAAGATGTAGGCCATGCAGGCATGGCCATGCTCATCTGGCTGTTCTGTGCAGTCTCACTGGCCTGCCCAGAGGAGGCCGGCAACTGTCCAAATGTCCCCCTTCTTATAAGGATTCAGTCCTTATAAGAAGGCCCACATGAACCCAGTACGACCTCATTTTAACTTGATTCCATCTTCAAGGATCCTCTTTCCAAATAAGGCCACATTTACATGTACAGAGGTTAAAACCTATCATTTTGGGGGGGGACCCAATTCAATCTGTAACTTCTGTGATTTGATCCCCTGTTCTGCCACTTCCACTCTATCCTACTCCTTTCCTTCACCGGCTCCCAATATAATACTTAATTTGCCTTCCAGGAAGCGTCTCCACTTGTCTCTGGGGGCCTGAACTGAGCGTGTTATACCTCCATTGGCAGCCAGGGCCTAGGGCCCACCGTAGGCAAAGATTTTAATGTCTTAAAATCAGCAAAATAACTAATGTAATCCACTCTGTATTATATTCATTTTTATATTGAATACCAATGGGATCATACAATATGATTTTTACTATGTTTTAAGATCCCCACCCAAGGATATGTTTATTGATTTTAGAGAGAGAGAGAGAGAAACATTGATTGGTTGCTTCTCATAGGCTTCTCAACAGGGGATCAAACCCACAATCTAACTGGTATCCTGACCAGGGATCGAACCTGCAGGCTTTTGGTGTATGAGATGATGTTCCAACCAACTGAGCCAGTTTTTATTATTTTTTTAATGGAGAAGGGGGCCCATGGAGGCCAAAGTCACTCAGGCCCATGAACATCATAACTTGGCCAGATTGATAGTCACATTCTATTTCCCAATTTAATATAATAGGCCAAGGAAAATTCAGGAATTGCTCATGTATCCCCAATGAAGGAGATTTAAGTATTGATCCACAATCCCTTACCTGAAACCTGTGGGTCAGAATTGTGTCAAAGCTCAGAATTCATATTTAATAAGATAACATGTCACCTGTATGATACATTACAAAATACAACAGGTCTGGATCACACACATGACTGCTTCTGCTATGAAACCACAAAGCTCATGCTAAGGAAATAAATAAAGATAATAGTAGCCTTGTGTCTGTTCAGATCAAATTTTGCTGCCGAAGACCTTATGAAAAAATGAAACAAAATCTGGGGCTCAGATCTTTTGGGATTTCAGAAGTGCAGGCTGAGATGGAAAGCTGTGCAAGACAGAACCTACATTAGCAAAGGAAACCACAGACCATGTCCTGGCTGCTAGCGACCTCATTCTGCTAATTGCTGGGTCTCTGATTGTGTGTGTGTGTGTACCTTCCTGTCATACTGGGTGACTTCCCAGGTGACTGGTGCTGGCAGTTATTCCATACTGCACAGAGTGGCACCAAAGAGCTAATTAGAAACTCCAGTCACAAGGACAAGATGAGTGGGTATGATCAGCTTTCTGCTGTGGTTGGCCAATGTCACTGGAGATCTTTTCCATGGGGGTGGACCAGGGCTAGGGTCGGGAAAGTGAGGTACTCACTTTGGGTGCAAAATTTAAGACAGAGAGGGTAACCAAAAATCTCAGTAATCAAGGTCAATCATATTCTAATGTTACAGGCTTTGGGTTTTTTTTTTTAAGATTTTATTTCATTATTTTTAGAAAGAGGGGAAGGGAGAGAGGCAGAGAGGGAGAGAATCAATGTATGGTTGCCTTTCACCTGCCTCCAGCCACAGATCTGACTGGAGACCTGGTTTGCAACCTGGTTATGTGACCTGTCTGAGGAATTGAATCTTCGACCTTTGGGTTCGCAGGCCGGCGCCTTAACCACTGTGCTACCAGCCAGGGCTTAGTGTTACAGTTTTAAAAGATCCAACTGGCAAAATTGGATTGCAGGCTGGTTGCCTGTTTTAATAAATTGAGTTTTATTGGAACCAAAACAGTGAGCTGAGTGGAGCAGAGCCTTGCAAGCACAGAGTCAGTCTGTCCTTGTTTAAAATGTTGACATTCTGTCCATCAGGGATTTGAATCTTTTAGAACACTATTTATCTTGATGACTTAGTTTTTGGGTGTCTCCTAAAAGCTTGTACTCATAGCCCTGCTACTGCGCTTGTCTTCCCAGTGAGACCCTCCCATCCCTTGCCTGGTATGCGGGATAGAGCAGGTTTTCATAACCTGTGGCTGTTGAAGCTCTTTGAGCCAGGACAGGAGGGGTTACAGTTCAGCTCCCGTACAGACTTGCTTTAACCCTCATGTTTTCTCTTTGGCAGTTGCCAGGGCCTCCACTGTGCCTGGAGGACTGAACCCAAGGCTCTGGACTCGACCTTTTGAGTTTTTGAGATAGTAAGTCTCGGGGAAGGGACCAGGAGAGGCCTAACTTCTCCTAAAGACTGCCATCCAGTCAACCCACTGTGCTGTCCCACCTGGCACACCACCTGCCATGCACTGCCTCCAGTTCCACAGTCTTTTCAGGCTCCTGTGATGTGAGTGGACTTGGCTCTGCTTGACCTTGAGGCTTCTCTGCTGTGTCACCCAAGGCTCAACCACCTGTACTTAGCACCTTCCTCAACTTCCTCTGCATTCCCTGCCTGCTTTCTGTGGTCTCTGGTCTCTTCTCATGTCTTCTCTGATCTTGTTAGGGCGCTAGTCCTTTCCTGTCTAACGGGAAACTCCAACTATCAGGCTCAAACAGAGGCATATTCTCTCTCTCTCTCTCTCTCTCTCTCTCTCTCTCTCTCTCTCTCTCTTT